>CM029014.1:16321589-16511589 GCA_016801055.1 Panax notoginseng
GCTCCTACAGAACCATCTCCGCCCTTCTCGAGAACTTGGGTGTCAAGTTCTCTTTGCGTTATCCGATTACCAAACTTGTACTTGACTTTGGGCGTCGTCTCAAGGAGAGGAAGAATAAGGTGTTTCTGGGTATTGCTGTGAGCTTGATATCGATCGACACGTTTCTTGGAGATCAAGTTTCTGTGCATGGGTACATGCAGCGATCGATAGAGAAGAGTGAGGATCAAGTTAGGGCAAATGGGGGCTTGTTTGCATCTTAAACAAAGTTTATATATATGAAGGTTTTCTGAGGAATTAATTTACAAGTATATAATTTGTTTGTAGAAATTGGAGTAGTTAGCTAGCTAGAAGAGATTTCAAAGTGTTTGATATTAAGATTTCCTTTTGATCAACGTGCTCTGATGACAAGCAAATTTTTTATGTGTATGAGCCCGTGAATTTGGGTTTTATTATGAAATTGAATTTGGGTTTTATTATGGATTTTTATTATGCCAATTATATATATATATATATATATATATATATATATATATATATATATATATATATATGTGTTGAATTGAATTAGTGGATTTAAATAGTTTTTATTTATTTTTATAAAGTTTTTTGATTGTCAGATTAATTCTTATCCAGACTTTATTTTGATATGTTATCCAATTAATAGCTTTTATACTTTATTATATCTTGTCCCAAGACTCCTATTTTACGTCGCAAAAGATGATGTTCTTGTTGAATGTGTGTCACTAAAAGTGGTTAAATAAATTAATAAAATTAATTCTATTGTTAAATACTCCCTCCGTCTCATGATAAAAGTCATTATTACTATTTTGGTTAGTCTCATGTTAAATGTCTACTTTCCTTTAATAATCAAATTTTTACACATCGTTTCCTATTATGCCTATAACATTAAATATCTCATATTTGTGTTATTCTAATTCTCTCTCCATATTTAATAAGTATAAAGAGATATATTTTGAATTGAATAGCTAGAAAGTCACTCTTTCACCTACATTGAAAATAATTAATGACATATTATTATGTGTAATTTTGTCATTTCATTCATATTCTTAATATGCGTGAAAAATTCACAAAGACTTTTATCCTGGGACGGGGGGAGTATTTTCATATGCTATGTTGACTAATTACTAGTGTCTTTAATTTGTGGAACTTATTCATCATTTAATTATAAAAAATATCGTATTTTTGTGTTAAAATATTAATTTTAAATATTATTGGAGAGGGAGTTTGGACGGGTAGGAGATGGGTATTTGTCAATACACTATCGATTATTAATATATTTTGATTCCTTGATAATGCTACAATATGTATTACTATCATATACACCAAATTTTGTACAGTGTTAGGGTTGATTGTTCGACTATAACCTAACTGAACTGAATAATCTATTCAATTATAATTAAATATTGAAATTTATATAGTTTTAATATTCAAACAGTTATCTGAATTATGAAGTAATCAAGTAATCAAATTTATCATTCGATTAATAATCGAAAGTAAAGTCTTTGCGTTATGTAACATTTCATTTCGTATTACTTTTCAGTCAATAAAATATTTGTCCATCAGACCCACAAATACATATTCTTCTGGTTTATGTTAGGAAAAATTTAACTAGCCAACTAAAAAAGCTATAGTAATTTAAAAAATATGTTTGAAGTTCACAACTTATAAACATGTGGCTTACATTGCAGCAGCGAAGTAAACAATTATGTGCAGTTACTAGAACAGATTATCAAAAATATAGTACTCCCTCCGTTCTTTAATATAGGTCGTTTTAGACATGTGCATAAGAATTAAGGAAATGATTTAAAAGCATTAACTATACTATCGATTGTCTATAATACCCTTCACCTCACTTATTGAGAAAAGGAGAGAAAGACTTAAGAGTATAGTAGTATAGGATAATGATAAATATGGATCAAAAACTTAGGTGGAGTAATAAGGGGTAGTTTGGAAAAAATAGTGATCAATTCTCCTAGATAACCACAAACGACAAATAATTAAGAATAACAAAAAAAGTCTAAAACGACCTACATATAGGAATGGAGGGAGTATCTGGGTTTAAGACTGTAAAATGAGCAAACAGTTCGGGCTCGATTCGAATTCGACTAGAAATATAAATGAGTCAAATATGAGTAAAATTTAAAGTTCGATAAATTACTCGAACCTCTTTAAATTGTAATTTTCTATTGATATTCGGATCATATTCGTTCAAAAAGTTCAAACTGCTCAGACTCGATTCGGAATCGTGCTCGACTCAGTAGCTAAATGAGCCTCAATCATACCATATTTTATTCTCGATAAATTTTATAAACTAAATTTTAACAACTCAATATTCGAATCGACTAGGTTCGTTTACACCCTTATCTGAGTTCAGCTTCTCAATGGATGAAACTTGGCCAACTCATTTAGTGGTTGAATTTATTACTAACGGGAATATCAATCAACATCTTATTAGTGGTTCTTTGCGATTCTATTTCCTCTACCAAGTGGGTATGATTTGGTTATCAACTTTAATTCTTGGGATCCGTAAGAATTAGACTATATTTTACCACTTGCACTACAGCCCAATGGTGGTGATCCTGTGACCAAAAAGAGTTTTTGTGCCCATCCGACAAGTTGAGGTTAATGCTTTTTATCAGGATCAAACCAAAATGCAATCACACTACTAAATTCTTAAATTACTTCATTGATAAAGTAAAATCTTTTTTATAATTAGTATCTTAATTTCAAATTCTAATTCGGTTAAAATTAATTAACTAAACTAAACTGTAGTTTCAAATTACAATCGTATAGGCGGTATATCCATCCAAATGCGGCTTTTAGCTTGTCTTTATTCCTTTTGAAGATTTATAAGAAAAATTCTTGATTGCATACCGTTAACGCCAAGATCTTCTCTCACGTCTCAATCACGTAAGACGCTCTGATTCTGCACAGTTCAACAAGTCAACACCAAAAGCTTGACGGCCTGACCGTCGGGGGATAGCTCCGGCGTGAGAGTCAGTACAGGCGATCACAAGGTTAACAATGGAGGAAAAAATTCACTAGTGTCTGAGTGTGTGAGAAAGTAATAATGTTGTGTGTAGTGTCTTGTTACCTCTTTTCCTTTTGTGATCCTTCCCCATACGTTCTCAAGACCCGGTTCACTGTGCCACCCACTATCTCCTGACACCTCCTCTCCACCTCGGTCATCTCAGCCGAAAGTGTACAGCTTATTTTCCTACCTGCTACCACTGTTATCTCTCGCCGGCAATCGGAGTCCCATCCTCATTAATGCCATGCAGAAAGGTGGCAGACATAACAGTCAACTGCTGCCTTTTGTGATGATTACCGGTCAAAGATAGGATAAGTAACACCTTACGTAATGGGCCGATCCAATGACTAAGCCCAATAGTGTAGTTAAGTAGCGGGGCCCAATTCATTTGACCCAACATGACCAAAGTGACATAGCCCAAAGGACAAGCCTATTCGGCCTGGCCCAGCATGAAAAGTATTATGGCCCAACATTGCCCCCCAGTCTTTTATTAAACAGGACGTTTAATGGAAGACTGTAAATAGTGTGAGTCCATAGTGAAAAAGGGATCCAACAAGCGCCAGCCCACCTTGGATAACCCATTAAAACCAAAATCGGACGTTACCCCTTCCTCTCCCACATCATTACCTCCAATTAATGCGCCGCCCTCGGTTCTCGTGCAAAATTTGAAAAGACCGCTATAAAAGCTTAGTTTCCCCAATTCTGACGACTTTACCAACTTAATTTGAATTTACAAGATCTTACTGCCTTCCCTTTCTCAAATTTCTTCGATTTCCATACAGGTTCTCAGCAATGGCGTCTCAAAACCCTGATACGAGTTCTCCACTTCGTGTAGTCCCCATCTCCACCGTGACCCCCCATTCAAACCCTGACAAAGAGGTTTCGAGCTCAAACCCCCAAATCGGTGCTCCGAGTAAGGAAGCTCCACCTCTGGAATCGCTTCCCAACCCTTCCGAATTTTTCAAGAATGAGGAAGATTTTCCTCACGCCAACATCCCCTCCACTGTTACTGAGGTCGAGCTCTGCAACATTCGGGCTCGCTATCAGATACCTGATACCCACAGGGTGAGGATAGCAGCCTCCCACGAAAGGATGTATTAGCATCCCGACGGTTGGATCGCCGTCCCGGCAACGTTTCTGGAGAAGGGGGTGAGGT
The DNA here is from genome assembly GCA_016801055.1 of Panax notoginseng. Lineage (NCBI taxonomy): Eukaryota > Viridiplantae > Streptophyta > Magnoliopsida > Apiales > Araliaceae > Panax > Panax notoginseng. The sequence continues at coordinate 16,325,798 of CM029014.1, forward strand.
TTCCCCTTCATGCCTTCCTGATCACCCTCCTAGGGTTTGTTGGAGTGGGGTTCGCCCAATTGGTACCGAACTCGTACATCCATATACTGGCTTACATAGCCTTCTGCTATGAGATCGGAGTTCCTCCTGTTGTGGATTCCTTCTTTACCCTCTTCTCGGTAGGGAAATCTCGAGAAAAAGGCTTCAAGGTGCTAAGTAAGATAGCCCCTAAGCCCAATGCCAGAATCGAGAAGCGGTCTCTAATGGACACTCCTTCGAGCAACCGAGGATGGCATAATAAATGGTTCTTCGTCAACGGGCCCGAAACCTCCTCTGTCCCGGACTGGACCACTTCTGATCGCGTCTCTGCAGACTTCGGAGATATATCCGAGGAACGTATAAGAGAAATGACGCACATCATAGAGAAGATACCTCTGAAGGAGTGGAGCTTCGGCCTCCTAAACAAGCAAGCATGGTTGTATGACCACAAATTGTCTCTCATCAAGCCGACTTCGATCGATCGGAAGGATCTGGATGGGTACCTCTCTGGTAAGCCTTCATCATCTTCCGCTGAAGTCCCCCCAGAGGAACCTTCGGCCTCCGAAGATCAAATCATCGAGGATCAATCGGCACGCTTCGTCGCTGAAGAGGAACCTAGCCAACCTCGAAGAAAGAAAAGGGCTGTTCGGAAAGTTTGGTCAAATCCTCAAGGATCTCAATCAGCTTCTGCATCGAGTTTGATTGACATGCCTGCGAATGAGCGAATGCAAGCTCTTCGGATAAAAAAGAGGAAGACCAAGGTGACTCCTCTGTCCGCCGATGAGCTTCGGGTTCCTCCTGCTGCAGTTGATCCTCCTATCATTATTCCTGTGGAGATTCATGTTTCCGAAGACGAGCTCGAAAACCCAACCGAGTCTCCACTTCTGCCTCGTAAAAGGAAACAGCCTTCCGAGGATCAACCACCACCGCCCTTCGAACCATCAGTGCCTTCTCTGACAAGATCTTCCACCTCCGCCTTCAGGCGAGAAGCTGCATCTTCTCCCACTATGTGGCCGGAGTTCAATGCCAACTTCCCCTTCCAGCTGTTCGAATCCTTTGTCCGGGAGACTGACGACCATCGGTTCGGGAACAGCTCAATCAGGGACTTAATCGAAGAGGGCATGAGTTACCAGGCTAAGGTGAGTTTATTCAATTTGAAATATTTGGAAATTATTTGTTTCTTCTAATAATTTATCGGCTATCTTTGAATGTCTGTAGGCCAATGCTGTCTTTGGGAGGCTTCTTCCCCGATACAAAGAATCCGAAGCCGAAGAAGATGCAGCCAGGCGAGAGAAGGCTACTCTGGCGTCGGCTCTGGAGAGAGAGAGAAGGGCTCATGGTACCACTCTCTTCAATAATGAATGCCTCCAGAAGGATGTAAATAATTTGAGAGAGAAACTGGAGACAGCCGAGGCCACCCACCAAATAACCGTTACTGCGAACATAGACCTGGTTCGTCGAAACGAGGTCCTTGTTGAGAAGAACGAAACGATGGTGAAGACCAGCAAGAGCCTGGCGGTGCAAGTACATGATCTTGAAGCTAGGGATTTGAGGCATCTGAAGGAGCGGGCAAAGCTCGAAGAGGAGCTTCGAGAACTTCGGGCTCTGAGAGATTTGGACCCTCCTTTGACCGAAGATCTTCGGAGAGAAGTTCAACAAGAATATCGGAAATAAGCTGAGTTGAACGAGGAGATCGTCCAAATGTTCTCGGACGGATACGACGAGTGCCGAAGCAAAGACAAGGCAAAACTTGTTACTGCCAAGGTCGATCCGACCGTTCTCGACTCTTCGGAAGACGAAGCTGATTCTTGAGGATGATTCTCTTTTCCCTTAGCTATAGGATTATTGTAAAGCTTCTATCGTTTTGTAAACAGTATTATGTAAATAAAATATCAACATTATTTCTTATGACTTCGGTGTATTTACTGTTTATCAATACTTCAATAACGATTCAATCTTAAAAAATTTACGAGCTCCTTCATGGTCTTAACTTAAACTGTTAATCAACAACTAGGCAAGTCGTATAACATATAAGATAAAGTTAAAGAATGTGGCCTTTCGAACTCAACACCTAGAAAAAATTAGGTAATAATAGCAAAGTAAAGGAATACTTATTTGTTACCAAAGTGTGAGGTAGATGTCGTGAGGGGCCTGACGAAGTCTGAATGACGACACTTGCCTACCACGAAGGGCCTGACAAGGTCTAAAGGTCGACAATTGCCTACCACGCAAGGCCTGACAATATCTTAAGGATGACGTTTTCCTACCACGAAGGGCCTGACAAGGTCTTAAGGATGACGCTTGCCTACCACGAAGGGCCTGACAAGGTCTTAAGGAACACCTGCCGATGAGGCTACCATCGAATGGTCAGCGAGTCCGCCCGAACCTCCTTACACCGATGACGTTCGCCTATCACGCAAGGCTTGACGAAGTCATAAGGACCACCTGCCGATGAGGCTACCATCGAATGGTCAGCGAGTCTGCCCGAACCTCCTTACACCGATGACGTTCGCCTACCACGCAGGGCCTGATGAAGTCATAAGGACCACCTGTCGATGAGGCTACCATCGAATGGTCAGCGAGTTCGCCCGAACCTCCTTACACCGATGACAATAACAGCAGCGAAGACAAGACTTGTTTGGGAAAAAGGAAATTTTTATTGATGACGACTTGAAAACATTTACAGACTTCCGGTGTACTGACATTGTAGCTACTGAAAATACTTTCGAAGCCTGCCTGCATGCCAAGTATTCTTGATCTCTGATCCATCCAAGGCTCTCAACCGATAAGTCCCCGGCTTCGGTACTTCTATGACTTCATACGGCCCTTCCCAATTCGGCATCAGCTTTCCTAAATTCTGGGGTGTAGATGCTTCGGCTTCTCTGAGAACAAAATCCCCTACTTCGAACCTGCGAAGCTTTACCCCTTTGTTATAATGCTTAGCTACTCTTCGCTGATAGGCTGCAAGTTTGACCAAGGCTGTTTCTCTGACTTCTTCAAGTAAATCGAGATTGGCTTTCAGCCCTTCATCATTGTATATTTCTCTGAACTGACTAACTCGAAGACTTGGAGATCCAATTTCAACTGAGACTAAGGCATCGGTACCGTAGGCCAGTCTGAAAGGTGAATCCCCTGTTGTGGTCCTCGGAGTAGTCCGATAGGCCCATAATACGCTGAGCAGCTCTTCTGGCCATATTCCTTTAGCTTCGTCCAATCTGCGCTTGATTCCGTTCAGCAGCGTTCTGTTGGTCACTTCGACTTGTCCATTAGACTGAGGATGAGCTACCGAAGTCTTTCTGTGTTGGACCCCCAGTTCTTTCAAAAACGCTTCGAATTTCGATCCCACAAATTGATGTCCATTGTCCGAAATTACCACCTTAGGAATTCCGAACCGAAATACTACCGACTCCTTGATGAACTTTAAGCATTCCTATTCTGTTATTAACCTAAGTGGTTTCGCTTCTACCCACTTGGTCATGTAGTCGATGGCAACTATAACAAAGCTGACCTGACCTTTTGCTTTCGGTAGTGGACCTAGTATATCAACCCCCCAGACAGCAAAGGGTATGGGAGATAAGATCGAGTATAACTCTTCTGGTGGCTGATGTGGGATCGGGCTGTTGAGCTGACACTTCTCGCACTTCTTGACGTATTCAGTCGTTTCCTTGAAGATGGTAGGCCAGTAGTATCCCTGCCGAAGTACTTTGTAGGCTAATGACTTAGCAGCCATATGGTCGCCACAGATGCCCTCGTGAACCTCTCGAAGAGCATATTCAACTTCGGACGGAGTCAAGCACTTTAACAGGGGGGACGAGAAAGCCCTTCGGAATAGATCCCCATCTATCAGAACGAAATTAGCACTCTTGTACTTGATTTTCTTGGCCAACATCTGATCCGAAGGTAAAACGCCATCTGCCAGATACGCCAGATATAGGGTTAACCAGCAGTTGGTTCGGTCAACGCACATTACCGATTCATGATGAACAGTAGGATGTTGCAAAATTTCCAAGTAAACTGACCCCTCGAAAACGTTAACATCCGTAGTGGCTAATTTGGAGAGTGCATCGGCAATGGAATTGTCGTTACGTTCGACCCCCTGAAATTCGTAGAATTGGAAATACTGAAGCCGTTCTTTTATTTCCGCCAAATACTTGATCATTCTGTGACCTCGAGCTTCGTATTCCCCGGAGACTTGTTTAACGACTAACTGAGAGTCGCTGAAGATAATTATTCTTTGCACTTCGAGGCTCTTAGCTAGTCGTAAACCTGCCAACACTGCCTCGTACTCTGCTTCGTTGTTCGTCGCTTTAAACTGGAATCTGATGGCCTGCTGCACCTTGAATCCCTCCGGGTTGGTCAGAATAATTCCTGCTCCGCTGTCGTCCGCAGTAGAAGACCCATCTGCGTACAGTGTCCACGAACTCTGCCCCTGCTGAAGAACCGCAACTATGCTGTTAGATCCTCCAGCTTCTGCTACAGCTTCAGAAAACGAACACTCGACCACAAAATCAGCCAAGGCCTGCCCCTTGATGGCAGTTCGGGGATGATATTCAACGAAGAACTAAGATAACTCCATCGTCCATGCAGCTAATCTCCCCGATACCTCAGGTTTGCCCATAATTTTTTTCAAAGGCTGATCTGTGTAGACTATTACCAACCTACCCTGGAAGTACTGCCTAAGCTTCCGACTAGCAGTTATTAAAGCAAAAGCAAACTTTTCAATATTTGGGTACCTTGTTTCAGCATCCCGAAGGACATGGCTTACATAATAAACCGGGTGCTGCTTACCCCTAACTTCTCGCACCAAAACTGCTCCCACTGCCAACGAACTAACTGCTAAGTACAAATACAACGGCTCAGCGGGAGCGGGCTTCACCAACAAAGGCGCCGAAGATAAGTATGACTTGATGCTCTGAAAGGCGTCTTCGCATTTCGAAGTCCATTGGAACGTCTTGGCATTCTTCGGCCCTTTCAACGTGTCAAAAAACGGCAAACACCTTTCTGCCGACTTGGACATAAACCTCCTCAACGCTGCAATCCTTCCAGTCAGACGCTGAATATCTTTAAATGACTGAGGAGTCTTCATGTTCAGGATCGCTTGAATCTTTTCTGGATTGGCTTCAATTCCCCTCTGACTGACCAGATAACCCAGAAATTTGGAAGGTGCACTTGGTAGGATTCAGTCTCAACTTGTGATGACAGACTGTCTGAAAGTATTCCTCCAGATCATCCAGATGCTTGTGCACTAACATGCTCTTAACAATCATGTCATCCACATAGACTTCCATATTCTTGCCCAACTGACGCCTGAAGACATAGTTCATCATCCTCTGGTAAGTGGCCCCGGCGTTGATGAGGCCGAAGGTCATTTTCTTGTAGGCATATACCAAACGATGCGTAATGAACGCCGTCTTTGGTATATCCTCTTTACACATGGAGATTTGATGATAGCCAGAGAATGCATCCATGAAGCTTAACAAGGCATACCCCGAAGTTGCATCGATGAGCTGGTCAATGTGGGGTAATAGATTAAAATCCTTCGGACAAGCTTTATTCAGGTCTGTATAATCGATGCAGACCCGCCATTTCCCGTTCTGCTTCTGGACCAGCACCACATTCGCCATCCACTGTGGATAATCGATCTCGAAGATGAAGTCAGCAGCTAGCAGCTTCGCAATCTCTTCATCGATGATTCTCTGGCGCTCGGGCGCGAAGATCCTCCTCTTTTGCCGAACTGGCTTCTTCGACGGGTCCACTTCTAGCCGATGCTCTGCGATATCCCTACTCACTCCCGGCATATCTCGAGGCTCCCAGGCGAAGATGTCAGCATAGCACTGCAGGAGTTCAATGAGGTTCTTTCTGAGAGGTTTTGGTAGACCCGAACCAATTTTCACCGTCTTGCTAGCCTTTTCCGGGATGAGCTCTATCTCTTCTGTTTCTCCGGCTGGCATGACCAACGGTTCTGAGCTGCTTTCCGTGAAAGGTTCGATCTCTATTGTCATGGTCTGTTTTTGCTTCGACACCCCTACTCCCGAAGTGATCACGACATTTCTATAACATCTTCTGGGCAGATCCAGATCTCCTTTTACCTCCCCAACCCCATGAGCCATAGGAAATTTGATTTTGAAATGAGGGATAGAGGTTACAGCTTGCAAAGCAGTTAAAGTGGGTCTCCCCAAAATAGCATTATAAGCAGAATCTACATTCACAACGTAAAATTTGTAAATAATTTCTACCTGTTGGGGGGCGGTTCCGAAGATAATCGGCAGTTCAATGGTTCCAGCCACTTTGACCGGATCGTTGCTGAAACCATAGAGAGGGGCCTCCTGCCCGATCTCCATCTTCTGCCCATCAAGATGCATCCTCTGATAAGCATTGGCATATAAGATATCCACAGAAGACCCGTTGTCGATCATTATGCGCTTCATGTCCACCGAACCCACTTGTGCCGTCACGACCAATGATCCCTCATGTGGTTCGATGGTTTTCGAAGGGTAATCCTCATCGGTAAAGAAAATTACCGTACCCGGGAATGGTCTGTCAGTCTTCGGGAGGGTACCCGCCACTGACATGACCGAATCCAGATAGCTTCGGCGCTTCTTCCCAATAAGCTTACCCGAAGTCCCCCCTGTGATGACATCTATCACTTGCCTTGCGGGTTGTTCAGGAGCGGGGAACACTTGCTGAACTGGTTGGGCTGCCTGAACAGGCCCTCTAATCTGCTGCTGGTTCGTCCGGGCAGCTACATAATGAACTAAAGCCCCGTCTTGCACCTTCCTCTCAATAAAATCCTTCAGACTAGCACAGTCGTTCGTATCGTGACCCGAGGCTTGATGATAGTCACAATACTTACGAGAATTCCCTATCCCGGGCTTAAAGTTATCTCGAGGTGGCTTGAAAATAGATTGATTCTTGATCTGCTCCAAGATAACAGCCCTGTCGGCGTTGAGTGTAGTATACGTCCTGTTTACTCTCTGAGCGGGAGCAGACGAGTGTTCTCCGCCCTGTCTCCAATTATTGTTGTATTTCTTTGATCGGCCATCATGACGACCTTTGTTTCCGTCATTCTTACTCTGGTCTTCCTCTATTCTGTCCCGACCTGTCTCCTTTAGCCGATCCAAAGAGGGACGCTTGAGGCTATTCATGGCCTCCTCTACCACAATATAACCTTCTGCTTTATCGAAGGCTTCGGCGAGACTCTTCGGGTGATGAAACATCAACTTCTTCACCAACTTTTCCGATTTAACCAGATCTAAACCATTCTGAAACAGTCCCATGGCCTGTAGATCGTTCAGGTCTGTCACTTGGCCGACTGCTTCACGAAATTGCTTTACATATTGGCCCAAAGACTCGTTCGAGAACTGCCGAACCTGAGCCAATGAGCCAGTTGGTTTCCCTCTTCTTCTGTTGCTCCCGAAACGGGCGTGGAACTTATTGCACATATCTGCCCAAGATGAAATAGAATCCGAAGGCAAAGACCCCATCCATTGTCTGGCATCCTTTCGGAGTGTGGTGACAAAAGTATGACACTTAGCAGCATCGCTAAAGTCGTAATAATCCATCAGTCGGTCGAACGCCGGACTATGGTCATAGGGATCTCCCGATCCGTCATAACTTTCAATATAAGGCAACTTCTTGGTGGGGTCAGCCTTTTCCTTCAGAATCTCCGCGAAAAAAGGGGATGCCTTCTTTCCCGAAGTGTCTTTTACTTTCTGTACTTCGGCAAGCTGCCTCCGAAGCTCCTTCACCTCTTTTACCAGATACTCCACGCCCTCGGGTTGGGACGATGCTTCTTTCTCCTGTGACTCCTCCATCTTCTAAGTGGACCGGTTTCTTACGATAGAACCCCCAACTTTCGAGGGGCTTTTATGACGATGATGGTCCATAGAGCGGGATGCCCTCAGTGGACTTTCGGGTGTGCGACCCCTAGATCTACTTCGTCTCGGAACCCGGCTGCCGTGGCGGGAATGCGCGACAACGAGCGCCTTTTTAGCATTCTCCGGAGTACGATCCCTGGATCGACCTCTCCGTTCACTTTGACCCTGCTCCCTAGAATCGACAGGCTGATGTGCCCTCCTTGATCTTTGAGGAGTAGGGCTTCTAGACCTTCTCCTTTCTCGAGGTTGACCCCAGGACTCACGCCCTGAATGGACAGGTTCTTTTTCGCTCCGATGCCCACGTTCTTCAGATTGGACATAACTGGACGCTTCGTCCCTTAACTCTGCCATTCGAGACATCTGCTCAGCTATATCCTGCCGTTGCTTCAGCAATGCCTCCATGGCTCTATCAGCTTCGTCTGCCATCTTAGCCAAGCGGGCAGTCTTTTCGTCTTGGTCGTCCCGGTATCGAGTTCTAGGCGAGGTGCCTTCTACTCGTTTCCGGCCATGACCGGATTCTTTCTCTGCTGTAAACACTAGCCTTCTTTTGGCTTTGCTCCCAGCCTTCAGACGAGAATCTCCATGCGATCGTTTGGACGCCGTGCTGGCATGAACACTTAGTGCAGGTCCCAAACGGTCCTTCACAGATACTCGCGGTATTGATTCACTGGCAGCCATCGGCTGCCCCTCAGGTGTAGGTGTCCTACTCTTCCCCATGAACACCGACGTAAAACAAACAAGGTTTGTGATTGAAAAATACTCAGGATACTAGAACTCAGCCCTCCTTCTAGCGCCAATGTTAACGCCAAGATCTTCTCCCACGTCCCAATCACGTAAGACGCTCTGATCCTGCACAGTTTAACAAGTCAACACCAAAAGCTTGACGGCCTGACCGTCGGGGGATAGCTCCGGCGTGAGAGTCAGTACAGGCGATCACAAGGTTAACATTGGAGGAAAAAATTCACTAGTGTCTGAGTGTGTGAGAAAGTAATAATGTTGTGTGTAGTGTCTTGTTACCTCTTTTCCTTTTGTGATCCTTCCCCATACGTTCCCAAGACCCGATTCACTGTGCCACCCACTATATCCTGACACCTCCTCTCCACCCCGGTCATCTCAGCCGAAAGTGTACAGCTTATTTTCCTACCTGCTACCACTGTTATCTCCCGCCGGCAATCGGAGTCCCGTCCTCATTAATGCCATGCAGAAAGGTGGCAGACATAACAGTCAACTGCTGCCTTTTGTGATGATTACCGGTCAAAGATAGGATAAGTAACACCTTACGTAATGGGCCGATCCAATGACTAAGCCCAATAGTGTAGTTAAGTAGCGGGGCCCAATTCATTTGACCCAACATAACCAAAGTGACATAGCCCAAAGGACAAGCCTATTCGGCCTGACCCAGCATGAAATGTATTATGGCCCAATCTGTTAACGCCAAGATCTTCTCCCACGTCCCAATCACGTAAGACGCTCTGATCCTGCACAGTTCAACAAGTCAACACCAAAAGCTTGACGGCCTGACCGTCGGGGGATAGCTCCGGCGTGAGAGTCAGTACAGGCGATCACAAGGTTAACAATAGAGGAAGAAATTCACTAGTGTCTGAGTGTGTGAGAAAGTAATAATGTTGTGTGTAGTGTCTTGTTACCTCTTTTCCTTTTGTGATCCTTCCCCATACGTTCCCAAGACCCGGTTCACTGTGCCACCCACTATCTCCTGACACCTCCTCTCCACCCCGGTCATCTCAGCCGAAAGTGTACAGCTTATTTTCCTACCTGCTACCACTGTTACCTCCCGCCGGCAATCGGAGTCCCATCCTCATTAATGCCATGCAGAAAGGTGGCAGACATAACAGTCAACTGCTGCCTTTTGTGATGATTACCGGTCAAAGATAGGATAAGTAACACCTTACGTAATGGGCCGATCCAATGACTAAGCCCAATAGTGTAGTCAAGTAGCGGGGCCCAATTCATTTGACCCAACATGACCAAAGTGACATAGCCCAAAGGACAAGCCTATTTGGCCTGGCCCAGCATGAAAAGTATTATGGCCCAACACATACATTCCCACTAGCTAGTTCTTTAGATTCTCATTAGATTCAAGCCGAATTAATTAAGTTTTGGGTAAACTGACGATTTTGAAGATTTCATAGAAGCATTTTGAAAACTCTTATGAGCAGATTGAATATGTTCCTAATGTTTTAATTAGTAGGCTGATTCTCATAGAAACACTTTCTTCTTAATAATTCCCTGATGGTAAGAGAATTCCTCAGTGTTTCGAACCCCATATGTCTGCCAATTTGGATATATATACAGGGGCGGATCCAGACCGATAGTTCAGTGGGGTCAAACTTGAAAAAAAAAATTCTTACGAATAAAAATTTCATAAAATAACTTGCAAAACTAAACAATCCTCAAATATTATTTATAATAACATTTTTCGATGTTTCATTACTTGAAATTGTTGCATGATAGCCTCATTTTTAATAGTTACAAAAATATCACGCTCAATGTATGTTACTAAACAGTCATTCATCTATTCATCTCTGATTTGGTTACGAAGTTCATTCTTCACGATATTCATAGCTGAAAATGTCCTTTCAACAGTTGCAGTAGCAACATGCAAAAGTAGAGCTAATTTCAGCAACAAAAAGACTTAGGGATACACATCATCCTTTCTTTTCTGAACCAACATTTGAGCCAATTCACCAATTTCTTTTATACTCGAAAAATTGGGATCGTTTCTCATATCCACAATATAATTTTGGAGTTGACCATCAAGTGCCAAAAGTTCAATATCATCAAATTCTGAAGGGTAAAGCTTCACAAATTCAATTAATTTTTTATTGTCAAATGCCGAGAAAGAGTCACGCGGGTCAAGACATGCTATACTTGAAAGTAACTCTGTATTTGTGTTATCAAAGCGGTCATTCAACTCCCCAAGTTGACTATCAATCACAGTGAAAAATAATTGAACCCTAAAGCGATGAAGGTTTGTGATTTCTTCAATATTGCGTCGTGGTCTTCCTGGAAACACAAAAATATCCTCCATCCTCGGGACAACTATATTATGCAATGCACAAAATTCACAAGTTTCCGCTAACAAATCATCCCAGTTTCCTCTCATGCATTGTAATCGTTGCTTGGTTACATTGACAAGAGCTATTGCGTTTGCGATGTCTTGATCTTTCCTCTGTAAGGCTTGTGATAAGTCATTTGTAATTCCCATGACTCCTTTCAATAAGTATAACAAGAACACAACCTCAAAATCATGCATGAATTTCAAAAGTGTACTAGCTTCTGTACTTTTCTCCCCTTCGACATCATCTGCTACAAACTCAAGCACATCCATTATTGGAGAAAACAAGGTAATAACACTCAAAATTGTTTTAAAATATGAACTCCAACACATTTCTCCAGGTCGTTTTATTATTGTTTCTTGATTCAAACCTCGTCCACTCTTGATTTCGCCACTAGCAACTCCTTCAGCTACTTTTTGAAATTGCTTCAATCGGAGAATTTCTTTTCGTTTGCAAGAAGCCCCAACAACATTTCCTAACAATTAAGATAATCAAAGAAAGAACATAATGACTTATGTTTCTTAGCAACTGCAACAAGTGTCAACTGAAGCTGATGTGCAAAACAATGAATATAGAAAGCACATGGATTTTCAGATAATATTAAACTCTTAAGACCTTTAAACTTCCCTGACATATTGCTAGCTCCATCATAACCTTGACCACGGACACGTGATATGCTCAATCCATGTTTAGAAAAAAGTTGATCAATAGCAGCTTTTAGTGTCAAAGCAGAAGTTTCAGGAACATGAATAATGGCAAGAAATCGCTCAATTATACAACCATACCTATCCACATATCGTAAAACCACTGACATTTGTTCTTTGATTGATGTATCACGAGCCTCATCAACCAACAAAGAAAAAAACCCATCCCCAATTTCTTTAATGATAGCTTGTGTAGTCAAAAATGCAGCGGCTCTATAAATATCTTTTTGAATTGAGTGTGCAATCAATTTATGATTCTCTGGAGCATTTTTTAGGACAACTTTACGCACCTCATCATTGTTTTTCGAAAGAAACTCTAGCTGAGAAATAAATAGCCCTCGTTTTCTTGAACCCTCTAACTCATCGTGACCACGAAAAGGCAATCCTTCTTTTAAAAGAAACCTAACACATTTAATTGATGCGAGCAATCGAAGACGGTAATCGATCCTTTGTTGCTCAGTTATGTTAGCAAGATTAATATCTATGTGTTGAGGTTGATTCAATAAATAACGACAAGCCTGTTCACATTTACGATGAACACTACCATGATCTCCAACATGTATTTCTAATCTGTCCATCTTCTTCCAATTTCTAAATCCCTCGCCAACAAATGCATCCCCACCACCTTGGTTACCATGATCAATTTTAAATAGGTAACAACACAAACAAAATAGAGCATCTTCACTCAAACTATATTCCAACCAACTTTGATATTTTTTGTACCAATTCTTGTTGAATTTACGAGCAATTCCACTAATTAGTGTATCTGGAAATTTGTGAGGTAGTGGTTGAGTCGGGCCCCTAAGTAAGTAATTTCTTTGAAAATTCTCTCTTTCACTAGCAGGATAAGAACTAATTGGTGGTCTTTTACCGGGATCCCCCTCAATATTAAGGGAAGGAGATACCGATGTATGGGTTTGGAGGTTAACACTTTGCGGGTGAGTTTCTTGGTGAATATCAGCAGTGACATGTTCGTCACTAGTCCATTCGGCTTGGACATTTTCATGAATAGATTCAAATTTTGTACGTTTAGTTGTTGTAACCCAGTTACGTATGTCCATGCCTGACAATCAATAAATATTTAAAAACTAATTCAACATCAAAATAAATCAATATATAATATGAATAGTCAAGTGTAATTAGCAATTAGCACCAACAATAAACGATCTCAATTAAACTACTAACAAGTAACAAGTAACATTACAAAATTGAAAGAATATAAAAATAGACTAGAAACACATACTTGAAGAACTTTTATTTGATGGAGTTCTCTTCATTGTTGTAGTGTTGCTTTAAGAAGTAAAAAGCCCTAATTTTATAAAAGTACAAACAAGAAAAATCCATAAACAATTACAAAAATTCCTAAAGCAAATATTAAATCTGTGAAATTAAAAAACTAAAATTAAAATATACTTTAAAATTCGGATCGGTGACTGGTGAGTGCAGAGCAGAGTGCTCGCCTGCTCGGCTGATCCGCCTAATCAATTGCTCTGTTTGTTGTGCACTTGTGCTGAGTCGCTGACGAATCACGAATAGAAGAATAGAATAGAAAAGGTGAGATAGAGATAGTGGAGAAAAAGTGAAAAACTGAAAAAGGGAAGGGTTTGGATTATTGGAAAAGCTGTCAACCGAAAAGGTTGGGATACATTAATACATTATACTTAGAGTCTTAGAGTTGGTGGTCAGTGGAGAAAAAACTCAAAAGACATGGCCCATGCGTGAAACTTCACTTTAGACCCTCTTTTTTTTTCCTAACATGCCCCCTGACCCCTCTGAAAATTTAGTGGGGTCAGGTGCCCCCCTGCCCTGCCCCAGGTCCGCCCCTGTATATATATATATATATATATATATATATATATATATATATATATATATGTGACGCCCCCAAAATTAGGTATACATCACCCATCTTGAGTCGTCAGATACATAGTACAGAATACAAATACAACTTAATAATACAACTGTCGTGTACAATACGACAAAACATAAACTGTGAGTTTGAATACAAATATTATCTTCTAGAGAGTATTCATACTCAAAATGAGTCCTCATTACATTTATTAACACACCATTACATAGAATAGTGAGGACTACTAACTAATACTATCATTCGGACCATCACTCCGTACCCCGACTTGTCCCAGCTACGTTCTCATTTCCTGAAGAGAACAGTGAAAGAAAGGGTGAGCTCAACTAGCCCAGTAAGAAATATTATGACTAAGATAATGCAGAATAAATTATCGTTAGCCTTCAACAATGTTAAACTGATAAAATATAATAGACATCAAGTTTAACTGTAGCGGAACAAGCAATCCATTAAAAGAGTCAAGTAGAAAATAAACTCTACTATCTTTTATGATTTAAAAGATTTTCCAACACTGTGATCGCTGAGACTCAGCTTAATAAAATAATCCACATCATCGAATCACCCCTGCACTACGGCCAAGGATATTCGTATATTCATTAATGGTCATGATCATGCCAACAACTGTCCATCAATGCACTACGGGCCAATGAGGACTTTTACCACATCATTTGTAACATTACGGTCATGATTATACCGAATAATCCCTGGTCATAATCATACCAAATCCATCTATGCAATACATGCCACAGATGACTTTCAACATTTTATAAACATGAGGATGATGACAATGATATAAGAATTCAATAAAACAAGTTCAAGAATTAATTTATCCAGGAATTAACAACGTCCAAATTGTCAACATGATACTGCATTGTGGAGTAAAATTCAAGAATGCTTAGAAGAATATTTTCTTGAAAAGATACTGGATGAAACGCAACTATCAAGGATATTCCACAAATTTCATGGAGTATAGAAGTCAAAACTTAACCAACTGAGTACAATAAAGAATGGAATAACAAAAGAAATCACCATGCATGCGATAGACCGCACAGACAGGTTATTCCAATAGAATAATAAATAATGGAACCAGGTCCGGCGTAAACGCACAGACAGGATATTCCGACAGAATAATAAATAATGGAACCAGGTCCGGTGTAAAACACACAGACAGGATATTCCAACAGAATAATAATAAAACGGAACCAGGTCCGGTGTAAAACACACAGACAGGATGTTCCAACAGAATAATAAACGGAACCAGGTCCGGTGTAAAACACACAGACAGGATGTTCCAACAGAATAATAGAAGAATGTCACCAAGTATAGGGTAGACCGCGTATACTGGTTATTCCAACAGAATAATAACAAATGGAATAACAGAAGTTCTCTTCATGAATATAAAAGAAATAATATTCCCTACCTTAAAAGAACTGGATATTGGAAAAGTGATGTAGCAGAATACTTTTATTCTCTCTCTCTCTTATTCTCTCTATACTTTCTCTCTCTATAGCTTGAATGAATTCGTGAAAAATAATGAAGCCCTAGGCCTCTATTTATAGAAAAACTGAGGGTGGCTCTTGGTCTTAACGAAGGGTCAAATGACTCTTGGTCTTAACGAAGGGTCAAATGACTCTTGGTAATATTGAAGGGACAACTACTATTGACGAAAGTAATTACTATTGACCAAGGTAAATACTATTGACGAAGGTAATTACTATTGACCAAGGTAAATACTATTGACCAAGGTAAATAATATTGACGAAGGTAATTACTATTGACCAAGGTAAATACTATTGACGACGGTAATTACTATTGACGAAGAGACTCTTAGATGATGACATATGGCCCCCCATAAAATAACCAAACTTACCACAACGTCTCAATTATTGATTTAATAATATAACATATTATACAGATGATACTATGACGATAATTTAAAAGATATGATGCAGCAATTACTGTAGCAATAATTGAGTATAGCTGAGTGACTTCTCACGTAAGCATCAATAATCAATACCGTGTGCTACTATGCAACCACGCGTATTACTGTACTTTTACTACCGAGTAGTTCAACAGTAACAATGGTAAAACTTCCGCCGTTATTTTTAATAAACTATCTTTGTCGTTTTCTCAATCCGACAATAATTCTGTTGTGGGGTCCACCAATGATTGTGCCGTCGTACGAATATTCCTCGACAAAAAGAATATTCTCCGACCAAACGAATATTTTATAACAACTTGCATACTTTGCAAAATTTATAAATACTACCCATAACTATTATATCAAATCCACACCATAAAAAAATTATTTCGAGAAAAATTAAATATTTATTCATAAAATCTGGGGTCTCACAATCTCCCCTCCTTATGGAATTTCGCCCTCAAAATTTACGTACGTACTTGGTATGCCAAACATGTGAGGATACCTTGACTTCACTTCAAATTCTAACTCTTGAGGTATAACCTTTAAGCATCGAATATGATCATTCTTATCCAAGATGTTAACACGTATCTCCTCATACGTTAAATATTTTGCTATCTCATTCGGTTCTAAATTAATAATGTGGTTCGGGTCGTCCACATATTTACGTAACATCGATATGTAAAAAAAAAAATGTTCTGAACACGCAACATACTTGGCGGTAAAACGAGTCTTTAGGCCACAGTTCCTACTTCATCGAGGATTTCAAATGGGCCAATTAAATCGAGAGTTGAGATTTCCTCGCTTCGTCGATTCTTGCTTCTAGAATAACGCCCTCTTGAACCTTCTTCTTCACATTTATCAGCTCTGAGTATGTAGCTTGAGCGGCTTTAACTTTATCGATTAAAGTCGATTTTAATCGTATATTCGTTATCTTCACGTGGGTTCGTATATTCGCACTGGTAACCGTATACGATCTTCTACACAACGCGTCAGCTACCACGTTCGCTTTTCCACGATATTATTTAATGGTACGATCGTAATCTTTAACAGCTCGAGCCAACGTCTTTGGCGCATAATACGTTCGTTTTAGTTGAAGAAATATTTGAGGGTTTAAGAAATGGGTTTTGTACTGGGGTCAATACAAAATTCAATTTTACGCTCTGGGGTAGGCTAAGAAGTCTTCAAGAATACGTCAAGAAATTTATTAACAATAGAAATATCGTTCAAAACTGTGACCCTCATCCAAGACTTGGATAACACGTCACATTGATACCTATCAACTTGCCATCGTCATTTACAACGTCTCCTACGGAAAGTCTAGCTTCGGTGCATTCCACACCAGGAAGTCAACAACGAAAGGAACGGGGATTTTTACTTATGGCTTGATATGACAATGATTGACTTTAGTGATTTGGTTACTTGAATTCGCATAATAGGTTGGTTAGGAATATGAAAGCTAACAACCTTACGAAAAGCATGATGAGCAGTTAACCAATCGTTTCCAAAAATCACATCAAAGGCAAGTATTTTCAAAGAGATAAGATCGACAGGTAACGTGAAAGTGTTGATTTGAACAAGATTTATAAATAGTGGAGGTAATGAAGATTTCTTCCAATTGACTTTAAACAGACATATCAAAGTCTAAGTTCTCCGGAGTTAACGTCAAACATTGAACATAACTAGGTGAAATAAAAAAGTGAGTAGAACCGGTATCTAACACGGTATAGACTTCGCAAGAGTTTATGACTAACATACCCGTGATAATTTTATTCAGGTTCCTCGTCACGAAAAAAAACGCTCTCTCTTAAACTACTGGCTTTGGCTTTTCTGGGACGGTCTTTGGTGCCTCCATCCTATCTGAACTTGTCTTCGGTGAACGACAAAATCGGGCTAAATGACCTTCTCTTCCACAATTGTAGCATGCTTTGGATGGCATCAAGCAGTTTGGACTGATGTGTCCCTCCCCTCCGCATTTGAAGCATATGATAGGTGGTCGTTCTCCTTCCTTAACAACGGGTGCTGGTGCTGACGTCTTTCCATCATTGTTGAATTTTCTCTTCTTGAAATGTCCATTCTTATTGTTTTGACCATGATTACCATTGAAGTGGTTACCATTTCTGGCATGTTGATTCCCTCCATGCTTATTGTCACCGCTTTGATGACTGTTATCACCAGTATTATCATTTTTCCGGCTGCTCTCTTTTGGTTGCGTTGACTCGTTATCGCGTTCTACTAATTGAGCCCTATTTACAACATCTGAATACAGACACAGTTTATGAGAAATAAGATATTGACGTATCTCCGGTTTCAAACCTCTTAAAAATATCCGCGTCATTCTCTCTTCATTATCCACCAAGTGGGATGCAAATCGGGACAACTCGGCAAACTTGGCTTCGTACTGCGACACGGTCATGTTGTTTTGCTCCAACTTGATAAATTCTACCTCCTTCATGTGACAAATACTTTCGGGAAAGTACTTGTCATTGAACAGTTCTTGGAACTTCTCCCAAGACATCTTGAGTGCGTCAGGCTGGGTACGTTTTACAGATTCCCACCAGTAATCTGCCTCTTCACGCAACATAAAGGTGGCAAAGGGAACCTTTTGCTCCTCGAAGCATCCCAAGACATCAAATATCTTGGTGATCTGCTTTAACCACGTCTCCGCCTTAAGTGGTTCTGGCTTTCCCAAAAACTCCGGTGGTCCTAGCTCCTTGAATTGCTTAGCGGTGACCAACCGTGAGTTGTCATTGTTTCCTCCTTCATTTTGGATAGGAGCCGCTCTCGCCCGTTGTTGCATGAATTGCTCCTTGAACTGCTTAGCGGTGACCGTCCGAGAGTTATTTTGTTGTTGCATGAATTGCATAAAGTCTCTGACCATCCCATCATTCACCATTTCATCGGTGTTATTATTTTTATGAGGATTATTGTCCTCTGGTTGCACATTACCCTGAGCATTGATCATTGGTGATTCAATAGTCTCATGTGCTTCATTGTTTATCTCAACATTTTCGGATGCCATTTGCAAATACTGCAACAAAATAAGGGTTAATTAACATATAACATATTATCCATATACTTTGACCGACCAATTAAATACCAAATAAACTTAGGTAGGTCATACTAGCGAAGGAATTCCCCGTCTCTCCCCTCCTAGTTCTATTCTCACATCCTAGCCAGGGATCATATCCCTAAGCTCTGATACCAACTGTGACGCCCCCAAAATTAGGTATACATCACCCATCTTGAGTCGTCAGATACATAGTACAGAATACAAATACAACTTAATAATACAACTGTCGTGTACAATACGACAAAACATAAACTGTGAGTTTGAATACAAATATTATCTTCTAGAGAGTATTCATACTCAAAATGAGTCCTCATTACATTTATTAACACACCATTACATAGAACAGTGAGGACTACTAACTAATACTATCATTCGGACCATCACTCCGTACCCCGACTTGTCCCAGCTACGTTCTCATTTCCTGAAGAGAACAGTGAAAGAAAGGGTGAGCTCAACTAGCCCAGTAAGAAATATTATGACTAAGATAATGCAGAATAAATTATCGTTAGCCTTCAACAATGTTAAACTGATAAAATATAATAGACATCAAGTTTAACTGTAGCGGAACAAGCAATCCATTAAAAGAGTCAAGTAGAAAATAAACTCTACTATCTTTTATGATTTAAAAGATTTTCCAACACTGTGATCGCTGAGACTCAGCTTAATAAAATAATCCACATCATCGAATCACCCCTGCACTACGGCCAAGGATATTCGTATATTCATTAATGGTCATGATCATGCCAACAACTGTCCATCAATGCACTACGGGCCAATGAGGACTTTTACCACATCATTTGTAACATTACGGTCATGATTATACCGAATAATCCCTGGTCATAATCATACCAAGTCCATCTATGCAATACATGCCACAGATGACTTTCAACATTTTATAAACATGAGGATGATGACAATGATATAAGAATTCAATAAAACAAGTTCAAGAATTAATTTATCCAGGAATTAACAACGTCCAAATTGTCAACATGATACTGCATTGTGGAGTAAAATTCAAGAATGCTTAGAAGAATATTTTCTTGAAAAGATACTGGATGAAACGCAACTATCAAGGATATTCCACAAATTTCATGGAGTATAGAAGTCAAAACTTAACCAACTGAGTACAATAAAGAATGGAATAACAAAAGAAATCACCATGCATGCGATAGACCGCACAGACAGGTTATTCCAATAGAATAATAAATAATGGAACCAGGTCCGGCGTAAACGCACAGACAGGATATTCCGACAGAATAATAAATAATGGAACCAGGTCCGGTGTAAAACACACAGACAGGATATTCCAACAGAATAATAATAAAACGGAACCAGGTCCGGTGTAAAACACACAGACAGGATGTTCCAACAGAATAATAAACGGAACCAGGTCCGGTGTAAAACACACAGACAGGATGTTCCAACAGAATAATAGAAGAATGTCACCAAGTATAGGGTAGACCGCGTATACTGGTTATTCCAACAGAATAATAACAAATGGAATAACAGAAGTTCTCTTCATGAATATAAAAGAAATAATATTCCCTACCTTAAAAGAACTGGATATTGGAAAAGTGATGTAGCAGAATACTTTTATTCTCTCTCTCTCTTATTCTCTCTATACTTTCTCTCTCTATAGCTTGAATGAATTCGTGAAAAATAATGAAGCCCTAGGCCTCTATTTATAGAAAAACTGAGGGTGGCTCTTGGTCTTAACGAAGGGTCAAATGACTCTTGGTCTTAACGAAGGGTCAAATGACTCTTGGTAATATTGAAGGGACAACTACTATTGACGAAAGTAATTACTATTGACCAAGGTAAATACTATTGACGAAGGTAATTACTATTGACCAAGGTAAATACTATTGACCAAGGTAAATAATATTGACGAAGGTAATTACTATTGACCAAGGTAAATACTATTGACGACGGTAATTACTATTGACGAAGAGACTCTTAGATGATGACATATGGCCCCCCATAAAATAACCAAACTTACCACAACGTCTCAATTATTGATTTAATAATATAACATATTATACAGATGATACTATGACGATAATTTAAAAGATATGATGCAGCAATTACTGTAGCAATAATTGAGTATAGCTGAGTGACTTCTCACGTAAGCATCAATAATCAATACCGTGTGCTACTATGCAACCACGCGTATTACTGTACTTTTACTACCGAGTAGTTCAACAGTAACAATGGTAAAACTTCCGCCGTTATTTTTAATAAACTATCTTTGTCGTTTTCTCAATCCGACAATAATTCTGTTGTGGGGTCCACCAATGATTGTGCCGTCGTACGAATATTCCTCGACAAAAAGAATATTCTCCGACCAAACGAATATTTTATAACAACTTGCATACTTTGCAAAATTTATAAATACTACCCATAACTATTATATCAAATCCACACCATAAAAAAATTATTTCGAGAAAAATTAAATATTTATTCATAAAATCTGGGGTCTCACAATCTCCCCTCCTTATGGAATTTCGCCCTCGAAATTTACGTACGTACTTGGTATGCCAAACATGTGAGGATACCTTGACTTCACTTCAAATTCTAACTCTTGAGGTATAACCTTTAAGCATCGAATATGATCATTCTTATCCAAGATGTTAACACGTATCTCCTCATACGTTAAATATTTCGCTATCTCATTCGGTTCTAAATTAATAATGTGGTTCGGGTCGTCCACATATTTACGTAAAATCGATATGTAAAAAAAAAAATGTTCTGAACACGCAACATACTTGGCGGTAAAACGAGTCTTTAGGCCACAGTTCCTACTTCATCGAGGATTTCAAATGGGCCAATTAAATCGAGAGTTGAGATTTCCTCGCTTCGTCGATTCTTGCTTCTAGAATAACGCCCTCTTGAACCTTCTTCTTCACATTTATCAGCTCTGAGTATGTAGCTTGAGCGGCTTTAACTTTATCGATTAAAGTCGATTTTAATCGTATATTCGTTATCTTCACGTGGGTTCGTATATTCGCACTGGTAACCGTATACGATCTTCTACACAACGCGTCAGCTACCACGTTCGCTTTTCCACGATATTATTGAATGGTACGATCGTAATCTTTAACAGCTCGAGCCAACGTCTTTGGCGCATAATACGTTCGTTTTAGTTGAAGAAATATTTGAGGGTTTAAGAAATGGGTTTTGTACTGGGGTCAATACAAAATTCAATTTTACGCTCTGGGGTAGGCTAAGAAGTCTTCAAGAATACGTCAAGAAATTTATTAACAATAGAAATATCGTTCAAAACTGTGACCCTCATCCAAGACTTGGATAACACGTCACATTGATACCTATCAACTTGCCATCGTCATTTACAACGTCTCCTACGGAAAGTCTAGCTTCGGTGCATTCCACACCAGGAAGTCAACAACGAAAGGAACGGGGATTTTTACTTATGGCTTGATATGACAATGATTGACTTTAGTGATTTGGTTACTTGAATTCGCATAATAGGTTGGTTAGGAATATGAAAGCTAACAACCTTACGAAAAGCATGATGAGCAGTTAACCAATCGTTTCCAAAAATCACATCAAAGGCAAGTATTTTCAAAGAGATAAGATCGACAGGTAACGTGAAAGTGTTGATTTGAACAAGATTTATAAATAGTGGAGGTAATGAAGATTTCTCCCAATTGACTTTAAACAGACATATCAAAGTCTAAGTTCTCCGGAGTTAACGTCAAACATTGAACATAACTAGGTGAAATAAAAAAGTGAGTAGAACCGGTATCTAACACGGTATAGACTTCGCAAGAGTTTATGACTAACATACCCGTGATAATTTTATTCAGGTTCCTCGTCACGAAAAAAAACGCTCTCTCTTAAACTACTGGCTTTGGCTTTTCTGGGACGGTCTTTGGTGCCTCCATCCTATCTGAACTTGTCTTCGGTGAACGACAAAATCGGGCTAAATGACCTTCTCTTCCACAATTATAGCATGCTTTGGATGGCATCAAGCAGTTTGGACTGATGTGTCCCTCCCCTCCGCATTTGAAGCATATGATAGGTGGTCGTTCTCCTTCCTTAACAACGGGTGCTGGTGCTGACGTCTTTCCATCATTGTTGAATTTTCTCTTCTTGAAATGTCCATTCTTATTGTTTTGACCATGATTACCATTGAAGTGGTTACCATTTCTGGCATGTTGATTCCCTCCATGCTTATTGTCACCGCTTTGATGACTGTTATCACCAGTATTATCATTTTTCCGGCTGCTCTCTTTTGGTTGCGTTGACTCGTTATCGCGTTCTACTAATTGAGCCCTATTTACAACATCTGAATACAGACACAGTTTATGAGAAATAAGATATTGACGTATCTCCGGTTTCAAACCTCTTAAAAATATCCGCGTCATTCTCTCTTCATTATCCACCAAGTGGGATGCAAATCGGGACAACTCGGCAAACTTGGCTTCGTACTGCGACACGGTCATGTTGTTTTGCTCCAACTTGATAAATTCCACCTCCTTCATGTGACGAATACTTTCGGGAAAGTACTTGTCATTGAACAGTTCTTGGAACTTCTCCCAAGACATCTTGAGTGCGTCAGGCTGGGTACGTTTTACAGATTCCCACCAGTAATCTGCCTCTTCACGCAACATAAAGGTGGCAAAGGGAACCTTTTGCTCCTTGGAGCATCCCAAGACATCAAATATCTTGGTGATCTGCTTTAACCACGTCTCCGCCTTAAGTGGTTCTGGCTTTCCCAAAAACTCCGGTGGTCCTAGCTCCTTGAATTGCTTAGCGGTGACCAACCGTGAGTTGTCATTGTTTCCTCCTTCATTTTGGATAGGAGCCGCTCTCGCCCGTTGTTGCATGAATTGCTCCTTGAACTGCTTAGCGGTGACCGTCCGAGAGTTATTTTGTTGTTGCATGAATTGCATAAAGTCTCTGACCATCCCATCATTCACCATTTCATCGGTGTTATTATTTTTATGAGGATTATTGTCCTCTGGTTGCACATTACCCTGAGCATTGATCATTGGTGATTCAATAGTCTCATGTGCTTCATTGTTTATCTCAACATTTTCGGATGCCATTTGCAAATACTGCAACAAAACAAGGGTTAATTAACATATAACATATTATCCATATACTTTGACCGACCAATTAAATACCAAATAAACTTAGGTAGGTCATACTAGCGAAGGAATTCCCCGTCTCTCCCCTCCTAGTTCTATTCTCACATCCTAGCCAGGGATCATATCCCTAAGCTCTGATACCAACTGTGACGCCCCCAAAATTAGGTATACATCACCCATCTTGAGTCGTCAGATACATAGTACAGAATACAAATACAACTTAATAATACAACTGTCGTGTACAATACGACAAAACATAAACTGTGAGTTTGAATACAAATATTATCTTCTAGAGAGTATTCATACTCAAAATGAGTCCTCATTACATTTATTAACACACCATTACATAGAATAGTGAGGACTACTAACTAATACTATCATTCGGACCATCACTCCGTACCCCGACTTGTCCCAGCTACGTTCTCATTTCCTGAAGAGAACAGTGAAAGAAAGGGTGAGCTCAACTAGCCCAGTAAGAAATATTATGACTAAGATAATGCAGAATAAATTATCGTTAGCCTTCAACAATGTTAAACTGATAAAATATAATAGACATCAAGTTTAACTGTAGCGGAACAAGCAATCCATTAAAAGAGTCAAGTAGAAAATAAACTCTACTATCTTTTATGATTTAAAAGATTTTCCAACACTGTGATCGCTGAGACTCAGCTTAATAAAATAATCCACATCATCGAATCACCCCTGCACTACGGCCAAGGATATTCGTATATTCATTAATGGTCATGATCATGCCAACAACTGTCCATCAATGCACTACGGGCCAATGAGGACTTTTACCACATCATTTGTAACATTACGGTCATGATTATACCGAATAATCCCTGGTCATAATCATACCAAGTCCATCTATGCAATACATGCCACAGATGACTTTCAACATTTTATAAACATGAGGATGATGACAATGATATAAGAATTCAATAAAACAAGTTCAAGAATTAATTTATCCAGGAATTAACAACGTCCAAATTGTCAACATGATACTGCATTGTGGAGTAAAATTCAAGAATGCTTAGAAGAATATTTTCTTGAAAAGATACTGGATGAAACGCAACTATCAAGGATATTCCATAAATTTCATGGAGTATAGAAGTCAAAACTTAACCAACTGAGTACAATAAAGAATGGAATAACAAAAGAAATCACCATGCATGCGATAGACCGCACAGACAGGTTATTCCAATAGAATAATAAATAATGGAACCAGGTCCGGCGTAAACGCACAGACAGGATATTCCGACAGAATAATAAATAATGGAACCAGGTCCGGTGTAAAACACACAGACAGGATATTCCAACAGAATAATAATAAAACGGAACCAGGTCCGGTGTAAAACACACAGACAGGATGTTCCAACAGAATAATAAACGGAACCAGGTCCGGTGTAAAACACACAGACAGGATGTTCCAACAGAATAATAGAAGAATGTCACCAAGTATAGGGTAGACCGCGTATACTGGTTATTCCAACAGAATAATAACAAATGGAATAACAGAAGTTCTCTTCATGAATATAAAAGAAATAATATTCCCTACCTTAAAAGAACTGGATATTGGAAAAGTGATGTAGCAGAATACTTTTATTCTCTCTCTCTCTTATTCTCTCTATACTTTCTCTCTCTATAGCTTGAATGAATTCGTGAAAAATAATGAAGCCCTAGGCCTCTATTTATAGAAAAACTGAGGGTGGCTCTTGGTCTTAACGAAGGGTCAAATGACTCTTGGTCTTAACGAAGGGTCAAATGACTCTTGGTAATATTGAAGGGACAACTACTATTGACGAAAGTAATTACTATTGACCAAGGTAAATACTATTGACGAAGGTAATTACTATTGACCAAGGTAAATACTATTGACCAAGGTAAATAATATTGACGAAGGTAATTACTATTGACCAAGGTAAATACTATTGACGACGGTAATTACTATTGACGAAGAGACTCTTAGATGATGACATATGGCCCCCCATAAAATAACCAAACTTACCACAACGTCTCAATTATTGATTTAATAATATAACATATTATACAGATGATACTATGACGATAATTTAAAAGATATGATGCAGCAATTACTGTAGCAATAATTGAGTATAGCTGAGTGACTTCTCACGTAAGCATCAATAATCAATACCGTGTGCTACTATGCAACCACGCGTATTACTGTACTTTTACTACCGAGTAGTTCAACAGTAACAATGGTAAAACTTCCGCCGTTATTTTTAATAAACTATCTTTGTCGTTTTCTCAATCCGACAATAATTCTGTTGTGGGGTCCACCAATGATTGTGCCGTCGTACAAATATTCCTCGACAAAAAGAATATTCTCCGACCAAACGAATATTTTATAACAACTTGCATACTTTGCAAAATTTATAAATACTACCCATAACTATTATATCAAATCCACACCATAAAAAAATTATTTCGAGAAAAATTAAATATTTATTCATAAAATCTGGGGTCTCACAATATATATATATATATATATATATATATATATATATATATATATATATATATATATATATATATATATATATATACGGTCCGGATCAAGTGCATACCCATTATCTTACTCACCCGTAGACCTGGCAAACGGGCGGGCCGGGCCAAAAAGGTCCGGGTTTTGGTGGGCTGGAAATGGCCAGCCCGTGGCGGGCGGGCCGGGCCGGCCCGCGGGCTTTGGCCATTAATTTTTTTTTTTTCAAACTCTTTGTTACACCAAAAATAATAATAATAAATATTAAAAATAATAAAATAATTAATAATAAACAATAATACAAACAAACACGATTAATTAATTACATACATTAACTACATATCTCAATTAATTAAAATTGTAATAGTATTATAAATTAGTATTATTAATTAATTTTTAATTATAGTTAAAATATATTGAAGATTACATTAAAAATAAATAGTTGTTGTAGCTCAGTTGGTTTGAACTCTTATTTATTTACTTACAAGTCTTGTGTTCAAGCCTCACAACCTAACACTTTTTTTTTTTTTTTAAAAAAAAAATTGTTGGCGGGCGGGCCGGGCTTCCACGGGACGGGCCAAAAACGGGCCAGGCCAAAAAGGCCCGGGTTTTCATGGGCTTAAAAACAGTGGCCCAAAGCCCGGGTTTTGGCGGGCGGGCCGGCCCGGCCCGCGGGCTTTGGGCCCGTTTGCCAGGTCTACTCACCCTTGCTTACCCCCCTTTAAGCGACGGTTTTGGTCATACAACCGTCGTCTGTACTTTTAGCGATGGACAACATAACTAAAAGTATAGACGACGGTTGTATGATCGAAACCATCGCCTAAATGGGGGTAAGCACGGGTGAGTAAGATAAGGGGTATGTATGTAAGACCCCAACTTATTAATGAATAAAATCAAATTTTCTCTAAATATTATTGTGAATAATAAGGGGCTAATTTGATATAATACTTTGGTTATGGGTGAAATGTGCAAATTTTACAAAATAAGCAAGTGGTTATAAAATATTCATTTTGTCGGGGAATATTCGTTTGGTCGTGGAATATTCTTGCTGTCGGGGAATATTCGTACGACGGCGCAGCCTTGTGTGGGCCCCATAACGGAAAGCGATTGGATGAAGAAAATGACAAGTATAAGTTATTTATAAATAACGGCGTAGTTGTTACCGTTAATACTGTTGGAATACCCGATGATTAAAATACAGTAGCACACGGTATTGCACCAATTATTAATTCATACGTAAGAAGGCACTACTCAATAATTGTTACAGTAGTTATTGTTCAATATTTTATTTTATTGATTCAATAATTGTTGCATTGATATTTTATATTATTGTTGCTTCAATAATTGTTGCTGCACAGTATTTTCTATTATCAGATCAATAATTCATATTATTTAAATAATATTATTATAACATTATTGGCAATGTCTAGAAAGTTCTGTCTAAGGAGAGGTTTGGTCATCTAATTGCGCGCCAGTAAGGAGAAATCCTTATTGGAAAGCCCCCTCTTTCCTGGGAACGGCCTGGTTGTCATAAATGTGATTCTGTAATGTTATTTGTGAATAATTAATTATTGATTCATATGATAAGGAAATATTTATTTTATGTGGATATAAATGAGGGATATATTTTTGTGGTTAAAAATGAAGGAGTTAATGTTGAGGTGTTTTATCAGTATTTTTATCGGAATGAAGGTATTAAAAATCAAATCAGGGTTTTTGAGAAATATTGCGGGTGTTATAATTTTTAATCCAACCGTTGGATCGTGGTAATTTTTGGATATGTTATACATATATAAGTTGAGTATATGTCCACAAATTTTGAACCGTTAAAAATGAACGTATGATTTATTATGAATTTTACGAGATGACTGGTTCAGAAATTGTTAAATTTTCGGAGTTTATCATTTTGATGGAAAATTTTAGAATTGGTGGGCCCCACTTGTGGTTGGTGAAGAAATGTGCTGAATTATATTTTAAATGTGGTGGGTGGGAATAGTAGCAGGTAAAGCCATCAGGTTGCAGGTCAAACCTACTAAAATTTTCCTATAAATAGAGGGCTAAGTTAGAATTGAAAATTACACCAGAAACAAGTTTTCTCTCTTTCTCTCTCTAGATTATTGAGTGTATTTTGTGAGTATTTAGATACTTTGAGAGTTTCTATTCATCAGAGCAAGTTTCTTTCAGCCTTATACCGGTATTCCGACCAGAAGTACTGATATCTTGAGGTAAGGGATATTATTTTCTTCTTAAATGATATTATTTTCTTCAATATCATTATGCTGAAATATTGATATGAGTTTTTATCAAATTTGGAACTTTTTGTGTCGGGGTTACTATTCACGTATACGGTACTATTCACGTATACGGCACTATTCACGTATACGGCACTATTCACGAATACGACACTATTTACCGAAAAATAAATTTTTCCTTTTTGTCCGAGATGTCTATTATGGTTACTATGTTTGATTGTATCCATGTTTTGATCTTTATTTTTGAATTCTGCTTCACAATTGATTATTATGAAGTATTATTGATCTTGGATAAACTGTTATACGAATCCCTACTATTTGTCCTTCTGTCTCATTGGATTCGTTCTCTTTAAGATATTTTTCATCATCCTCAGTCCTAAATGATGATATTAATGAATATCTTTGGCCTGTAGTGCAAAGATGTATGATTACTTGATGAATATCTTTGGCCTGTAGTGCAAAGATGAACAGGTGTTGAGATGAACATGACTGACAGGTGATACAAATGAATATCTTTGGCCTGTAGTGCAAAGATGAATATTTGGATAAAGATGATTATTAATTGATGTTACAGGGATAAAATATTGATGATGGACTTTTAAATCTTAGAAGATAGTAGAATTCTTTCTCTACTTGACTCTTCTAATGGTTTGCTGTTTCCGCTGCAGTTGTTGATCTAAAACTTGTTGTCGATTATATTCTATCAGATTTTTCCCTGTTGAAGACTAACGATAATTTGTTTGTATATTATCTTAGTCATAATATTCTTTACTGGGCTAGTTGAGCTCACCCTTTTCCTTTTTGTTCCATTTTTCTTCTCAGGAGGTGAGAACATAGCAGGATCTAGTCGGGGTATGGAGTGATGGTTCTAGAAAGATGTTTTAGCAGTCCTCACTATTTCTGTAAAATAGTGTTTGAATAATTGTAATGAGGATTTATTTGAGTGTGGATATTGTCTAGAAGACAATATTTGTATTTAAACTCACAGTATGTGTTGTCGTATTTTGCACGACAATTGTATTATTGAAGTTGTAGTTTGCTTTCTGTACCATGTATTTGGCGACTCAGAATGGGTGTTGTATACCTATTTTGGGGGCGTCACAGTTGGTATCAGAGCTTAGGGATATGATCCCTGGCTGAGATGTGAGACAAGAACTAGGAGGGGAGAGACGGGGAATTCCTTCGCTAGTATGACCTGACTAAGTTTATTTGGTGTTTATTTGGTCGGTCAGAGTATAGGGATAATATATGACATGACTATTAACCCTTGTTTTATGGCAGTATTTAAGAATGGCAGCTGAGAACGTTAATAATGGAGTAAATCAGACCGTGGAGACACCTTTGATCACCACCCAGGGGAACGTGCAACAGGAAGGCAATATTCCTCCTGTAAACAACGTTACCGAGCAAACGATGAATGATGGAATGTTTAGGAGCTTTTTGCAGTTCATGCAAAATCAGACGAGGGAGACTCGTGTGCAGAATACGGGTGGAAATGATAACGCGCGGTTTGTCACAGCTAAGCAGTTCAAAGAATTGGGACCACCAGAATTTAAGGGAAAGCCGGATCCGATCATGGCGGAAACGTGGGTCAAGCAAATTACCAAGATATTCGATGTCTTGGGATGCACGGAGGAACAGAAGGTTCCATTCGCCACCTTTATGTTCCGCGGTGAGGCAGACTACTGGTGGGAGTCTGTGAAGCGTACCCAGCCTGACGCACTCAACATGTCCTGGGAAACATTTCAAAAACTGTTCAATGACAAGTACTTTCCTGAAAGTATTCGTCATATGAAGGAGGTTGAGTTTATCAGACTGGAACAAAACAACATGACGGTGTCCCAGTACGAGGCGAAGTTTGCAGAGTTATCCAGGTTTGCACCTCATTTGGTCGAAAATGAGGAACGAATGACAAGGATGTTTCTGAGAGGTCTAAAACCCGAGATTCGACAATATCTTATCTCTCATAAATTTTCTTTATATTCAGATGTTGTAAACAGGGCTCAATTATTAG
The DNA here is from genome assembly GCA_016801055.1 of Panax notoginseng. NCBI lineage: Eukaryota > Viridiplantae > Streptophyta > Magnoliopsida > Apiales > Araliaceae > Panax > Panax notoginseng. Next base: position 16,356,218 of record CM029014.1, read on the forward strand.
AGCGAGATAATGAGTATGTGCAACCGAGGGACCACAACCAGGGTCATACCGGTGGCGGCAGTCATCGAAGCAATGAAAACCAGCAGGGAGGAAAATATTCGGACAAAAGCGGTAACCACTCTGGTGGTAATCGTGGTCGTGATAATAGAAGGAGCGAGTCGGGAGGAGATTTCAAGAAGAGAAGGTACAACAATGATAACGTGAAGACGTCAGCACAAACATCAACTGTTTCTAGGGGAGGAGAACGACCACCGGTCGTATGTTACAAATGTGGGAAAGAGGGACATATCAGCCCAAACTGCCCACAACAATCCAAGGTATGTTATAACTGTGGAAAGGAGGGTCATATAGCTCGAGAGTGTTCTGTAGCAAAACCAAGTTCAGCGGGGATGGTGACTCCAAAAGCTGTCCCGGATAAGTCGAAATCAGCGGTTCCTGGAAGGGCGTTTGTCGTTACTGGCCAAAACGCGAGAAACCCGAACGAGGTGATCACGGGTAAGCTAATCTTGAATTCTTGCGAAGTTTATACTTTACTAGATACCGGTTCTACCCATTCTTTTATCTCTCCTGCTTGTGCTCAACGTTTAAACTTGACTCCGGAGAAATTGGACTTTAACTTATCTGTTGAAACTCCGTTGGGTGAAACCTTCGTTACATCTACAGTTTATAAATCTTGCATGATCCAAGTTGGCACTATCACATTACCTGTTGATCTTATCTCTTTAAAGATACTTGCTTTTGATGTGATTTTAGGAATTGATTGGTTAACCACTCATCATGCTAAAATTGATTGTTTTCGTAAGGTTGTTAGTTTTCATATTCCTAACCAACCTGTCATACGAATTCAAACTACTAAACCACTAAAATCAGTCACTGTCATATCAAGCCACAAAGCTATTCGTTTATTGAAAAACGGATGTCAAGCTTTCTTAGCCCATGTTATGGATTTGAACAAAGACAAGTCAGATTTGAATAATATTTCTATTGTTAGAGAATTTCCCGATGTATTTCCTGAAGAACTTCCTGGTCTACCCCCAGAACGTGAAGTTGAATTCTTTATTGACCTTGAACCCGGTACAAAGCCCATTTCTAAAACTCCATATCGAATGGCTCCTATTGAACTTCAGGAGTTAAAAGTCCAACTACAGGAGTTGTTGGACATCGGTTTTATTCGTCCTAGTACGTCTCCTTGGGGTGCTCCTGTTTTATTCGTAAAGAAGAAAGACGGGAGTATGCGACTTTGTATCGACTATCGAGAATTGAATCATGTCACTATCAAGAATAGGTATCCGCTACCTCGCATTGATGACCTGTTTGACCAGTTACAAGGAGCACAATTCTTTTCAAAGATCGATCTTCGTTCTGGATATCATCAGCTGAAGATTAAAACTGAGGATATTCCAAAGACTGCCTTCAGAACTCGGTACGGGCATTATGAATTCTTAGTAATGTCTTTTGGATTGACTAATGCTCCTGCTGCCTTCATGGATATGATGAACCGTGTATTCAAAGAATATTTGGATCAGTTCGTTGTTGTCTTTATTGATGACATCCTCATCTATTCCAAAAGCCGTGAAGATCATGAGCGCCATTTGAAGCTGGTACTGCAAAGGCTTCGTGAAAACAAGCTATATGCTAAACTGAAGAAATGCGAGTTCTGGCTTGAGGAAGTAGCATTCCTTGGGCACGTGGTGTCAAAACATGGAGTATCTGTCGACCCGGCGAAGATTGAAGCCATACAAAGTTGGGAGCAACCGAAGTCGGTAACCGAAGTACGTAGCTTTCTGGGCTTAGCTGGTTATTATCGGAGATTTGTGGAAGGATTTTCTCGAATCGCTACTCCGTTAACTCAGCTGACTCGGAAAGATACAAAATTCGTATGGAGTGAGGAATGCGAGAAGAGTTTCCAAGAACTCAAGAGGAGACTCATTTCGGCACCTGTTCTGACAATACCATCTGGTTCGGATGGATTTGTTATCTACAGCGATGCTTCAGGCAAAGGGTTAGGATGTGTTCTCATGCAACATGGGAAAGTCATAGCCTATGCCTCACGACAACTCAAAGAATATGAGAGGAATTATCCTACTCATGATTTGGAGTTGGCAGCAGTCGTTTTTGCGTTGAAGATCTGGAGACACTACCTGTATGGGGAGAAAGTGGAGATCTATACAGATCATAAAAGCCTCAAATATTTCTTCACCCAAAAGGAACTCAACATGCGGCAGCGACGTTGGCTCGAGCTGTTGAAAGATTACGATCATACCATCCAATATCATCCTGGAAAAGCAAACGTAGTAGCTGACGCATTGAGTAGAAGATCATATGCGGGTACGAGTGCAATATTGTTAACACAAAGGCCCATTTTGTATGACTTGCAAAGGATGGAGATAGAGATGAAGGCTCCAAGTACCCACATGATGATATCAAATATACGAGTAGAACCGACTTTAATCGATAAAGTTAAAGCTGCTCAAGCTACGGACATGGAGCTGATGCGTATGAAGAAGAAAGTGCAAGAAGGTGCTATTCCAGAAGCAAGAATCGATGAAGAAGGAATACTTCGAGTCAACTCCAGACTTTGTGTTCCTAACGATTTTGACTTGAAGCATAGAATAATGATGGAGGCACACAACACACCGTTTGCAATCCATCCTGGGAGTACCAAAATGTATCACGATCTTCGACATACATTTTGGTGGAGCAATATGAAAAGAGAGATCGCGGAGTTTATCTCGAGGTGTTTAACTTGTCAACGTGTAAAGGCGGAGCATCAAGTGCCAAAGGGTCCATTGCAACCACTTGAGATCCCGAAATGGAAGTGGGAACACATTACTATGGATTTTGTTACGGGTCTTCCCAAGGTTTCTCAAGGCATAGATGCGATTTGGGTTATTGTTGATAGATTAACCAAGTCCGCTCATTTCTTGCCGATACGTGAGACTTATTCCCTTGAACGTCTTGCTAGTATGTACGTGAACGAGATTGTGAGATTGCATGGCATGCCAGTATCCATAGTTTCGGATCGTGACCCAAGATTCACTTCACGATTTTGGGTTAGCTTGCAGAAAGCTATGGGCACGGATTTACGATTCAGTTCAGCATACCATCCTCAAACGGACGGACAATCAGAGAGGACTATTCAAACTCTTGAAGATCTATTAAGACTTTGTGTCCTAGATCTCAAAGGGAGTTGGGATAAGTACCTACCATTGGTGGAATTCTCCTACAACAACAGTTATCAGGCGAGCATAGGTGTGGCTCCATTCGAGGCGTTGTATGGAAGAAAATGTCGTTCTCCAGTATGCTGGGACGAGGTGGGTGAAGCAACATTGTTGGGACCAGAGTTGGTACGCATTACTACAGAGAAGATCCAAACGATTCGACAACGTATACAAACGGCACAGGATCGACAAAAGAGTTATGCGGATCTTCATCGGAAGGACGTGGAATTTAATATTGGGGATCATGTATTGTTACGTGTTGCACCATGGAAGGGAGTTACAAGATTTGGGAAGAGAGGAAAGCTCAATCCAAGATTTGTTGGTCCATTTGAGATTCTTGAGCGAATAGGAAATGTGGCATATAGACTCGCATTACCTCCAAGCATGTCTCGTGTTCATAATGTTTTTCACATATCTATGCTTCGTAAATATGTTAAAGACCCGAACCACATTATTGAGTTAGAACCAGACGAGATAGCTGAAGATTTAACGTACGAGGAGGTACCTGTTAAGATCTTGGATAGGAAAGAGCATGTCCTACGCACGAAGGTTATACCACAAGTTAAGGTTTTGTGGAGAAACCATGCTATTGAAGAAATGACCTGGGAGTTGGAATCAGAAATGAAAGCGAGGTATCCTCACCTTTTTGAAACATCAGGTACGTACGTCAATTTCGAGGACGAAATTTCATAAGGAGGGGAGGTTGTAAGACCCCAACTTATTAATGAATAAAATCAAATTTTCTCTAAATATTATTGTGAATAATAAGGGGTTAATTTGATATAATACTTTGGTTATGGGTGAAATGTGCAAATTTTGCAAAATAAGCAAGTGGTTATAAAATATTCATTTTGTCGGGGAATATTCGTTTGGTCGTGGAATATTCTTGCTGTCGGGGAATATTCGTACGACGGCGCAGCCTTGTGTGGGCCCCATAACGGAAAGCGATTGGATGAAGAAAACGACAAGTATAAGTTGTTTATAAATAACGGCGTAGTTGTTACCGTTAATACTGTTGGAATACCCGGTGGTTAAAATACAGTAGCACACGGTATTGCACCAATTATTGATTCTTACGTAAGAAGGCACTACTCAATAATTGTTACAGTAGTTATTGTTCAATATTTTATTTTATTGATTCAATAATTGTTGCGTTGATATTTTATATTATTGTTGTTTCAATAATTGTTGCTGCACAGTATTTTCCATTATCAGATCAATAATTCATATTATTTGAATAATATTATTAGATAACATTATTGGCAATGTCTAGAAAGTTCTGTCTAAGGAGAGGTTTGTTCATCTAATTGCGCGCCAGTAAGGAGAAATCCTTATTGGAAAGCCCCCTCTTTCCTGGGAACGGCCTGGTTGTCATAAATGTGATTCTGTAATATTATTTGTGAATAATTAATTATTGATTCATATGATAAGGAAATATTTATTTTATGTGGATATAAATGAGGGATATATTTTTGTGGTTAAAAATGAAGGAGTTAATGTTGAGGTGTTTTATCAGTATTTTTATCGGAATGGAGGTATTAAAAATCAAATCAGGTTTTTTGAGAAATATTGCGGGTGTTATAATTTTTAATCCGACCGTTGGATCGTGGTAATTTTTGGATATGTTATACATATATAAGTTGAGTATATGTCCACAAATTTTGAACCGTTAAAAATGAACGTATGATTTATTATGAATTTTACGAGATGACTGGTTCAGAAATTGTTGAATTTTCGGAGTTTATCATTTTGATGGAAAATTCTAGAATTGGTGGGCCCCACTTGTGGTTGGTGAAGAAATGTGCTGAATTATATTTCAAATGTGGTGGGTGGGAATAGTAGCAGGTAAAGCCATCAGGTTGCAGGTCAAACCTACTAAAATTTTCCTATAAATAGAGGGCTAAGTTAGAATTGAAAATCACACCAGAAACAAGTTTTCTCTCTTTCTCTCTCTAGATTATTGAGTGTATTTTGTGAGTATTTAGATACTTTGAGAGTTTCTATTCATCAGAGCAAGTTTCTTTCAGCCTTATACCGGTATTCCGACCAGAAGTACTGATATCTTGAGGTAAGGGATATTATTTTCTTCTTAAATGATATTATTTTCTTCAATATCATTATGCTGAAATATTGATATGAGTTTTTATCAAATTTGAAACTTTTTGTGTCGGGGTTACTATTCACGTATACGGCACTATTCACGTATACGGCACTATTCACGAATACGGCACTATTCACCGAAAAATAAAATTTTTCCTTTTTGTCCGAGATGTCTATTATGGTTACTATCTTTGATTGTATCCATGTTTTGATCTTTATTTTTGAATTCTGCTTCACAATTGATTATTATGAAGTATTATTGATCTTGGATAAACTGTTATACGAATCCCTACTATTTGTCCTTCTGTCTCATTGGATTCGTTCTCTTTAAGATATTTTTCATCATCCTCAGTCCTAAATGATGATATTAATGAATATCTTTGGCCTGTAGTGCAAAGATGTATGATTACTTGATGAATATCTTTGGCCTGTAGTGCAAAGATGAACAGGTGTTGAGATGAACATGACTGACAGGTGATACAAATGAATATCTTTGGCCTGTAGTGCAAAGATGAATATTTGGATAAAGATGATTATTAATTGATGTTACAGGGATAAAATATTGATGATGGACTTTTAAATCTTAGAAGATAGTAGAATTCTTTCTCTACTTGACTCTTCTAATGGTTTGCTGTTTCCGCTGCAGTTGTTGATCTAAAACTTGTTGTCGATTATATTCTATCAGATTTTTCCCTGTTGAAGACTAACGATAATTTATTTGTATATTATCTTAGTCATAATATTCTTTACTGGGCTAGTTGAGCTCACCCTTTTCCTTTTTGTTCTATTTTTCTTCTCAGGAGGTGAGAACATAGCAGGATCTAGTCGGGGTATGGAGTGATGGTTCTAGAAAGATGTTTTAGCAGTCCTCACTATTTCTGTAAAATAGTGTTTGAATAATTGTAATGAGGATTTATTTGAGTGTTGATATTGTCTAGAAGACAATATTTGTATTTAAACTCACAGTATGTGTTGTCGTATTTTGCACGACATTTGTATTATTGAAGTTGTAGTTTGCTTTCTGTACCATGTATTTGGCGACTCAGAATGGGTGTTGTATACCTATTTTGGGGGCGTCACAATGTACTTGATCCTTGCTCTCTCTCTCTCTCTCTCTCTCTCTCTCTATATATATATATATATATATATATATATATATATATATATATATATATATATATATACTACTACTACTACTACAAAACAGTAAATAGACAACGCGGAAAAAACGTTGTAATTTCAGTCAGAAAAACATCGTGGTTAAGGGTGTTATCTATTTGACACCCTTACACAACATTTTTAAAACGTTGTAGTTAAGCACAATACACAACGTTTTTTAGGAAAAAAACGTTGTAGATTTGTTTTCTAAAAATTAGCAGATGCTTAAAAATGTTGTAGAAGGTATGATTCCACAATAATTTTTTGATAAAAATGTTGTTGTTTAGTATATCAGACAACGTTTTTTAAATGTTGTAGATAAAAAAGAAAAAAGAAAAAAAAAGATGTGGTTCACCTATATTACCAATGCACCTGCAATATGTTAATGCCATGATATATAGCCAAAATGTATCAACCATTCAAAATACATCCCAATAATACCATTCGTTTACAGTTTTAAATTACTATATCCACAAAATATATACTAAAATGTCCATATATACATCTCAAATTCACTTTTCAATCCACAAAATAAACCACAATAAACCAAACTATTCATAAAATTAAGCTACTACCTAAGCATGTGCAAAAAAGCCTAGGTTCTCCCAAAATACGCCAGTAACTTTTGCTCTAGCACTAGCCATGGATGGCAGTAACTTTTGCTCTAGCACTAATAGATTCTTGAGAGAAGGTTAACCTGCTTCTGTTGCTTCTGCTACACTGCTTCTGTTGCTGCGACACACTTCTTGCTGCTGTTTGCAGCGAAGTGATGCTGCCAAACATTTATAAACTGTTATAACATTTATAAACTTTGTAAATTACATTTATAAATTGTTCTTACCATCATTGTACCTTCACAAAGAGTCCTCAGTCAGATTGATGTTCAACTTTTTAGTCTTTCTTTTCCTAAAGGAAATCATCAGTTTTCAAGGGGCAAAACTGCCAATTAAGTGGCTAAAAAGTAAAATAATGAATAAATAAATTGTTCTCAACATTACAGAGGCCTTAGTTCTAGTTCAAGAGCTTACACTCTGTGTTCGCGCAAATTTTTATTCAAGTATTTGTTTCCTATTCAAGACCACGCTTAGCAAACTTATTAATGAAGTCATGAGCTCTCTTCTTAACATCTTCCTTAAGGTTGTAAATTTCAATAATCTAGCAAAGTTTTAGATAGATAAGCACATTCAATGCAGGTGAGAAATGATAAAGCGCATAACAAATTAATTAAAGGTGAAGAAAGAACACCTGCTCAGGTGCACCTTTGCTAACTCGGTGCCAATTGCCGTTGGAGTCGGAGTATGTTATGGCAGTGCGCTTATCCACTGGGTTAAAAGGCAGGAAATGAATCTCATTGATCCTTGCTCTGGCCTGCGGCGTCCATCAAAGATAGCAGTTCAATTAAGTTTGCAAATTTATATCCTAATTACTGTAGTTAGTTGGTATCTGTTGTACGCCTTCACCCCCTTTTGGGAAATATAGAAAATTAAAAAAAATGCTTTGATACCTGTTCGCGAGAAAAGGATGCAGTGAATATCATACAATCACTTTACTAAAAGCATTACAGTGTCCTTGTCCATGTCCCTTGCAAACACCCAAAACAACATACAATCACTTTACTGATTAGCAAATTGCAGAATCAAACACAAGAGCTTATTTGGTCACAAAAGTAGGTAATCTGGCTTCAACAGAAAGCCTAAGAAATAGCTGTGACTAATCATCAGTCCAGACTCTCCTGGTTCAGGGAGAGATCCCTGAGTTCATCAGCTACGCTTTATAGCTTTATTTATCAGAAAGATAATAATAAAAAAGCAAACATGTAACTGCATCTTAATACAGCTTCCGTTACCTCTTTTATACTTGGAATCAGTTTTAATCTTGAATCACGAAACATGTCAATCCCATTGACAAATTGACCCAGCAACGAGTTTTCCTTTACAGGCCTGTCAGCGGCATAGTAGAGAACCAGACTGTAGTTTGGACTAGCAGGAACCTGAAACAAAGAAACCAGAATATAATTTCTTACTAGACCAACGAGTGCGTTGTTCATATGTTGAAAAAAATGCTACATAAAGAAACATCCCATGAGAAGGTCTATTGTGCTTAACGACTAACTGATATTGCAGTTCATCAATGAAACAGTCAGATTAGCAAATATAGTTCCAGGAATATTCAGAAAAGCACTAAAGGATACTAAGTTGAAGGGTAAATACTTAATATTAACTTGAAATTTTTACAATAGTTCCAGCTGTGCACTTGAATCCTTCCACATACGAAGACCCCCTTAACTTTAATCCACTGACATGGGAGGTAAGTCAAGGATCTCACACAATCATGTGCTCTATATATAAATTCAGCACCTGCTAGAGTTTTGAGTAAACACCTGTTACCTAGGCTCACTAACACTGAGAAAAAAGAACTGAGGGCTGAGATTGAGATCCTGAAGTCCAGTTAGTAAGCCAAATCCATCAGGGAAATAGCCAAGTTTACTCAATATGTATGCCTCCCTTAAATTCATTAGAAGAAAGAATCTTGAGGTGTTATATAGAAATTAATTCACCAAAGTACAAGAGAAAGGTACAATTCTGATGCATAAATAAATGTAAATCAGAAATTAGCATCAGAGCTGAAAATAACATACAGATATGGCAGGCTCTCCAGATTGCGGAAACTCAAAGGAATAGATCCATTCAAGCTTTTACCATGCACGTTGCTAAAAAGTAGAAACAAATCCAGAAGAATAAACTGAGCAACAACTAATACAAGTGGTCATTTAAAAGGAAAAATAGAGTACATCTGTTGTTGGAATTTAGATTTCTTACAACTGATTCAATGTTAATTAAATAATAATAAACATGCCTGCATCCTCTTCCTCGCCAATTCATCCTCATAACGAGCCATCTGTGATTTTATCTGTGTCTGCTGCTAAGCTAACTTTTTCTGTTCATCATATATTACCTTTTGCCTCTCCTACATAATAGCAACATTATAATGACAATAAAAATCAGGAAAATAGTTTTGGAAAACATTGTAATACTGGAAGCATGTAGTCAAAGTAAGACACTTTAAAAATCATATTATCTATTAATCATTCTAAGAATTGCAGCTCACAATTCGAGTAAAACTTAATGCAACAGTTTATGGCTTTAACCACTATCAGAAAAAAATGAAAAGGGGTAGGACTACTTAAAACCCATAATTTCCCCAAATGAATCAAAAAGCACAATTAATTAAATCCATACAGTGAAATAAATGAATCAAAAAGCACAATTAAGGGTGTCATTGGGCATGTACCCATCAACAAGCACCCTCTCGTCACCATCACAGTAATACCCAATTAAATTGGCTAACCTCTTGTATCTCAGCTTCGCAACACCCCAAGCTTCATCCTTCAAAAAGAAACCCAAATTTTAAAAACCCATTTACCACAATAAACCCTAAGGCTTCAATTTAATTCCATCAATAAACAAGTAGTTAAAAATTATTACTACAAACTGTTTAGGATCAGGCCATGCCATTTTGCTAAATTTCGTAATAGCAATCCACCTCCGATTCTACAGCTGACCCTTGTATACCACATTTGGGGCTTTTTCGCCACTCTCAGAAATAATAAACTCCGGGCTGAAATTGTTGGTGGCAGCTTTCAGTTAACGAGATTATGAATCGGAGCCTCCGCGGGTATTTAACTACATGAACGGGGCGGGAGTGACACGGAGTTTCCTGAGGGGTAACCGGGACTTGGCGTCGAAGACTTGAACCAGATCTGAGTGGGATCCGGCGGCGAGTAGGCGTTCGTCCAAGCGGAAAGAAGTGGCTGTATCTTTGAAGGCGGAGATGGTGGCTATGGGTGTTAGGCTTGGAGACGGTTGCGGAGTGAGTGGCGGCGAAGTGGTGAGGAGAAGTTGACGAGAACGAGAGAGAAGTGGATGGAGAAAGTACAGAGATAGAGATAGAAGAGAGAAGACATTCTGTGTTTTTCAATTCCGTGTTTTAATATTTTGAGCTCCGTATTTTTTATATACACAACATTTTTTTTAAAAAACGTTATGTAGTTAAAACCAAAAAATACCCTTTTAAAATAGATAACGTTTTTTCATATATATTTACAACGTTTTGTTAAAAAACGTTGTGGGAAAAAATACCACAACATTTTTATAAAAAACGTTGTGGTTTAATGTAAGACCCCAACTTTTATAAATAAAGATGGATTTTCTATAAATATCATTTTTGAATATTATGGAGTTAATTTGATATAATGTTATAGTTGTGGGTAATATTTATAAATTTTACAAAGTAAGCAAGTTGTTATAAAATATTCGTTTGGTCGGGGAATATTCTTTTTATCGGGGAATATTCGTACGACGGCACAATCATTGGTGGGCCCCACAACGGAATTATTGTCGGATTGAGAAAACGACAGAATTATCTTTCTATAAAAATAACAGCCGAGGTGTTACCGTTAAAATCGTTAAAACTGTTGAACTACTCGGTAGTAAAAGTACAGTAATACGCGTGGTTGCATAGTAGCACACGGTATTGATTATTAATGCTTACGTGAGAAGTCACTCAGCTATACTCAATTATTGCTATAGTAATTGCTGCATCATATCTCTTAAATTATTGTCATAGTATCGTCTGTATAATATGTTATATTATTAAATCAATAATTGAGACGTTGTGGTAAGTTTGGTTATTTTATGGGGGGCCATATGTCATCATCTAAGAGTCTCTTCGTCAATAGTAATTACCGTCGTCAATAGTAATTACCGTCGTCAATAGTAATTACCTTCGTCAATAGTATTTACCTTGGTCAATAGTATTTACCTTGGTCAATAGTAATTACCTTCGTCAATAGTATTTACCTTGGTCAATAGTAATTACTTTCGTCAATAGTAGTTGTCCCTTCAATATTACCAAGAGTCATTTGACCCTTCGTTAAGACCAAGAGCCACCCTCAGTTTTTCTATAAATAGAGGCCTAGGGCTTCATTATTTTTCACGAATTCATTCAAGCTATAGAGAGAGAAAGTATAGAGAGAATAAGAGAGAGAGAATAAAAGTATTCTGCTACATCACTTTTCCAATATCCAGTTCTTTTAAGGTAGGGAATATTATTTCTTTTATATTCATGAAGAGAACTTCTGTTATTCCATTCGTTATTATTCTGTTGGAATAACCAGTATACGCGGTCTACCCTATACTTGGTGACATTCTTCTATTATTCTGTTGGAACATCCTGTCTGTGTGTTTTACACCGGACCTGGTTCCGTTTTTATTATTATTCTGTTGGAACATCCTGTCTGTGTGTTTTACACCGGACCTGGTTCCATTATTTATTATTCTGTCGGAATATCCTGTCTGTGCGTTTACGCCGGACCTGGTTCCATTATTTATTATTCTGTTGGAATAACCTGTCTGTGCGGTCTATCGCATGCATGGTGATTTCTTTTGTTATTCCATTCTTTATTATACTCAGTTGGTTAAGTTTTGACTTCTATACTCCATGAAATTTGTGGAATATCCTTGATAGTTGCGTTTCATCCAGTATCTTTTCAAGAAAATATTCTTCTAAGCATTCTTGAATTTTACTCCACAATGCAGTATCATGTTGACAATTTGGACGTTGTTAATTCCTGGATAAATTAATTCTTGAACTTGTTTTATTGAATTCTTATATCATTGTCATCATCCTCATGTTTATAAAATGTTGAAAGTCATCTGTGGCCTGTAGTGCATAGATGGACTTGGTATGATTATGACCAGGGATTATTCGGTATAATCATGACCGTAATGTTACAAATGATGTGGTAAAAGTCCTCATTGGCCCGTAGTGCATTGATGGACAGTTGTTGGCATGATCATGACCATTAATGAATACACGAATATCCTTGGCCGTAGTGCAGGGGTGATTCGATGATGTGGATTATTTTATTAAGCTGAGTCCCAGCGATCACAGTGTTGAAAAACTTTTTAAATCATAAAAGATAGTAGAGTTTATTTTCTACTTGACTCTTTTAATGGATTGCTTGTTCCGCTACAGTTAAACTTGATGTCTATTATATTTTATCAGTTTAACATTGTTGAAGGCTAATGATAATTTATTCTGCATTATCTTAGTCATAATATTTCTTACTGGGCTAGTTGAGCTCACCCTTTCTTTCACTGTTCTCTTCAGGAAATGAGAACGTAGCTGGGACAAGTCGGGGTACGGAGTGATGGTCCGAATGATAGTATTAGTTAGTAGTCCTCACTATTCTATGTAATGGTGTGTTAATAAATGTAATGAGGACTCCTTTTGAGTATGAATACTCTCTAGAAGATAATATTTGTATTCAAACTCACAGTTTATGTTTTGTCGTATTGTACACGACAGTTGTATTATTAAGTTGTATTTGTATTCTGTACTATGTATCTGACGACCCAAGATGGGTGATGTATACCTAATTTTGGGGGCGTCACAGTTGGTATCAGAGCTTAGGGATATGATCCCTGGCTAAGATGTGAGAATAGAACTAGGAGGGGAGAGACGGGGAATTCCTTCGCTAGTATGACATACCTAAGTTTATTTGCATGGTATTTAATTGGTCGGTCATAATATAAGGATAATATATGACATATCAATTAATTTTTATTTTGTGGCAGTATCTGAAAATGGCATCTGAGAACGTTGAGAATAGCAATGGAGCACAGACGACTGTTGATTCACCACATATCAATAATCAGGATAATGTGCATCAGGAAGGTGTCAATCCTCATGCAAACAACAACACTGACCAAATGATGAATGATCAAATGTTCAGAGGCTTTATGCAATTCATGCAACAACAGGTGAAAGCGGCTCCTGTCCACAACGTAGGTGGAAATACTGGAAACTCTCTGGCGGTCACCGCTAAACAGTTTAAGGAGCTGGGACCACCGGAGTTTAAGGGAGAACCCAAACCACTTGTAGCTGAAACATGGATAAAGCAGATCACCAAGATATTTGATGTCTTGGGTTGCTCCGAGGAGCAAAAGGTTCCCTTTGCCGCCTTTATGTTGCGAGGAGAGGCAGATTACTGGTGGGAATCGATAAAGCGTACTCAACCTGCCGCACTGAAGATGTCCTGGGAGAAGTTTCAAGAGCTGTTTAACGACAAATACTTTCCCGAGAGTATTCGTCACATGAAGGAGGTGGAGTTCATCAAATTGGAGCAGAATAATATGACCGTGTCGCAGTACGAGGCAAAATTTGCGGAGTTATCCCGGTTTGCGTCCCACCTGGTGGATAATGAAGAAAGAATGACGCGGATGTTTTTAAGAGGTTTGAAGCCGGAGATACGTCAACATCTTGTTTCTCATAAACTGTGTTTGTATTCAGATGTTGTAAATAGGGCTCAGTTGGTGGAGCGCGATAACGAGACAACGCAACCAAAAGAGAGCAGCCGGCAAAATGATAATACCAGTGAGAGCAGTCATCGAAGCGGTGACAACAAGCGTGGAGGGAATCAACAGGCCAGAAATGGTAACCACTTCGGTGGTAATCAGGGCCAAAACAATAAGAATGGACATTTCAAGAAGAGGAGATTCAACAATGATGGAAAGACGTCAGCACCAGCACCTGTCGTTAAGGAAGGAGAACGACCACCTATCATATGTTTCAAATGCGGAGGGGAGGGGCACATCAGTCCAAACTGCGCGATGCCGTCCAAAGCATGTTATAATTGTGGAAGAGAAGGTCATTTAGCCCGATTTTGTCGTTTACCGAAAACAAATTCAGCTAGGATGGAGGCACCAAAAGCCGTCCCAGAAAAGTCAAAACCGGTTGTGCAAGGGAGAGCGTTTGTTGTGAACTCCCAGAGAGCAAGGAACCCGAATGAGGTCATCACGGGTAAGCTTATTATAAACTCTAAAGAAGTTTATACTTTATTTGATACCGGTTCAACCCATTCTTTTATTTCTCCTACTTGCGCTCATCGATTAAATTTGATTCCGGAGAAATTAGACTTTGACTTATCTGTGGAAACTCCGTTGGGAGAAACCTTCATTACCTCCACTGTTTATAAGTCTTGTTTGGTTCAAGTTGGTACCCACACATTACCTATCGATCTGATTTCATTAAAAATACTTGCATTTGACGTGATTCTAGGGATTGATTGGTTAACTACTCATTATGCAAAAATTGATTGTTTTCGTAAGGTTGTTAGTTTTCATATTCCTAATCGACCTATTATGCGAATTCAAGCAACCAAACCATTAAAATCAATCGCTGTCATCTCAAGCCATAAAACTATTCGTTTATTGAAAAACGGATGTCAAGCTTTCTTAGCTCATGTCACAGATCTAAACAAAAATACGTCAGTTTTGAATGATATTTCTATTGTTAATAAATTCCCTGACGTATTCCCTGAAGAACTTCCTGGCCTACCCCCAGAGCGTGAAATTGAATTTTGTATCGACCTTGAACCCGGTACAAAACCCATTTCCAAAGCCCCATATCGAATGGCTCCTATTGAACTTCAGGAGTTAAAGATCCAACTGCAGGAATTGTTAGACATTGGCTTTATTCGTCCTAGTACTTCTCCTTGGGGAGCTCCTGTTCTATTCGTGAAGAAGAAAGATGGAAGTATGCGACTTTGTATTGATTATCGGGAGTTGAATCATGTCACCATCAAAAATAGGTACCCATTGCCACGTATTGATGACCTGTTTGACCAGTTGCAAGGAGCACAATTCTTTTCAAAGATCGATCTTCGTTCTGGATATCATCAGCTGAAGGTTAGAACTGAGGATATTCCAAAGACGGCTTTTAGAACTCGGTACGGGCATTATGAATTCCTAGTCATGTCCTTTGGATTGACTAATGCTCCTGCTGCCTTCATGGATATGATGAACCGGGTATTCAAGGAATATTTGGATCACTTTGTGGTCGTCTTTATTGATGACATCCTTATTTATTCCAAAAGCCGTGAAGATCATGAGCAACACTTGAGGCTGGTACTCCAAAAGCTTCGTGAATACAAGCTTTATGCCAAGTTGAAGAAATGCGAGTTCTGGCTGGAGGAGGTAGCATTCCTTGGGCACGTAGTATCAAGTCGTGGAATATCGGTTGACCCGGCAAAGATTGAAGCTATTCAAAGCTGGGAGCAACCTAAATCAGTGACCGAGGTACGTAGCTTTCTTGGTTTAGCTGGTTATTATCGGAGATTCGTGGAAGGATTTTCTCGAATCGCTACTCCATTAACTCAGCTGACTCGGAAAGATACAAAGTTTGGTTGGAGCGAAGAATGTGAGCAGAGTTTTCAAGAACTCAAGAGGAGACTCATTTCAGCACCTGTTCTAACAATACCATCTGGCTCGGAGGGATTTGTCATCTACAGTGATGCTTCGAGCAAAGGGTTGGGATGCGTTCTCATGCAACATGGAAAAGTCATAGCCTATGCATCAAGACAACTCAAGGAATATGAGAGGAATTATCCTACTCATGATCTAGAGTTGGCAGCTGTTGTCTTTGCACTTAAAATTTGGAGGCATTACTTGTATGGGGAGAAAGTGGAGATCTTTACGGATCATAAAAGCCTCAAATATTTCTTCACTCAAAAGGAACTCAACATGCGACAACGACGTTGGCTTGAACTGTTGAAAGATTATGATCATACCATTCAATACCATCCTGGAAAAGCGAACGTGGTAGCTGACGCATTGAGTAGAAGATCATATGCGGGTACAAGTGCAATATTAACAACGCAAAGGCCCATTTTGTGTGACTTGCAAAGGATGGAGATAGAGTTAAAGACTCCAGGGACCCATGTGATGATGGCGAATATACGAGTAGAACCACTTTAATCGATAAAGTTAAAGCTGCTCAAGCTACAGACCTGGAGCTGATGCGTATGAGGAAGAAAGTGCAAGAAGGTTCTATGCCGGAAGCAAGAATCGATGAAGAAGGAATACTTCGAGTCAACTCCAGACTTTGTGTTCCTAACAACCCTGATTTAAAGTATGAAATCATGATGGAGGCGCACAACACACCGTTTGCAATCCATCCTGGAAGTACCAAAATGTATCATGATCTTCGTCATACATTTTGGTGGAGCAATATGAAGAGAGAGATAGCGTTGTTTATCTCAAGGTGTCTAACTTGTCAACGAGTCAAAGCGGAGCATCAAGTACCAAAAGGTCCATTGCAACCACTTGAAATTCCAGAATGGAAGTGGGAGCACATTACCATGGATTTCGTTACCGGTCTTCCTAGGGTTTCTCAAGGTATTGATGCGATTTGGGTCATTGTTGATAGATTGACCAAGTCTGCTCATTTCTTACCGATACGAGAAACTTATACACTTGAACGTCTTGCTCGTATGTACATAAACGAGATTGTAAGACTGCATGGTATGCCAGTATCCATAGTTTCTGACCGAGACCCAAGATTCACTTCACGATTTTGGGTTAGTTTACAAAAAGCTATGGGCACGGAGTTACGATTTAGTTCAGCATATCATCCTCAGACGGACGGACAATCAGAGAGGACTATTCAAACTCTTGAAGATCTATTAAGACTCTGTGTCTTTGACTTCAAGGGAAGTTGGGACAAGTTCTTACCATTGGTGGAGTTTTCCTACAACAACAGTTATCAAGCAAGTATTGGCATGGCTCCATTCGAAGCATTGTATGGAAGAAAATGTCGTTCTCCAGTATGCTGGGATGAGGTGGGCGAAGCAACGTTGTTGGGACCGGAGTTGGTACGTATGACTACAGAAAAGATTCAAACGATCCGACAACGTATAAAAACCTCACAAGATCGACAAAAGAGTTATGCTGATCTTCATCGAAAGGACGTGGAATTTGATGTAGGAGATCATGTGTTCTTACGTGTTGCTCCATGGAAAGGAGTTACGAGATTTGGAAAAAGAGGAAAGCTAAATCCTCGATTCATCGGTCCATTTTTAATCCTCGATCGAGTAGGAACTGTGGCTTATAGACTCGCTTTACCGCCAAGTATGTCTCGTGTTCATAACGTTTTCCACATATCCATGTTACGCAAATATGTGGAAGACCCGAACCACATTATTGAGTTAGAACCGGACGAAATAGCGGAGGATTTGACGTATGAAGAAGTTCCTGTTCAAATCTTGGATAAGAAGGAACATATTCTACGCTCCAAGGTTATACCTCAAGTCAAAGTTTTGTGGAGAAACCACGATGTTGAGGAAATGACTTGGGAGTTAGAATCAGAAATGAAATCAAGGTATCCTTACCTCTTCGACATACCAGGTACGTACCCTAATTTCGAGGGCGAAATTTCATAAGAAGGGGAGGTTGTAAGACCCCAACTTTTATAAATAAAGATGAATTTTCTATAAATATCATTTTTGAATATTATGGAGTTAATTTGATATAATGTTATAGTTGTGGGTAATATTTATAAATTTTGCAAAGTAAGCAAGTTGTTATAAAATATTCGTTTGGTCGGGGAATATTCTTTTTGTCGGGGAATATTCGTACGACGGCACAATCATTGGTGGACCCCACAACGGAATTATTGTCGGATTGAGAAAACGACAGAATTATCTTTCTATAAAAATAACAGCTGAGGTGTTACCGTTAAAATCGTTAAAACTGTTGAACTACTCGGTAGTAAAAGTACAGTAATACGCGTGGTTGCATAGTAGCACACGGTATTGATTATTGATGCTTACGTGAGAAGTCACTCAGCTATACTCAATTATTGCTATAGTAATTGCTGCATCATATCTCTTAAATTATTGTCATAGTATCGTCTGTATAATATGTTATATTATTAAATCAATAATTGAGACGTTGTGGTAAGTTTGGTTATTTTATGGGGGGCCATATGTCATCATCTAAGAGTCTCTTCGTCAATAGTAATTACCGTCGTCAATAGTAATTACCGTCGTCAATAGTAATTACCTTCGTCAATAGTATTTACCTTGGTCAATAGTATTTACCTTGGTCAATAGTAATTACCTTCGTCAATAGTATTTACCTTGGTCAATAGTAATTACTTTCGTCAATAGTAGTTGTCCCTTCAATATTACCAAGAGTCATTTGACCCTTCGTTAAGACCAAGAGCCACCCTCAGTTTTTCTATAAATAGAGGCCTAGGGCTTCATTATTTTTCACGAATTCATTCAAGCTATAGAGAGAGAAAGTATAGAGAGAATAAGAGAGAGAGAATAAAAGTATTCTGCTACATCACTTTTCCAATATCCAGTTCTTTTAAGGTAGGGAATATTATTTCTTTTATATTCATGAAGAGAACTTCTGTTATTCCATTCGTTATTATTCTGTTGGAATAACCAGTATACGCGGTCTACCCTATACTTGGTGACATTCTTCTATTATTCTGTTGGAACATCCTGTCTGTGTGTTTTACACCGGACCTGGTTCCGTTTTTATTATTATTCTGTTGGAACATCCTGTCTGTGTGTTTTACACCGGACCTGGTTCCATTATTTATTATTCTGTCGGAATATCCTGTCTGTGCGTTTACGCCGGACCTGGTTCCATTATTTATTATTCTGTTGGAATAACCTGTCTGTGCGGTCTATCGCATGCATGGTGATTTCTTTTGTTATTCCATTCTTTATTATACTCAGTTGGTTAAGTTTTGACTTCTATACTCCATGAAATTTGTGGAATATCCTTGATAGTTGCGTTTCATCCAGTATCTTTTCAAGAAAATATTCTTCTAAGCATTCTTGAATTTTACTCCACAATGCAGTATCATGTTGACAATTTGGACGTTGTTAATTCCTGGATAAATTAATTCTTGAACTTGTTTTATTGAATTCTTATATCATTGTCATCATCCTCATGTTTATAAAATGTTGAAAGTCATCTGTGGCCTGTAGTGCATAGATGGACTTGGTATGATTATGACCAGGGATTATTCGGTATAATCATGACCGTAATGTTACAAATGATGTGGTAAAAGTCCTCATTGGCCCGTAGTGCATTGATGGACAGTTGTTGGCATGATCATGACCATTAATGAATACACGAATATCCTTGGCCGTAGTGCAGGGGTGATTTGATGATGTGGATTATTTTATTAAGCTGAGTCCCAGCGATCACAGTGTTGAAAAACTTTTTAAATCATAAAAGATAGTAGAGTTTATTTTCTACTTGACTCTTTTAATGGATTGCTTGTTCCGCTACAGTTAAACTTGATGTCTATTATATTTTATCAGTTTAACATTGTTGAAGGCTAATGATAATTTATTCTGCATTATCTTAGTCATAATATTTCTTACTGGGCTAGTTGAGCTCACCCTTTCTTTCACTGTTCTCTTCAGGAAATGAGAACGTAGCTGGGACAAGTCGGGGTACGGAGTGATGGTCCGAATGATAGTATTAGTTAGTAGTCCTCACTATTCTATGTAATGGTGTGTTAATAAATGTAATGAGGACTCCTTTTGAGTATGAATACTCTCTAGAAGATAATATTTGTATTCAAACTCACAGTTTATGTTTTGTCGTATTGTACACGACAGTTGTATTATTAAGTTGTATTTGTATTCTGTACTATGTATCTGACGACCCAAGATGGGTGATGTATACCTAATTTTGGGGGCGTCACATTTAAGTGTTGTCTATTTACTGTTTTGTAGTAGTGATATATATATATATATATATATATATATATATATATATATATATATATATATATATATATATATATTATTTTTTAGGTTAGATTAGGTTAAAGGATCAGTGTCATGATTCCATGAATATTATTGAGCAGGCCATCCAGGGAGTTGTGTCCTAGACAAAGCATCCGCAACCTTATTTTCAAGCCCTTTTTTATATATAGACTATCTCATAGTCATACCCTAGCTATCAGTTTGGATAACCATTCCTGTTGTAATATATACGGTTGTTAACTTTTGCTCGAGTGAGTGCTTAAGGCTCTGATGCTCAGTTCTTATGATGAAGTGATGCCTTTGTAGATAGTCGAGGCCATGACTATTGCTAAAAGCTTTTTCTCATAAGTTGATTGGTCTTGATGTCTAGGTGCCAATCCTTTACTGAGATATGCTATAGGCCTTCCTTCCTGCATCATTACAGCTCCTACACCTTGTTCGTAAGCATCAGTTTCAATTATAAATGGTTTAGTAAAATCTGGGAGTTTTAGTACTGGAGTTATGACCTTGGAGGATGGCTTGTAATTAAGGATTGAGAAGTGAAGGGGCAAGACTAGGTGAGACCTTGGTTGGATGACCAACTTATAAATAATGGAAAATAGGTTTTATATATACAAACCATTATACTTTCCTCTCTTCATTTCATTGTATTATTTCCCTAAGTAAGAAAGTAAGAGAGAGATAGAGAGGAACATGGGTAGATAAGAGGAGAAGAGGAAGCTTAAGTTATCCTCCATTGGCAAGTAGAGAAGAAGAAGAACCACAAGAGGTAACCTTGAAATCCTAGCTTCCAATTCTTTTTCTTCTTAAAGTTTCGATTGGTGGTTGTTGTAGATTGTTGGTTATGGTGGATCATGAAAGATCCAAAAGATATAAGGTGGTTTATATATGTTTAAATTACCAATAAATTGCATGACAAGTGAACAAAAATGAAAAACAAAACATATGCGCAAGGATGGAAAATAAGCCTAATAGTGGACTATTTTGGACCATTATTTTTATAGTGCTCTAAAACTGAAAATTTAGTTCTAGGGTGTTGTGTTATGCTCTTATGATCTACGAACACCACCAAATTAGAGCGAGGGTAAAAGTCATTGTACCGAAGTCGTGACGGATTTTCTAGTAAAACTAGTTAAAAACCAAAAAAACTAGTTTGTATACCGACTTTTAAGTCATTTTCTTGGGTAGTTAGATTTTTCAGAAAATTTTGTTGTTCTGGGGATTGTGTAGTACGTACAACAAGGAAGCCGTAGGGTCAAGAACGAACTTATTCCGACTTTAGATGAGTGGGTTATGAAGCTTGGAAGTAGGTATGTCAAATCTGTCTAAAACAAAAAACTAGTCAACGAATGAATTTTGAACCACTGTTTTGACTTGATAATGAGTCTAGAAATTTTTTCTATTCGGGGAGATTTGTAGAGGATATTACGAGCAAAAAATGCCTCAAAAACGAACTCATTCCGATGTCAGATGAGTAAGTTATGAAGTTTGGAAATAGGTGCGTCAAAACTGCCAATGCTGGAAACATTGAAAATCAAGATGTAAGGCTGACTTTCAGGGCACTGTTTTGGCTAGTTAAAGTTGCTGAAAAATTATGATTTTATGGGGTTTTATAGGGTACAATCCCAGCAAGCCATATCCTCAAGAACGGACTCATTCCTACCTTGGAATGAACAAGTTACGTGGGCCGGAAATAGGCATGTCAAACAAGTTATGCGGCGTGGGCTGCTGCTGGGCAGTGGGGCAGGGCATGGGTGTTGGTCGACGTCGAGCAGCGTTGTGCATGTCATGCATACCACGGACGTGTCGCCATGCCATTTCGCGACACCATGCAACATTTTTGACATAGTTCTAAAATGTTCCAAGTTATAAAAGAGGAATATTATGAAATGATAAATAATAAATGTAGACCATCGTAGGGGGTCATTATGAGGATCGTGATGTTCCCGAATGTCGCGATGTCGTTTGACATTTTTAAGGGTTGTTTAATTTTTATTTTTTTTAAAAACGCAAACAAACATAAAATAAGAAATATTGCAACGTAAACCAATATATAAGCTAGGCTTAAACATATTTACTGTCCTTTTGATCTTATCATTAAGGTCACTAATGAAGCTAGAGACAAAATATTATTCAGTAAAACCAGCTTGGCCAGACATCTGTTGTGACCTTAATTCTTCAAAGTTATCGTAATTCTCATAAACTGTCCCTGTTTATCAAAGTTTGTTGAATTGATCTTGAGCATCATTTTCTGGTTTCTAGAACCTCAAGGCAACATCCCTCACAAAATCCCTCCAAGGAATGTATCCTCTATAAGATTGATAATGTCTAAACTATATACTAGCTTGTCCCTCAAAATAAATTCCAGCATTCATTGCTTTTTGTTGGGCCATAATACTTTCACCGTTGGGCCAGATCGAATGGAGTTCCCCCTTAGATCTTGATATCTTTTACGTTGGACCGGATTGATTGGGCTCATTCCTTAAGTTATATTTATTGTGTCTTAAATGTATTGGGCCTTTGATTTAGGGCTAATCCATTAGGCAAATAATATCTAAATATCTATCTTTGACCGGTAATGATGAAAAAGTATGACAGTTGACTGTTATTTTCATGCATTAATGTGGATGGGATTCTTAGCCGGACGGAGATGGAAAACAGTGACTGAAAGTAGTGGGTGTATTGCCTGCATTCAGTTGAGGTGACTAGGGTGGGGGACTGTGCTAGTGGAGAGTGGGTGGTACGAAAAATCGGACAGAGTGTATATGAGCAAAGAACATATATGAAGAAAAAGGTAACTGATATTTTATCTCTCTCTAGACACTAGATATTTTTATCCTCCATTGTTAACCTTGTGATCGCCTGTACTGACTCTCACGCCGGAGCTATCCCACGACGGTCAAGCCGTCAAGCTTTTGGTGTTGACTGTGTTCATTGTGTAGGATCATAGCGTCTTACGTGATTGGGACGTGGGAGAAGATCTTGGCGTTAACATTGGCACTAGAAGGAGGGCTTTTTCTAGTGTCTTTGACATTTTTCAATCACAAATCTTAGTTGTCCTACGTCAGATTCCATGGTGAAGAGTAGAACGCCTACACCAGAAGGGCAGCCGATGGCTGTTAGTTCGTCTACACCGCGAATATCAGTCAAGGATCGCTTGGGGCCTGCAATCAGTGCTCATGCTAGCACGGCTTCCAAACTTCCATCTGAAGGATCTCGCCTGAGGGCCGCTGGTAATGTTAAGAGAAGGCTGGTCTTCACAGCTGAGAAAGGACCTGATCATGGTCAGAAATGGGTAGAAGGCATACCGCCTAGAACCCGACACCGAGATGACTAGTACGATAAGGCCTCCAAATTGGCCAAGATGGCAGACGAAGCAGACAGGGCTATGAAGGTACTTATAAAGCAGAGACAAGATATAGCCGAACAGATGCTTCAGATGGCGGAGTTAAGAGACGAAGCGTCTAGTTATGTTCAATCCGAAGAGCATGGGCACAGGAGAGAAAAGGAGCCTACCCGTTCGGGTCGTAAATCTCGGGGCCAACCTCGTGAACGAAGAAGGGCTGAAGGTTAATCTGGATTTGCTCAAAGAAGTCAGGGAAACAGCTTTGATCAGATTAGCGGCCTATCAACGAAGAGTGGCTAAGCATTACAGTAAAGGGGTAAAGCTTCGTAGATTCGAAGTGGGAGATTTTGTCCTTAGAGAAGTCGAAGCATCTACACCTCAGAACTTGGGAAAGCTGATGCCAAATAGGGAAGGACCGTATGAAGTTGTTGAAGTACCAAAGCTAGGGACTTATCGATTGAGGGCATTGGACAGATTAGAGATCAAGAATACCTGGCATGCTGGCAGGCTTCGGAAGTATTTTTAGTAGATATGGTGTCAGTATATCGGAAGTCTGTAAATTTCCAAATCATCATTAATAAAAAGTCATTTTCTCTCAATGTGTTGCCTGCTAATTGATGTTCACTTCATCGGTGTAAGGAGGTTCGGGTGGACTCGCTGACCATTCGATGGTAGCCTCACCGGCAGGTGGTCCTTATGAATTTGTCAGGCCCTTCGTGGTAGGCAAATGTCATCGGTGTAAGGAGGTTCGGGTGGACTCGTTAACCATTCGATGGTAGCCTCATCGGTAGGTGGTCCTTAGGAATTTGTCAGGCCCTTCGTGGTAGGCAAATGTCATCGGTGTAAGGAGGTTCTGGTGGACTCGTTGACCATTCGATGGTAGCCTCATCGGTAGGTGGTCCTTATGAATTTGTCAGGCCCTTCGTGGTAGGCAAATGTCATCGGTGTAAGGAGGTTCGGGTGGACTCGCTGACCATTCGATGGTAGCCTTATCGGCAGGTGGTCCATATGAATTTGTTAGGCCCTTTGTGGTAGGCAAATGTCATCATGTGGGTTTGTTAGGCCCTTCGTGGTAAATAATTCCCTATGAAGCAGATTTACCTCACACGTTGGTAACGAATAAGTATTACATTACTTTATTACCTGATTTTATCTAAGTGTTGAGTTCAGATTGCATTATTATTTGATTAAGATCTTATCTGGTAAATGACTTGTTTAGTTATTTACTAATAGTTCAAGTTAAGTTCATATAAAGAACTCGCACATTTTTCAAGTTGATTGATGTTGGAATATTGACAAAGAACAAATGTAAAGGAGTAATAAGGAATAAAGTTGATATTTCATTCATATGAGACTAATTACAAAAAGACAGAAGTTTTTACAGAAATCCTATAGCTAGGGGAGAGGAAAATCATCTTCAAACGTCAGCTTCGTCTTCGGAAGAATCGTGAATGGTCGGATCAACCTTGGTTGTGACAAGTTTTGCCTTGTCTTTGCTTTGGCATTCGTCATATCTATCTGAGAACATCTGAATGATCTTCTCATTTAACTCGGTTGAGTTCCGGTAGTCGTGCTGGATTTCTTTGCGAAGATCTTCGGTAAGAGGTGGGCCTAAATCTCTCAGAGCGCGAAGCTCTTCTTCAAGCTTGGCCCGTTCTTTCAAACTTCTCAACTCCCTAGCTTCAAATTCATTCACCTGCAGCGCCAAGCTCTTATTGGTTTTCACAAATGTCTCATTTTTCTGCACAAGGATTTCATTCCTATAAACCAAGTCTACGTTCATATTGACGGTGATTCGGTGAGTGGCTTCGACTGTCTCCAATTTTTCTTTTAACTTATTCAAATCCTTTTGGAGGAATTCATTATTGAAGTGAGCAGTACCGTGATCACTTCTCTCTTTATTCAAAGCCGACTTCAGAATAGCATTCTCTCGTCTGGCTGCGTCTTCTTCGGCTTTGACCTCTTTATATCTGGGGAGAAGCCTCCCAAAGATAGCATTCGCCTGCAGATATTCAAAGATAATCAGTTAATCATTAAGAGGTGTACATAATTTCAAACATTCAACTAACTCACCTTAGCATGGTAGCTCATGCCCTCCTCGATTAAATTCCTAATCGAGCTGTTTTCGAACCGATGGTCATCGGTATCCCGGACAAAGAAGTCGAATAGTTGAAAAGGGAAGTTTTCATTGAATTCAGGCCATATGGTAAGTGATGCCATGGCTTCGCGCCTGAACTCTGAAGAGGATGGTCGTGATGGAGAAGGCATACGTGGTTCGGAAGGAGGTTGAGTTGGTACAGGTTCAAGGGTAGGTGGGGGATGATTGTTAGAGGGTTGTTTTCTTTTACGGGACAAGGAGGAGGAAGGCCCAGTACGTTCTTCGAGCTCCTCATAAGAAACGTGGATTTCCACTGGGACGATTATTGGAGGATCAACTTCGGGGGTAGGCACTCGAAGTTCATCGACAGACAAAGGGGTCACCTTGGTTTTCCTCTTTTTGACACGAAGGGCTTGAATTCGTTCATTCACCGACATATCCATCAGGCTAGAACTAGAGGCTGGTTGAGATTCTTGAGAAATTGACCTCGGTTGTCGCATAGCCCTCTTCTTCTTACAAGGTCGACTGGAGTCCTCCACTGTTTCTGGCTCTACGGGGAGGACCTCGGCGTCTTGAGCGTCAAAGGTTGGAGTTTCATCTGGTGGATTTTTAGTGGAGGGTGATGAAGATTTACCCGAGAGGAATTTCTCCAAATCCCTTCGGTCGCTCGACGTCGGCTTGATCAAGGACACTGCAGTAGAGAAAAACCTTCTTTTAGATCAGCTTACTAAAAGAAAGTTCAGCAAATTATGTATCGATATGAGTTTGGAACTTACACTTGTGGTCATACAACCATGCTTGTTTACTCAGGAGTCCGAAGCTCCATTCCTTCTGGGGAATCTATTCTATAATGCTCGCCATTTCTTTCACACGTTCCTCTGAAATGTCTCCGAAATCCGCAGAGATCCGCTCGGAGGTGGTCCATTCTGGAATAAAATAGATTTCAGGTCCCTTCACAAAGAACCATTCTCTATGCCACCCTTTATTACTGGAAGGAGTATCCATCAAAGGTCATTTTTCGAACTTGGCATTGGGCTTGGGAGGCTGTTTGCTCAGTATTTTGAAGCCTCGTTCCCGAGATTTTCTAGCAGAGAAGAGGGTGAAGAATGAATCAACTGTAGGGGGTATCCCTATCTCATAGCAGAATGCTATGAAAGCCAGAATATAGATGTATAAATTCGGCACCAATTGGGCGAACCCCACCCTTATAAACCCTAGGAGCGTAACTAGAAAGGGGTGAAGGGGGAATCGGACCCCCTTCTCTAGAAGAGTTACCGGTACGGCGGTCCAACCATCCGGTCGCTGGTACATTCGTTCATACAAGGCTGGGGATCTCACCAGATGGGTGTCCAGAATCTGATAGCGAGCTCTAATGTTGCGCAGCTCAACCTCGGTAATAATGGAGGGGGTATTGGCGTGAGGATATTGTTCTTCACTCTCGAAAAACTCTGAAGGATTGAGTAATGGGTTTGATGGTGGATGCTTGGCGGGATTAGCTGTGGTTTGAGGGTTTGAGTCTGAAACCATTTTGATAGGGTTTGAACTGGGAGGGATGGTAGAAATCGGAACTGCAGGGATGGGAATGGAATCATTTGAACTCTGGGACACCATTGCTGAGATTGTGCAAATAGAAGAGAAATCGAAAGGGAGAAGATAGAAAGAATACGACTGAAATTTGAATGGTTGGTAAAACTGTCAAATTTGGGGGAAGGGGTTTTTTATACTAACTGTCTTTTCAAATTTTCCATGAAACTCGAGGGCGGCGCATTGATGACATATAATGATGGTGAATTGGAAGAGATAGCGTCCAGTTTTGGGTTTAGTGATTTAAACAGAGTGGGCTTATATCCATTGGGCCTCCAACTTTTGCCCTTAATGCTGATGGTGGTGGACTCGGTAAGATCTTTCTCAGACCCAAGTTGATTCCAATTCCTTTCCTTATGGGCCTATGATATTTACAATCTTTCATTAAACCTCCTATTTAATAAAGGACTGGGGGGGCAATGTTGGGCCATAATACTTTCACCGTTGGGACAGATCGAATGGAGTTCCCCCTTAGATCTTGATATCTTTTACGTTGGACCGGATTGATTGGGCTCATTCCTTAAGTTATATTTATTGTGTCTTAAATGTATTGGGCCTTTGATTTAGGGCTGATCCATTAGGCAAATAATATCTAAATATCTATCTTTGACCGGTAATGATGAAAAAGTATGACAGTTGACTGTTATTTCTGCCATGTATTAATGTGGATGGGATTCTTAGCCGGCCGGAGATGGAAAATAGTGACTGAAAGTAGTGGGTGTATTGCCTGCATTCAGTTGAGGTGACTAGGGGTGGGGGACTGTGCTAGTGGAGAGTGGGTGGTGCGAAAAACCGGACAGAGTGTATATGAGCAAAGAACACACATGAAGAAAAAGGTAACTGATATTTTATCTCTCTCTAGACACTAGATATTTTTATCCTCCATTGTTAACCTTGTGATCGCATATACTGACTCTCACGCCGGAGCTATCCCCCGACGGTCAAGCTGTCAAGCTTTTGGTGTTGACTGTGTTTATTGTGCAGGATTATAGCGTCTTACGTGATTGGGACGTGGGAGAAGATCTTGGCGTTAACACTTTTCTTGTTTTGTCGATGGGGTTAAACTAAAAAAAATTATCTGCTCTTACGGCCCATCCTTTTGGGTCTGTTCCATCAAACTTGGAAAATTCCATCTTGGGAGGAATGGGTGTATAAGGGTTCTGTGGTGGTGGTAGTCTATAAGATTTGGATGTGGGTATTGATTATAGGGGTTATAGTTGAGGCATTGCATCTCTAGTGGAAAGGAAACGGAAGGTGTATGGAATGGTGACAATGCTAAAAAGGAAGGGTAATTGGTTAGGGGTGGTTGTGGGGAATTAATATGAGAATTGTGGGGTGGGTTGTGTGGTGGTGTTTGGTGTAAGGGATTTATGATTGGGGCTGTGGAAGTCATCATTTGTCTGAGAATTGAGATGAGTGATTGTGGCTGTATAGGTATGGTTTTGAGGGCATGTTAGAGGGTTCATGGTGTGGAGTAAGTGAGAATTGTAAAAGAAGAGTATTCTCCTTCTGGATTGCTATGTGAAAGAATAGCCCTGGTGGTGGTGGTTGGTGGTGAGGGACGTTGAGTGGTGGACTGCGGTTGCATTCCTAGAAGTATCAACTTCATTTGTTCGGATCCTGTTACCATGACTTGACCAATATACTGCTGACACGCAAATAGATCAGTTCTTGGTTCACATTA
Organism: Panax notoginseng; assembly: GCA_016801055.1. Classification (NCBI taxonomy): domain Eukaryota; kingdom Viridiplantae; phylum Streptophyta; class Magnoliopsida; order Apiales; family Araliaceae; genus Panax; species Panax notoginseng. The sequence continues at coordinate 16,385,048 of CM029014.1, forward strand.
ACCGCTCCACTTTAACCGCTCCCCATTTCTTCCATAGTCTTCTCCATTCCTCCCATTCTTTGATTCATTTCTCTTCTTCCTAGTATCATCCCTTCATTCAGCTCATTGAAACGATTTTCATGGGCTCCGATTCTATCATCCAGCGTCTTCAATCTGGTACCATTCACCATGTTTGTAGATGTGAAATCCCAAATTTTATGAATAAAGATTTAATTTTTTCGAAATATTTTTTAAATATTATGGTGTGAATTTGAGATAATGTTATAGTTGTGGGTAGTATTTATAAATTTTGCAAAGTATGCAAGTTGTTGTATTATATTCGATTGGTCGGGGAATATTATTTTTGTCGGGGAATATTCGTACAACGGCATAATTATTGGTGGGTCCCACAACAGAATTATTGTCGGATTGAGAAAACGACAAAAATATTTTATGAAAATAACGGCGGAAGTTTTACCGTTAATACCGTTGAACTACTCGGTAGTAAAATTACAGTAATACGTATAGTTACATAGTAGCATACGGTATTGATTATTGAGGCTTACGTGATAAGTCACTCAGTTTTGTTTTATTGGTATTATTAATGTAATAAAACAGAAAAGCTTTTTATATAAAATAGAATACTTTTATAAAGTTATTAGTTTTATTAGGCTAATAGTAAAATATTTTTATATAAAATAAAATACTTTTATAAAGTTATCTGTTTTATTAGACAATAATTAAAATATATTATATTTTATTATGCATAGTGTTTACATAGTGCATGCATAGTGTTTGCATAGTAAAATCTTTTATAAAGTTATTCGTTTTATTATATTATAAATAGAATATATTATATTTTATTTAAAAGATTTTGCTTTAAATATGGACCGTCAAATTAAAATAAATCAATCTAGACCGTTCATGAGTTAGTTACTATGCAATCTATTTTTCTATAAATAGAAGCTCATTCCTTCATTATTTCTTACGAATTCACTGAAACTCTAGAGAGAGAAACTATAAAGAGAAAGAAGAAAAGTGTTCTGCTACTTCACTACTCCTATATCCAGTACTCTTCTTTCTAAGGTAAGGGATATTATTTGTTGTACTCGTAAAGGGTATTCTTTCTTTCTTATTCATGAAGAGAACTTCTGTTATTCCATTCTTTATTATTCTGTTGGAATAACCTGTATATGCGGGCTACCCTATACTTAGTGAAATTCTTCTGTTGTTTCATTCTTTATTATTCTGTTGGAATATCCTGTCTGTGCGTTTACGCCGGACCTGGTTCCATTATTTATTATTCTGTCGGAATATCCTGTCTGTGCGTTTTACGCCGGACTTGGTTCCATTATTTATTATTTTTTCGGAATATCTTGTCTGTGTGTTTTACGTCGGACCTGGTTCCATTCTTTATTATTCTGTTGAAATATCCTGTCTGTGCATTTTATGCCAGACCTGGTTCCGTTATTCATTATTCTGTTGGAATAACCTGCCTGTGCGATCTATCGCATGCATGGTGATTTCTTTTGTTATTCCATTCTTTATTATACTCAGTTGATTAAAATTTTGACTTCTATACTCCATGAAATTAGTGAAATATCCTTGATATTTGCGCTTCATCCAGTATCTTTTCATATAAATATTCTTCTGAGCATTCTTGAATTTTACTCTACAAAACAGTATCATGTTGACAATTTGGACGTTATCAGTTCCTAGATAAATTAATTCTTGAACTTGTTTTATTGAATTCTTATATCATTGTCATCATCCTCATGTTTATATTTTGTTGAAAGTCATCTTTGGCCCGTAGTGCATAGATGGACTTGGTGTGATTATGACCAGGGATTATTCGGTATAATCATGACCGTAATGTGATGAATGATGAGGTAAAAAAATCCTCATTGGTCGTAGTGCATTGATGGACAGTTTTTGGTATGATTATGGCTATGGATTCTCTTTGGCCGTAGTGCAAAGATAAATTATTTTATGGCATGATCAGGACCGTTGATGAAAACATGATTATCTTTAGTCGTAGTGCATGGATAATTCGTGGTCGTGATACTAAAGAATATCCTTGGTCGTAGTGTAGGGGTGATTCGATGATGTGGATTATTTATTAAGCTGAGTTCCAGCGATAAAAGTCATGAAAAACCTTTTAAATCATAAAAGATAGTAGATTTTATTCTCTACTTGACTCTTTTAATGGATTGCTGGTTCCGCTGTAGTTAAACTTGATGTCTATTGTATTTTATTAGTTTAACATTGTTGAAGACTAATGATAATTTATTCTGCATTATCTTAGTCATAATATTTCTTACTGGGCTAGTTGAGCTCACCTTTTCTTTCACTGTTCTCTTCAGGAAATGAGAATATAGTTGAGACGAGTCGAGAAACGGAGTGATGGACCAGATGATAGCATTAGTAGTCCTCACTATTCTATGTAATAGTGTGATAATAATTGTAATGAGGACTCCTTTTGAGTATGGATACTCTCTAAAAGATAATATTTGTATTCAAACTCACAGTTTATGTTTTGTCGTATTGTACACTACAGTTGTATTATTAAGTTGTATTTGAATTTTGTACCATGTATCTGGCGACTCAAGATGGGTGATGTATACCTAATTTTGGGGGCATCACAGTTGGTATCAAAGCTTATATGATCCCTGGCTAAGATGTGAGATAAGAACTAGGAGGGGAGAGACGGGAAATTCTTTCGCTAGTATGACCTACCTATGTTTACTTGTTATTTAATTGATCGGTTAGAGTATAGAGATAATATGTGATATGTTAATTAACCCTTGTTTTATGGCAGCATTTGAAAATGACATCTAAAAATGTTGAGATAAGCAATGGAGCACAGGAGATCGTTGAGTCTCCACAGATCAATAATCAAGATAATATGCAACAGGATGGCGATAATCCTCCCGTAAACAACAACACTGATCAATTGACGAACGATGGCACGTTTAGGAGTTTTTTAGAATTCATGCAACATCAGGCGAAGGCGGCTCCTGTTCATAATGCAGGTAAAAATAATGGCAACCCACGGTTGGTCACCACTAAGCAGTTCAAGGAGCTGGGACCATCGGAGTTTTTGGAAAAGCCAGAACCACTTAAGGCGGAGACGTGGTTAAAGCAGATCACTAAGATATTTGATATCTTGGGATGCTCAGAGGAGCAAAAGGTTCCCTTTGCCACCTTTATGTTGCGTGAAGAGGCAGATTACTGTTGGGAATATGTAAAAGACGCACTAAAAATGTCTTGGGAGAAGTTCCAAGAGCTGTTCAATGACAAGTACTTTCCCGAAAGCATTTGTCACATGAAGGAGGAGGAATTTATCAAGTTGGAGCAAAACAACATGACCGTGTCGCAGTACGAAACCAAGTTTGCCGAGTTGTCCCGATTTGCGTCCCACTTGGTTGATAATGAAGAGAGAATGATGCGGATGTTTTTAAGAGATTTGAAACCGGAGATACGTCAATATCTTATTTCTTATAAACTGTGTTTGTATTCAGATGTTGTTAATAGGGCTCAGTTATTGGAGCGCGATAATGAGTCAACCCAACCAAAAGAGAGCAGCCGGCAAAATGATAATACTAGTGATAACAGTCATCAAAGCGATGACAATAAGCATGGAGGGAATCAACATCCCAGAAATGGTAATCACTTCGGTGGTAATTATGACCAAAACAATAAGAATGGACATTTCAAGAAGAGAAGGTTCAACCATGACGTGAAGACGTCGGCACCAGCACCCGTTTCAAAGGAAGAAGAACGACCATCGGTCGTATGTTTCAAATGCGGACAAGAGGGACACATCCATCCAAACTGTACGCAGCAGTCCAAAGCGTGTTTTAATTGTGGAAGAGAAGGTCACCTAGCTCGATTTTGTCATATGGTGAAGTCAAGTTTAGCTGAGATAGTGATGCCAAAGGATGTCCCAGACAAGCCAAAGCCGGTAGTTTAAGAGAGAGCGTTTTTTTTTCGTGACGAGGAACCTGAATAAAATTATTACGGGTATGTTAGTCATAAACTCTTTTGAAGTCTATACTATGTTAGATACCGGTTCTACTCACTCTTTTATTTCACCTAGTTGTGTTCAATGTTTTAACTTAACTCCGAAGAAGTTAGACTTTGATTTATTTGTTGAAATTCCGTTGGGAGAAACCTTCGTTACCTCAACTATTTATAAATCTTGTTCAAATCAACACTTTCACGTTACCTGTCGATCGTATCTCTTTGAAACTACTTGCCTTTGATGTGATTTTAGGAATCAATTGGATAAAAACTCATCATGTTTTTTTGTAAAGTTGTTAGCTTTCATACTCCTAACCAACCTATTGTAAGACCCCAATTTTTATAAATAAAGATGAATTTTCTATAAATATCATTTTTGAATATTATGGAGTTAATTTGATATAATGTTATAGTTGTGGGTAATATTTATAAATTTTGCAAAGTAAGCAAGTTGTTATAAAATATTCGTTTGGTCGGAGAATATTCTTTTTGTCGGGGAATATTCGTACGACGGCACAATCATTGGTGGACCCCACAACGGAATTATTGTCGGATTGAGAAAACGACAGAATTATCTTTCTATAAAAATAACGGCTGAGGTGTTACCGTTAAAACCGTTAAAACTGTTGAACTACTCGGTAGTAAAAGTACAGTAATACGCGTGGTTGCATAGTAGCACACGGTATTGATTATTGATGCTTACGTGAGAAGTCACTCAGCTATACTCAATTATTGCTACAGTAATTGCTGCATCATATCTCTTAAATTATTGTCATAGTATCATCTGTATAATATGTTATATTATTGAGACGTTGTGGTAAGTTTGGTTATTTTATGGGGGGCCATATGTCATCATCTAAGAGTCTCTTGGTCAATAGTATTTACCTTGGTCAATAGTAATTACCTTCGTCAATAGTATTTACCTTGGTCAATAGTATTTACCTTGGTCAATAGTAATTACCTTCGTCAATAGTATTTACCTTGGTCAATAGTAATTACTTTCGTCAATAGTAGTTGTCCCTTCAATATTACCAAGAGTCATTTGACCCTTCGTTAAGACCAAGAGTCATTTGACCCTTCGTTAAGACCAAGAGCCACCCTCAGTTTTTCTATAAATAGAGGCCTAGGGCTTCATTATTTTTCACGAATTCATTCAAGCTATAGAGAGAGAAAGTATAGAGAGAATAAGAGAGAGAGAATAAAAGTATTCTGCTACAACACTTTTCCAATATCCAGTTCTTTTAAGGTAAGGGATATTATTCTTTTGTATTCAAGAAGAGAACTTCTGTTATTCCATTTTTTTATTATTCTGTTGGAATAACCTGTATATGCGGAATACCCTATACTTGGTGACATTCTTCTATTATTCTGTCTTTGTTATTCTGTTGGAACATCCTGTCTGTGTGTTTTACACCGGACCTGGTTCCGTTTATTATTCTGTTGGAACATCCTGTCTGTGTGTTTTACACCGGACCTGGTTCCGTTTATTATTCTGTTGGAACATCCTGTCTGTGTGTTTTACACCGGACCTGGTTCCGTTTATTATTCTGTTGGAACATCCTGTCTGTGTGTTTTACACCGGACCTGGTTCCGTTTTTATTATTATTCTATTGGAACATCCTGTCTGTGTGTTTTACACCGGACCTGGTTCCATTATTTATTATTCTGTTGGAATAACCTGTCTGTGCGGTCTATCGCATGCATGGTGATTTCTTTTGTTATTCCATTCTTTATTATACTCAGTTGGTTAAGTTTTGACTTCTATACTCCATGAAATTTGTGGAATATCCTTGATAGTTGCGTTTCATCCAGTATCTTTTCAAGAAAATATTCTTCTAAGCATTCTTGAATTTTACTCCACAATGCAGTATCATGTTGACAATTTGGACGTTGTTAATTCCTGGATAAATTAATTCTTGAACTTGTTTTATTGAATTCTTATATCATTGTCATCATCCTCATGTTTATAAAATGTTGAAAGTCATCTGTGGCCTGTAGTGCATAGATGGACTTGGTATGATTATGACCAGGGATTATTCGGTATAATCATGACCGTAATGTTACAAATGATGTGGTAAAAGTCCTCATTGGCCCGTAGTGCATTGATGGACAGTTGTTGGCATGATCATGACCATTAATGAATACACGAATATCCTTGGCCGTGGTGCAGGGGTGATTCGATGATGTGGATTATTTTATTAAGCTGAGTCCCAGCGATCACAGTGTTGAAAAACTTTTTAAATCATAAAAGATAGTAGAGTTTATTTTCTACTTGACTCTTTTAATGGATTGCTTGTTCCGCTACAGTTAAACTTGATGTCTATTATATTTTATCAGTTTAACATTGTTGAAGGCTAATGATAATTTATTCTGCATTATCTTAGTCATAATATTTCTTACTGGGCTAGTTGAGCTCACCCTTTCTTTCACTGTTCTCTTCAGGAAATGAGAATGTAGCTGGGACAAGTCGGGGTACGGAGTGATGGTCCGAATGATAGTATTAGTTAGTAGTCCTCACTATTCTATGTAATGGTGTGTTAATAAATGTAATGAGGACTCCTTTTGAGTATGAATACTCTCTAGAAGATAATATTGTATTCAAACTCACAGTTTATGTTTTGTCGTATTGTACACGACAGATGTATTAATCAGTTGTATTTGTATTCTGTACTATGTATCTGACGACCCAAGATGGGTGATGTATACCTAATTTTGGGGGCGTCACACCTATTATGCAAATTCAAAGTAACCAAACCACTAAAGTTAATCATTGTCATATCAAGCCATAAGTAAAGTGCCCGATCCTTTCGTTGTTGACTTCCTTGTGTGGAATGCACCGAAGCCAAACTTTCTGTAGGCGATATCGTGACTGACGATGACAAGTTGATAGGTATCAATGTGACGTGCTATCCAAGTCTTGGATGAGGGTCACAGTTTTGAACGATATTTCTATTATTAATAAAGTTCCTGACGTATTCTTGAAGACTTCTTAGCCTACCCTAGAGCATGAAATTGAATTTTATATTGACCTCAGTACAAAACTCATTTCTTAAACCCTTAAATATTTCTTCAACTAAAGCGAACGTATCATGTGCCAAAGACGTTGGCTCGAGCTGTTGAAGATTATGACCATACCATTCAATATCATCGTGGAAGAACGAAAGTGGTAGCTGACGAGTTGAGTAGAAGATCGTATGCGAGTGAGATGTTGTTAACACAAAGACCCATTTCGTATAACTTACAAATGATGAAGATAGAGTTAAAGACTCTAGGGACCCACGTGAAGATAACGAATATACTATTAGAATCGACTTTAATCGATAAAGTTAAAGTCGCTCAAGCTACATACTCAGAGCTGATGAATGTGAAGAAGAAGGTTCAAGAAGGCGTTATCTCAACCCTCGATTTAATTGACCCATTTGAAATCCTCGATCGAGTAGGAACTGTGGCTTATAAACTCGTTTTACCGCCAAGTATGTCGCGTATTCATAACATTTTTAACATATTGATGTTATGTAAATATGTGGACAACCCGATCCACATTATTGATTTAGAACCGGACGAGATAGCGGATAATTTAACGTATGTAGATGTACCTGTTAAAATCCTGAAATGTATTCAACACTCAAAGGTTATACCTCAAAAGTTAGAATCTGACGAAGTGTCCTCATCTGTTCTGTATACCAGGTACGTACGTAAATTTCGAGGGTGAAATTTCATAAGGAGTGGAGATTGTGAAACCCCAGATTTTATGAATAAAGATTTAATTTTTTCGAAATATTTTTTAAATATTATGGTGTGAATTTGAGATAATGTTATAGTTGTGGGTAGTATTTATAAATTTTGCAAAGTATGCAAGTTGGTGTATTATATTCGATTGGTCGGGGAATATTATTTTTGTCGGGGAATATTCGTACGACGGCACAATTATTGGTGGACCCCATAACGGAATTATTGTCGGATTGAGAAAACGACAAAAATATTTTATGAAAATAACGGTGGAAGTTTTACCGTTAATACTGTTGAACTACTCGGTAGTAAAAGTACAATAAAACGCGTGGTTGAATAGTAGTATACGGTATTGATTATTGAGGCTTACGTGATAAGTCACTCAGTTTTGTTTTATTGGTATTATTAATGTAATAAAACAGAAAAACCTTTTATATAAAACAGAATACTTTTATAAAGTTATTCGTTTTATTAGGCTAATAGTAAAATCTTTTTATATAAAACAAAATACTTTTATAAAGTTATCTGTTTTATTAGATAATAATTAAAATATATTATATTTTATTATGCATAGTGTTTGCATAGTGCTTGCATAGTATTTGCATAGTAAAATCTTTTATAAAATTATTCGTTTTATTAGATTATAAATAGAATACATTATATTTTATTTAAAAGATTTTGCTTTAAAAATGGACCGTCAGATTAAAATAAATCAATCTAGACCGTTCATGAGTTAGTTACTATGCAATCCATTTTTCTATAAATAGAAGCTCATTCCTTCATTATTTCTTACGAATTTACTGAAACTCTAGAGAGAGAAACTATAGAGAGAAAGAAGAAAAGTGTTCTGCTACTTCACTACTCCTATATCCAGTACTCTTCTTTCTAAGGTAAGGGATATTATTTGTTGTACTCGTAAATGTAAGACCCCAACTTATTAATAAATGAAATTAAATTTCCTCTATTTATTATTTTGAAATAGAAAGGGTTGATTTGATTAATGTGGTTAGTTATGGGTAAAATGTGCAAATATTTCAAATAAGCAAGTGGTTATAAAATATTCATTTTTGGTCGGTGAATATTCGTGTGGTCGTGGAATATTCTTTCTATCGGGGAATATTCGTACGACGGCGCAGCTATTTGTGGGCCCCATAACGGAAAACGATTTGATGAAAAAAATGACAAGTATAAGTTGTTTATAAATAACCGGCGTAGTTGTTACCGTTAATACTGTTGGAATACCCGGTGGTTAAAATACAGTAATACGCGTAGTTGCACAGTAGTACACGGATTGCACAGTATTTTAGAATTATTGATTCTTACGAAGGAAGGCACTACTCAATAATTGTTACAGTAGTTACTGTTCAATATTTTATTTTATTGATTCAATAATTGCTGCGTTGATATTTTATATTATTGTTGTTTCAATAAATGTTACTGCACAGTATTTTCTATTATCAGATCAATAATTCATATTATTTAAATAATATTATTAGATAGCATTATTGGCAATGTCTAGAAAGTTCTGTCTAATGAGAGGTTTGGTCATCTAATTGCGCGCTAGTAAGGAGAAATCCTTATTGGAAAGCCCCCTCTTTCCTAGGAACGGCCTGGTTGTCATAAATGTGATTCTGTAATATTAATTGTGGATAATTAATTATTGATTCATATGATCGGGAAATATTTATTTTATGTGAATATAAATGTTGGATATATTTTTGTGGTTAAAAATGAAAGAGTTAATGTTGAGGTGTTTTATTTGTATTTTTGTCGGAATGGAGGTATTGAAAATCAAATTAGGGTTTTTAAGATATTTTGCGAGAGTTATAATTTTTAATCCGACCGTTGGATCGTGGTAATATTTGGATATGTTATATATATATAAGTTGAGTATATGTCCGCAAATTTTGAACCGTTAAAAATGAACGTATGATTTGTTATGAATTTTACGAGATGACTGGTTTAGAAATTGTTGAATTTTCGGAGTTAATCATTTTGGTGGAAAATTCTAGAATTGGTGGGCCCCACTCTTGGTTGGTGAAGAAATGTACTGAGATTTTTATTCAAATGTGGTGGGTGGGAATAGTAGCAGGTAAAGCCATCATGTTGCAGGTTAAGTCTGCTTCGGCGTGCTAATATTTTCCTATAAATAGAGGGCTAAGTTAGAATTGAAAATCGCACCAGAATTCATAAGTTTTCTCTCTTTCTCTCTCTAGATTATTGAGTGTATTTTTGTGAGTATTTAGATACTTTGAGAGTTGTTATTCAGCACAAGTTTCATTTAGCCTCATATCCGATATTCAGTCAGAAGTACGGTTATTTTGAGGTAAGGGATATTATCTTCTTTTTAAATGATATTTTCTTCAATATCATTATGCCGAAATATTGATATGAACTTTTTATCAAATTTGGAACTTTTTGTGTCGAAGTTACTATTCGCGTATACGTTACTATTCACGTATACGACACTATTCACGAATACGACACTATTCACCGAAAAATAAAATTTTCTTCTTTTTGTCCAAGATGTCTATTATGGTTACTATCTTTGATTGTATCCATGTTTTGATCTTTATTTTTGATTTCTGCTTCACAATTGATTATTATAAAGTATTATTGATCTTGGATAAACTGTTATATGAATCCCTACTATTTGTCCTTCTGTCTCACTGGATTCATTTTCTTTAAGATATTTTTCATCATCCTCAGTCCTAAATGATGATATTACTGAATATCTTTGGCCTGTAGTGCAAAGATGTATGATTACCTGATGAATATCTTTGGCCTGTAGTGCAAAGATGAACAGGTGTTGAGATGAACATGACCGACTGGTGTTACAAATAAATATCTTTGGCCTGTAGTGCAAAGATGAATATTTGGTTAAAGATGATTATTAATTGATGTTACAGGGATAAAATATTGATGATGGAATTTTAAATCTTAGAAGATAGTAGAATTCATTCTCTACTTGACTCTTCTAATGGTTTGCTGTTTCCGCTGTAGTTGTTGATCTAAAACTTGTTGTCGATTATATTCTATCAGATTTTTTCCTGTTGAATACTAATGATAATTTATTGTATATTATCTTAGTCATAATATTCTTTACTGGGCTAGTTGAGCTCACCCTTTTTCTTTTTGTTCCATTTTTCTTTTCAGGAGGTGAGAACATAGCAAGATCTAGTAGGGGTATGGAGTGATGGTTCTAGAAAAATATTTTAGTTGTCCTCACTATTTCTGTAAAATAGTGTTTGAATAATTGTAATGAGGACTCATTTGAGTGTGGATATTGTCTAGAAGACAATATTTGTATTTAAACTCACAGAATGTGTTGTCGTATTTTGCACGACAATTGTATTATTGAAGTTGTAGTTTACTTTTTGTACCATGTATTTGGCGACTCAGAATGGGTGTTGTATACCTATTTTGGGGGCATCACAGTTGGTATCAAAGCTTAGGGATATGATCCCTGGCTGAGATGTGAGACAAGAACTAGGAGGGGAGAGACGGGGAATTCCTTCGCTAGTATGCCCTGACTAAGTTTATTTGGTGTTTATTTGGTCGGTCAGAGTATAGGGATAATATATGACATGACTATTAACCCTTATTTTATGACAGTATTTAAGAATGGCAGCTGAGAACGTTAATAATAGAGTAAATCAGACCGTAGAGACACCTTTGATCACCACCCAGGGGAACGTGCAACAGGAAGGCAATATTCCTCCTGTAAACAACGTTACCGAGAAAACGATGAATGATGGAATGTTTAGGAGCTTTTTGCAGTTCATGTAAAATCAGACGAGGGAGACTCGTGTGCAGAATACAGGTGGAAATGATAACAGCGCGCGGTTTGTCACAGCCAAGCAGTTCAAAGAATTGGGACCACCAAAATTTAAAGGAAAGCCGGATCCGATCATGGCGGAAACGTGGGTCAAGAAAATTACCAAGATATTCTATGTCTTGGGATGCACGGAGGAACAGAAGGTTTCATTCGCCACCTTTATGTTCCGCGGTGAGGCAGACTACTGGTGGAAGTCTGTGAAGCATACCCAGCCTGACGCACTCAACATGTCCTGGAAAACGTTTCAGAAATTGTTTAATGACAAGTACTTTCCTGAAAGTATTCGTCATATGAAGGAGGTAGAGTTTATTAGACTAGAACAAAATAACATGACGGTGTCCCAGTACGAGGCGAAGTTTGCAGAGTTATCCAGGTTTGTACCTCATTTGGTCGAGAATGAGGAACGAATGACAAGGATATTTCTGAGAGGTTTAAAACCCGAGATTCGGCAATAACTTATCTCTCATAAATTTTCTTTATATTCAGATGTTGTAAATAGGGCTCAATTATTAGAGCGAGATAATGAGTATGTTCAACTGAGGGACCACAACCAGGGTCATACTAGTGACAGCAGTCATCAGAGCGTTGAGAACCAGCGAGGAGGAAAAAATATAGACAAAAGTGGTAACCACTCGGGTGGTCATCGTGACCATGATAATAGGAGAGGTGTAAGACCCCGAATTTTATGAAATAAAAGTATTTAATTTTTCTTATAATTACTATTCAGTAAATGGTTAAATTGATAAAAGTTTAAAGTTATGGGTGAAATGTGAATTTTTTTTCAAAATAAGCAAGTGGTTATAAAATAATCATTGTTGTCGGGGAATATTCGTTTGGTCGTGGAATATTCTTTCTATCGGGGAATATTCGTACGACGGCGCAGCTATTTGTGGGCCCCATAACGAATAACTGTCGGGTGAAGAAAACGACAAATTTGAGTTTTTACAAATAACGGCGTAGTTGTTACCGTTAACACTTTTGAAATACCCGGTGGTTAAAATACAGTAATACGCGTTATTGCACAGTAGCACACGGTATTGCATAGTATTTTTAAATTATTGATTCTTACGTAAGAAGGCACTACTCAATAATTGTTACAGTAATTACTATTCAATATTTTATTTTATTGATTCAATAATTGCTACGTTGAAATTTTATATTATTGTTGTTCAATAATTGTCACTGCACAGTATTTCCCATTATCAGATCAATAATTCATATTATTTGAATAATATTATTAGATAACATTATTGGCAATGTCTAGAAAGTTCTGTCTAAGGAGAGGTTTGGTCACCTAATTGCGCGCCAGTAAGGAAAAATTCTTATTGGAAAGCCTCCTCTTTCCTGGGAACGGCCTGGTTGTCATAAATGTGATTCTGTAATATTATTTGTGAATAATTAATTATTGATTCATATGATAAGGAAATATTTATTTTATGTGGATATAAATGAGGGATATATTTTTGTGGTTAAAAATGAAAGAGTTAATGTTGAGGTGTTTTATTTGTATTTTTGTCGGAATGGAGGTATTGAAAATCAAATTAGGGTTTTTAAGATATTTTGCGAGAGTTATAATTTTTAATCCGACCGTTGGATCGTGGTAATATTTGGATATGTTATACATATATAAGTTGAGTATATGTCCGCAAATTTTGAACCGTTAAAAATGAACGTATGATTTGTTATGAATTTTACGAGATGAGTGGTTCAGAAATTGTTGAATTTTCGGAGTTAGTCATTTTGGTGGAAAATTCTAGAATTGGTGAGCCCCACTCTTGGTTGGTGAAGAAATGTGCTGAAATTTTTATTCAAATATGGTGAGTGGGAATAGTAGCAGGTAAAGCCATCAGGTTGCAGGTCAAGTCTGCTTCGGCGTGCTAACATTTTTCTATAAATAGAGGGCTAAGTTAGAATTGAAAATCACACCATAAACATAAGTTTTCTCTCTTTCTCTCTCTAGATTATTGAGTATAATTTATGAGTATTTAGATACTCTGTGAGTTTCTATTCATCAGTACAAGTTTTCTTCAACCTTATACAGATCAGAAATATTGCTCTTTTGAGGTAAGAGATAGTAAGGGATTTTAAGGGTTGTTATATTTCCAGTTTCGTAATTTTTCTGACCTTTAAAAATTCTGAAAAAATTTGAAATGATATTTTGATGAGTTTTCTTGATTGTGTCCAAAAATGGTGATTTTTGAATGTATAGATTGAGAGTTATGAATTTTATGAGAAAAGACTATTTTAAAAGTAATCGCTTATAATTCTTTGTGATTAACTCCAAAATTGATGAAATTTTTATTTGGAGTACATGTATATGATAGAAGTATACTCTATAAATTTCAGAATTTTTGGGCAAAAGTACAATTTTTGATAAATGTCTAAATATTCGGCTGTTTTGGCCATATGAAAAATAGTAAATGACTTTTAAAAATTCTGAGAAAAATATATGTTCACTATGGGACTATATTATGCTAAATCCCAGAAAAGAAATATTTTTGGAACTGATTTGGTATTTTTCATGAAAATAGTTTAGTTATGAGTAAATGAATTAAATATGTTTTGTGAAGTAAGAAAATTGGAAAATAAGATTTTATGACTTGAGAATCCTATATGAGGTATATGCAGATTTTTGATGAGGGTTTTGGTTATTGGTGATAAAATCTTATGAGTTTGGCATTTTAGATTGATTAAATGCATTATTTAGTAAAGTGTAAACAATTAAAATAAATTGTTTATAAGCTTAAGAAATATTATTCTTTCAATACCATTATACCGAAATATTGGTATGTATTTTATTATGGAATTTCTACCTTTTTGTGTCGGGGTTACTATTTATGAATTACTATTCACGAGTTACTATTCATGAGTTACTATTCACGAGTTACTATTCACGATAAAATTGGTTTCTTTTTCTAACCAAATTATAGTTGATTTATGAATATTACTCTTGAGATTAAATCTATATGTTGATCATATTGTTTTTATTATCATATATAACATTTTTATAACCCTAATGTTGAAATTCTATTTCACTTGAGTGTAAAGATGGGTAGATTATTGGTATGATCATGACTTTGGGTTCTCTTTGGCCAGTAGTGCAAAGTTGAATTATTGACTAGTATGATCATGACCATTGAATTTATAATTGAATATCTTCAGCTTAAGTGCAAAGGTGAATTGATCAACATGGTTATAATTATTGTTTATATAAATGATTATATATTTCTTTGAGATATTAATATATTTGGCCTGTAGTGCAAATATGAACTGTTGAGGAATATCTTTGGCCTGTAGTGCAAAGATGAAATATTGATGAATATCTTTGGCCTGTAGTGCAAAGATGAATTGTTGATGAATATCTTTGGCCCGTAGTGCAAAGATGACATGTTGTTGAATATCTTTGGCCAGTAGTGCAAAGATGAACAGATGTTGAGATAAACATGACCAACTGGTGATACAAATGAATATCTTTGGCCGTAGTGTAAAGATGAAGTTATTAGTATGATTATGAACATGAAATGTGATTTGGTGTAACCATGATCTTTGATGTTTCAGGTAAAGATAGGTGATGAAAATTATCTTCGTCCTGGATGAGAAGAGGAATTTAGAACTACAGTTATGATTATGAGTTATTCATATGATTGTGGACCAGAATTGTTGATTGATGTTACAGGGATAAAACATTGTTGATGGATTTTTAATATGGAGAAGATAATAGACTTTATAGTCTATTTGACTCTTCTAATGGATTGCTCGTTCCGCTGCAACTATGGTTGAAATTTTTATCATTTACCATATATTCTAAATCTCTGATTTATTATTGATGAAGGCTATTGATAATTTAATTATCTTTAGTCATGATATTCTTTACTGAGCTAGTTGTGCTCACCCTTTTGCTTCACAATTCCTTTCAGGTAATAAGAGTGTAGCTGGGTCGAGCGAGGGTAACGGGGAAATAGAACGGTGGTCTCTAGCTGTGGATGTTCTCCCTGAGCAGTATAGAAAAGTTTATTTAGTAGTTATATTTGGTAAATCCAATAGGGTAAGGTGTACCCAACGTTGGAAGGGTGTTTTGCCACTATCATACAAGATGTCTAATGACATACAACCTCGTATCATCATAAGACATGGTTGTGCTCATCCACTTGCTAAGTATATTTACGAGCACTACCTATATAATCTTAGTGTTTGTTTGAAGTATAATTCTCAATTAGAGACAGTGAAGATAATGATAAGTCAAGAGAAGACTCACCATTGGGAAGAATATGATAGTAATCTTCTCATTTTTCTTTGGGGTATATTGGGTCAACCAAGGATAATTCTGTGGCCATATGATATCTATCATAACCTAGAAGCATGGCCTCCCATGTACGAAGGTTTCCTTGAGCACTTCCCAAATATTCTAATTTCTAAAACAGTTTTTGACTATACCTTTATGTAAGGTGTCATTGTGAGGCGATGTCCACGGTTGGAACATGAGTCACATTTGGTATATATTTGTATCCAAACTCACAGCATATGTGTTGTTGTATTTTGCACGACAATTGTTGTAATAAAGTTATAGTTATTTTCTGTACCATGTATTTGGCGACTCAGAATAGGTTGGATGGAATGGACCTATTTTGGTGTCGTTACAAGAGGTGAGTCAAGTAGAAATTTCAAGAAGAAAAGATTTAACGATGACAGGAAGACGTCGACAGCAGCACCAGCACCAGGAACAAATTCTAGGGGAGGAGAACGACCGCCAGTTAGATGTTACAGATGCGGAGAGAAGGGACATATAAGTCTAAACTGCCCACAACAATTCAAGGTATGTTATAATTGTGGAAATGAAGGACATATCGCTCGAGATTGTACTGTAGCGAAACCAAGTCCAGCTGGGACGGTGACACCAAAGGCGGATACGGACAAAATAAAATCAGCGGTTTCTGGAAGAGCGTTTGTCGTGACTGCCCAAAACGTGAGAAACCCGAACGAGGTGATCACAGGTAAGCTAATCTTGAATTCTTGTGAAGTTTATACTTTACTAGATACCGGTTCTACCCATTCTTTTATCTCTCCTGCTTGTGCTCAACGTTTAAACTTGACTCCGGAGAAATTGGACTTTGACTTATCTATTGAAACTCCGTTGGGTGAAACCTTCGTTACATCTACAGTTTATAAATCTTGCATGATCCAAGTTGGCACTATCACAGTACCTGTTGATCTTATCTCTTTAAAGATACTTACTTTTGATGTGATTTTAGGAATTGATTGGTTAACCACTCATCATGCTAAAATTGATTGTTTTCGTAAGGTTGTTAGTTTTCATATTCCTAACCAACCTGTCATACGAATTCAAACTACTAAACCACTAAAATCAGTCACTGTCATATCAAGCCACAAAGCTATTCGTTTATTGAAAAACGGATGTCAAGCTTTCTTAGCCCATGTTATGGATTTGAACAAAGACAAGTCAGATTTGAATAATATTTCTATTGTTAGAGAATTTCCCGATGTATTTCCTGAAGAACTTCCTGGTCTACCCCCAGAACGTGAAGTTGAATTCTTTATTGACCTTGAACCCGGTACAAAGCCCATTCTAAAACCCCATATCGAATGGCTCCTATTGAACTTCAGGAGTTAAAAGTCCAACTACAGGAGTTGTTGGACATCGGTTTTATTCGTCCTAGTACATCTCCTTGGGGTGCTCCTGTGTTATTCGTAAAGAAGAAAGACGGGAGTATGTGACTTTGTATCGACTATCGAGAATTGAATCATGTCACTATCAAGAATAGGTATCCGCTACCTCGCATTGATGACCTGTTTGACCAGTTGCAAGGAGCACAATTCTTTTCAAAGATCGATCTTCGTTCTGGATATCATCAGCTGAAGATTAAAACTGAGGATAGTCTAAAGACTGCCTTCAGAACTCGGTACGGGCATTATGAATTCTTAGTCATGTCTTTTGGATTGACTAATGCTCCTGCTGCCTTCATGGATATGATGAATCGTGTATTCAAAGAATATTTGGATCAGTTCGTTGTTGTCTTTATTGATGACATCCTCATCTATTCCAAAAGCCATGAAGATCATGAGCGCCATTTGAAGCTGATATTGCAAAGGCTTCGTGAAAACAAGCTATATGCCAAACTGAAGAAATACGAGTTCTGGCTTGAGGAAGTAGCATTCCTTGGGCACGTGGTGTCAAAACATGGAGTATCTGTCGACCCGACGAAGATTGAAGCCATACAAAGTTGGGAGCAACCGAAGTCGGTAACCGAAGTACGTAGCTTTTTGGGCTTAGCTGGTTATTATCAGAGATTTGTGGAAGGATTTTCTCGAATCGCTACTCCGTTAACTCAGCTGACTCGGAAAGATACAAAATTCGTATGGAGTGAGGAATGCGAGAAGATTTTCCAATAGCTCAAGAGGCGACTCATTCGGAACCTGTTCTGACCATACCATCCTGGAAAAGCGAACGTGGTAGCTGACGCGTTGAGTAGAAGATTGTACACGAGTACGAGTGCGATATTATTGAACACAAAAACCTATTTTGTATAATTTATAAATGATTGAGATAGAGTTAATGACTCTAGGGACCCACGTGATGATATATGAGTAAAATCGACTTTAATCGATAACGTTAAAGTCGCTCAAGCTACAGACCTGGAGCTGATGAATATAAAGAAGAAGGTGCAAGAATGTGTTATTCTAGAAGTAAGAGTCGATGAAGAGAAGAAAGCTCAAGCCTTCGATTTATTTGAAATCCTCGATCGACTAGGAACTGTGGCCTATAGACTAGCCTTAACGCTAAGTATGTCGCGTGTTCATAACGTTTTTCACGTATCGACGTTACGTAAATATGTGGACGACCCAAATCATATTATTGCGTTAGAACCAGACGAGATAGCCGAAGATTTAATGTACGAGGAGGTACCTGTTAAGATATTAGATAGGAAAGAACATGTCATATGCACGAAGGTTATACCACAAGTTAAGGTTTTGTGGAGAAACCATGCTATTGCAGAAATGACTTAGGAGTTGAAATCAGAAATGAAAGCGAGGTATCCTCACCTTTTCGAAACACCAGGTACGCATGTTTGTAAGACCCCAACTTTTATAAATAAAGATGAATTTTTTATAAATATCATTTTTAAATATTATGGAGTTAATTTGATATAATGTTATAGTTGTGGGTAATATTTATAAATTTTGCAAAGTACGCAAGTTGTTATATAATATTCGATTGGTCGGGGAATATTCGTTTTAACAGGGAATATTCGTACAACGGCACAATCATTGGTGGACCCCACAACAGAATTATTATCGGATTGAAAAAACGACAAAAATATTTTATTAAAAATAACGGCATGGCATATTTTATTGTCGGAAAAAATAATATTTTTTAAATAATAATTATATTCAATGTAAGACCCCAACTTTTATAAATAAAGATGAATTTTCTATAAATATCATTTTTGAATAGTATGGAGTTAATTTGATATAATGTTATAGTTGTGGGTAATATTTATAAATTTGGCAAAGTAAGCAAGTTGTTTTAAAATATTCGTTTGGTCGGGGAATATTCTTTTTGTCGGGGAATATTCGTACGACGGCACAATCATTGGTGGACACCACAACAAAAGTATAGTCGTAGTTAGAAAACGACAAAATTATCTTTCTATAAAAATAGCGGCTGAGGTGTTACCGTTAAAACCGTTAAAACCGTTAAAATTGTTGAACTGCCCGGTAGTAAAAGTACAGTAATACGCGTGGTTGCATAGTAGCACACGGTATTGATTATTGATGCTTACATGAGAAGTCACTCAGCTATACTCAATTATTGCTACAGTAATTGCTGCATCATATCTCTTAAATTATTGTCATAGTATCATCTGTATAATATGTTATATTATTAAATCAATAATTGAGACGTTGTGGTAAGTTTGGTTATTTTTATGGGGGGTCATATGTCATCATCTAAGAGTCTCTTCGTCAATAGTAATTATCGTCGTCAATAGTAATTACCGTCGTCAATAGTATTTACATTGGTCAATAGTAATTACCTTCGTCAATAGTATTTACCTTGGTCAATAGTATTTACCTTGGTCAATAGTAATTACCTTCGTCAATAGTATTTACCTTGGTCAATAGTAATTACTTTCGTCAATAGTAGTTGTCCCTTCAATATTACCAAGAGTCATTTGACCCTTCGTTAAGACCAAGAGTCATTTGACCCTTCGTTAAGACCAAGAGTCACCTTCAGTTTTTTTATAAATAGAGGCCTAGGGCTTCATTATTTTTAACGAATTCATTCAAGCTATAGAGAGAGAAAGTATAGAGAGAATAAGAGAAAGAGAATAAAAGTATTCTGCTACTTTACTTTTCCAATATCTAATTCTTTTAAGGTAGGGAATATTATTTCTTTTATATTCATGAAGAGAACTTCTGTTATTCCATTCTTTATTATTCTGTTGGAATAACCAGTATACGCGGTCTACCCTATACTTGGTGATATTCTTCTATTATTCTGTTGGAATATCCTGTCTGTGTGTTTTACACCGGACCTGGTACCGTCTTTACTATTATTCTGTCGGAATATCCTGTCTGTGTGTTTTACACCGGACCTGGTTCCATTATTTATTATACTGTTTTTTATTATTCTGTCGGAATATCCTGTCTGTGCGTTTACGCCGGACCTGGTTTCATTATTTATTATTCTGTCGGAATATCCTGTCTGTGCGTTTACGCCGGACCTGGTTCCATTATTTATTATTCTGTTGGAATAACCTATCTGTGCGGTCTATCGCATGCATGGTGATTTCTTTTGTTATTCCATTCTTTATTATACTCAGTTGGTTAAGTTTTGACTTCTATACTCCATGAAATTTGTGGAATATCCTTGATAGTTACATTTCATCCGGTATCTTTTCATGAAAATATTCTTCTAAGCATTCTTAAATTTTACTCCACAAAGCAGTATCATGTTGACAATTTGGACGTTGTTAATTCTTGGATAAATTAATTCTTGAACTTGTTTTATTGAATTCTTATATCATTGTCATCATCCTCATGTTTATAAAATGTTAAAAGTCATCTGTGGCCTGTAGTGCATAGATGGACTTGGTATGATTATGACCAGGGATTATTCGGTATAATCATGACCGTAATGTTACAAATGACGTGGTAAAAGTCCTCATTGGCCGTAGTGCATTGATGGACAGTTGTTGGCATGATCATGACCATTAATGAATATACGAATATCCTTGGCCGTAGTGCAGGGGTGATTCGATGATGTGGATTATTTTATTAAGCTGAGTCCCAGCGATCACAGTGTTGAAAAACCTTTTAAATCATAAAAGATAGTAGAGTTTATTTTCTACTTGACTCTTTTAATGGATTGCTTGTTCCGCTACAGTTAAACTTGATGTCTATTATATTTTATCAGTTTAACATTGTTGAAGGCTAATGATAATTTATTCTGCATTATCTTAGTCATAATATTTCTTACTGGGCTAGTTGAGCTCACCCTTTCTTTCACTGTTCTCTTCAGGAAATGAGAACGTAGCTGGGGCAAGTCGGGGAACGGAGTGATGGTCCGAATGATAGTATTATTTAGTAGTCCTCACTATTCTATGTAATGGTGTGTTAATAAATATAATGAGGACTCCTTTTGAGTATGAATACTCTCTAGAAGATTGTAACGACCCCAAAATAGGTCCATTCCATCCAACCTATTCTGAGTCGCCAAATACATGGTACAAAAAATAACTGTAACTTTATTACAACAATTGTCGTGCAAAATACAACAACACATATGCTGTGAGTTTGGATACAAATATATACCAAATGTGACTCATGTTCCAACCGTGGACATCACCTCACAATGACACCTTACATAAAGGTATAGTCAAAAACTGTTTTAGAAATTAGAATCTTTGGAAAGTGCTCAAGGAAACCTTCGTACATGGGAGGCCATGCGTCTAGGTTATGATAGATATCATATGGCCACAGAATTATTCTTGGTTGACCCAATAGACCCCAAAGAAAAACGAGAAGATTACTATCATATTCTTCCCAATGGTGAGTCTTCTCTTGACATATCATTATCTCTACTGTCTCTAATTGAGAATTATACTTCAAACAAACACCAAGATTATATAGGTAGTGCTCGTATATATACTCAGCAAGTGGATGAGCACATCCCTGTCTTATGATGACACGAGGTTGTATGTCGTTAGACATCTTGTATGATAGTGGCAAACCACCCTTCCAACGTTGGGTACACCTTACCCTATTGGATTCACCAAATAAAACTACTAAATGAACTTTTCTATACTGCTTCGGGAGAACATCCACAGCTAGAGACCACCGTTCTATTTCCCCGTTACCCTCGCTCGACCCAGCTACACTCTTATTACCTGAAAGGAATTGTGAAGCAAAAGGGTGAGCACAACTAGCTCAGTAAAGTATATCATGACTAAAGATAATTAAATTATCAATAGCCTTCATCAATAATAAATCAGAGATTTAGAACATATGGTAAATGATAAAAATTTCAACCATAGTTGCAGCGGAACGAGCAATCCATTAGAAGAGTCAAATAGACTATAAAGTCTATTATCTTCTCCATGTTAAAAATCCACCAATAATGTTTTATCCCTGTAACATCAATCAACAATTCTGGTCCACAATCATATGAATAACTCATAATCATAATTGTGATTCTAAATTCCTCTTCTCATCCAGGACGAAGATAATTTTCATCACCTATCTTTACCTGAAACATCAAAGATCATGGTTACACCAAATCACATTTCCTGTTCATAATCATACTAATAACTTCATCTTTGCACTACGGCCAAAGATATTCATTTGTATCACCAGTTGGTCATGTTCATCTCAACATCTGTTCATCTTTGCACTACTGGCCAAAGATATTCAACAACATGTCATCTTTGCACTACGGGCCAAAGATATTCATCAACAATTCATCTTTGCACTACAAGCCAAAGATATTCATCAACAATTCACCTTTACACTACGGCCAAATATATTCATCAACAGTTCATATTTGCACTACAGGCCAAATATATTAATATCTCAAAGAAATATTTAATCATTTCAGAATTTATATAAACAATAATTATAACCATGTTGATCAATTCACCTTTGCACTTAAGCTAAAGATATTCACTTATAAATTCAATGGTCATGATCATACCAGTCAACAATTCAACTTTGCACTACTGGCCAAAGAGAACCCATAGTCATGATCATACCAGAAATTTACCCATCTTTACACTCAAGTCAAAGAGAAATATCATCATTAGGGTTATAAAAATGTTATATATGATAATAAAATCAATATAATCAATATATAGATTTAATCTCAAGAGTAATATTCATAAACCAACTATAATTTGGTCAGAAAAAAGAGAATAGTAACTCGTGAATAGTAACTCATGAATAGTAACTCGTGAATAGTAACTCATGAATAGTAAATTCGACACAAAAAGGTAGAAATTTCACAATAAAATACATACCAATATTTCGGTATAATGATATTGAAAGAATAATATTTCTTAAGCTTATAAACAATTTATTTAAATTGTTTACACTTTACTAAATAATGCATTTAATCATTCTAAAATACCAAACTCATAAGATTTTATCACCAATAATTAAAACCCTCATCAAAAATCTGCATATACCTCATATAGGATTCTCAAAGTCATAGAATCCTATTTTCTAATTTTCTTACTTCACAAAACATATTTAATTCATTTACTCATAACTAGACTATTTTCATGAAAAATACCAAATCAGTTTCAAAAATATTTCTTTTCTTGGATTTAGCATAATATAGTCTCATAGTGAACATATATTTTTCTCAGAATTTTTAAAAGTCATTTACTATTTTTCATATGGCCAAAACAGCCGAATATTTAGACATTTATCAAAAATTATACTTTTGTCCAAAAATTCTGAAATTTACAGAGTATACTTCTATCATATACATGTACTCCCAATAAAAATTTCATCAATTTTGGAGTTAACCACAAGGAATTATAAGCGGTTACTTTTAAAATAGTCTTTTCTCATAAAATTCATAACTCTCAATCTATACATCCAAAAATCACCATTTTTGGACACAATCAAGAAAACTCATCAAAATATAATATTAAATTTTTCTAGAATTTTTGAAGGTCAGAAAAATTACGAAACTGAAAAACATAACAACCTTTAAAATTCCTTACTATCCCTTACAATCCCTTACTATCCCTTACCTCAAAAGAGCAGTACTTCTGGTCGGTATGCAAAGCCGAAGAAAACTTGCACTGAATAACAACTCTCAAAGTATCTAAATACTCACAAAATATGCTTCATAATATAGAGAGAGAAAGAGAGAAAGCTTATGTTTCTGGTGTGATTTTCAATTCTAACTTAGCCCTCTATTTATAGGAAAATTTTAGTAGGCTTGACCTGCAACCTGATGGCTTTACCTACTACTATTCCCACCCATCACATTTGAAATATAATTCAACACATTTCTTCACCAACCACAAGTGGAGCCCACCAATTCTAGAATTTTCCATCAAAATGATAAACTTCAAAATTCAATAATTTCTGAACCAGTCATCTTGTAAAATTCATAATAAATCATACGTTCATTTTTAACGGTTCAAAATTTGTGGGCATATACTCAACTTATATATGTATAACATATCCAAAAACTACCACGATCCAACGGTCGAATTAAAAATAATAATTCCCGCAAAATATCTCAAAAATCCTAATTTGATTTTCAATACCTCCGTTCCGACAAAAATACAGATAAAACACCTCAACATTAACTCCTTCATTTTTAACCACAAAAATATATCCCTCATTTATATCCACATAAAATAAATATTTCCTTATCATATGAATCAATAATTATTCACAAATAATATTACAGAATCACATTTATGACAACCAGGCCGTTCCCAGGAAAGAGGGGGCTTTCCAATAAGAATTTTTCCTTACTGGCGCGCAATTAGGTGACCAAACCTCTCCTTAGACAGAACTTTCTAGACATTGCCAATAATGTTATCTAATAATATTATTCAAATAATATGAATTATTGATCTGATAATGGAAAATACTGTGCAGTGACAATTATTGAACAACAATAATATAAAATTTCAACGTAGCAATTATTGAATCAATAAAATAAAATATTGAACAGTTATTACTGTAACAATTATTGAGTAGTGCCTTCTTACGTAAGAATCAATAATTTCAAAAATACTATGCAATACCGTGTGCTACTGTGCAATAACGCGTATTACTGTATTTTAACCACCGGGTATTCCAACAGTGTTAACGGTAACAACTACGCCGCTATTTGTAAAAACTCAAATTTGTCGTTTTCTTCACCCGACAGTTATTCGTTATGGGGCCCACAAATAGCTGCGCCGTCGTACGAATATTTCCCGACAGAAAGAATATTCCACGACCAAACGAATATTCCCCGACAACAATGATTATTTTATAACCACTTGCTTATTTTGAAAAAAAATTCATATTTCACCCATAACTTTAAACTTTTATCAATTTAACCATTTACTGAATAGTAATTATAAGAAAAATTGAATACTTTTATTTCATAAAATTCGGGGTCTTACAATCTCCCCTCCTTATGAAATTTCGTCCCCGAAATTTACGTACCTGGTATTTCGAAGAGTTGAGAATACCTTGCTTCCATTTCAGATTCTATCTCTCAGATCATCGTGATTTCTCCATTGCTCATCTCCCATGATAACTTCATTTGGGTTCCTCATTTGTTGGAAAGTCATGACAACCGCCATCCCTCGAACTACTCGGCTTTGACTTGTCTGGAGCAGCATTTGGCGTCATCATTACCGTTGGAATATACCTTTCTATAGGACATATTCCTCCCTCAACTGCCTCTTCGTACTCCTCATTCATGATCTGAATCATCAATCTTCGATCCATATCGGATTCAGGTTGACCGCTATGTACAGGATAATTCAAAACTCGATGTTGGGTTCTCCCAATTGCTTTCCAAAAAGAGAAATTCATATCATCTATTTTAGCCTTCTTAGATCGAACATCTCTTTCCACAATATCCACGTGTCGTGTGGCTTTTGCCCATGCATCACTTATTCTCACTCGTTCAGTTTTTTCTTCTTTCAGCTCAGATTCTATTTTTATCATCTTATACTCTGCCAAAGAATGCTTCTGTTCAAGCATCACATATCGGGTAACACAAGCTTGAATTGTTGCATCCTTTTGTTCCACGACCGCCTGTCGTTCTTCTGCCTGCTCTTCTAACTCATGAATACGATTTTGAAATTCTACATTTTGATCATATAATACCTCTAATAAACTCTCCTCTGGTACTTCTTCTTCCTCTTCTTCCTCAGTCTCAGCTGTTACCTCTACGACTATCTCGGGTGTAACTATCAATTCTTCACTCACCACATGGATATCTCTAATTCCTTCTTCGTCTGACATCACATTATCACGGTTAGTGATTAGAGGTATCCCCACAGTCTCATTCACTCCATTGTTAGCATTCTCAGCTGCCATTCTCAAATACTGCCATAAAACAAGGGTTAATTAAATAAATTAACATATCACATAATATCCCAATATTATGACTGACCAACAAATAAGCTTAGGTAGGACACACTAGCGAAGGATTTACTCATCTCTACCCTCCTAGTTGTATTCCCCGATCTCCGCCAGAGATCATATCCCTAAGTTCTGATACCAAATGTAACTCTGGACACCAACCTATGTCAGCACCTTATATTGATACCTATCAGTTTGCCACCGCAGAACGGCGTCCCCTACGGAGAGTCTGGCTTCGGTGCATCCCCCATCAACAGGAAGTCACCAGCGAGAGGCTCGGGGCTCTTTACTTATAGCTCTGATACCACCTGTAACGACCCCAAAATAGGTCCATTCCATCCAACCTATTCTGAGTCGCCAAATACATGGTACAGAAAATAACTGTAACTTTATTACAACAATTGTCGTGCAAAATACAACAACACATATGCTGTGAGTTTGGATACAAATATATACCAAATGTGACTCATGTTCCAACCGTGGACATCACCTCACAATGACACCTTACATAAAGGTATAGTCAAAAACTGTTTTAGAAATTAGAATCTTTGGGAAGTGCTCAAGGAAACCTTCGTACATGGGAGGCCATGCGTCTAGGTTATGATAGATATCATATGGCCACAGAATTATTCTTGGTTGACCCAATAGACCCCAAAGAAAAACGAGAAGATTACTATCATATTCTTCCCAATGGTGAGTCTTCTCTTGACATATCATTATCTCTACTGTCTCTAATTGAGAATTATACTTCAAACAAACACCAAGATTATATAGGTAGTGCTCGTATATATACTCAGCAAGTGGATGAGCACATCCCTGTCTTATGATGACACGAGGTTGTATGTCGTTAGACATCTTGTATGATAGTGGCAAACCACCCTTCCAACGTTGGGTACACCTTACCCTATTGGATTCACCAAATAAAACTACTAAATGAACTTTTCTATACTGCTTCGGGAGAACATCCACAGCTAGAGACCACCGTTCTATTTCCCCGTTACCCTCGCTCGACCCAGCTACACTCTTATTACCTGAAAGGAATTGTGAAGCAAAAGGGTGAGCACAACTAGCTCAGTAAAGTATATCATGACTAAAGATAATTAAATTATCAATAACTTTCATCAATAATAAGTCAGAGATTTAGAACATATGGTAAATGATAAAAATTTCAACCATAGTTGCAGCGGAACGAGCAATCCATTAGAAGAGTCAAATAGACTATAAAGTCTATTATCTTCTCCATGTTAAAAATCCACCAATAATGTTTTATCCCTGTAACATCAATCAACAATTCTGGTCCACAATCATATGAATAACTCATAATCATAATTGTGATTCTAAATTTTTCTTCTCATCCAGGACGAAGATAATTTTCATCACCTATCTTTACCTGAAACATCAAAGATCATGGTTACACCAAATCACATTTCCTGTTCATAATCATACTAATAACTTCATCTTTGCACTACGGCCAAAGATATTCATTTGTATCACCAGTTGGTCATGTTCATCTCAACATCTGTTCATCTTTGCACTACTGGCCAAAGATATTCAACAACATGTCATCTTTGCACTACGGGCCAAAGATATTCATCAACAATTCATCTTTGCACTACAAGCCAAAGATATTCATCAACAATTCACCTTTACACTACGGCCAAATATATTCATCAACAGTTCATATTTGCACTACAGGCCAAATATATTAATATCTCAAAGAAATATTTAATCATTTCAGAATTTATATAAACAATAATTATAACCATGTTGATCAATTCACCTTTGCACTTAAGCTAAAGATATTCACTTATAAATTCAATGGTCATGATCATACCAGTCAACAATTCAACTTTGCACTACTGGCCAAAGAGAACCCATAGTCATGATCATACCAGAAATTTACCCATCTTTACACTCAAGTCAAAGAGAAATATCATCATTAGGGTTATAAAAATGTTATATATGATAATAAAATCAATATAATCAACATATAGATTTAATCTCAAGAGTAATATTCATAAACCAACTATAATTTGGTCAGAAAAAAGAGAATAGTAACTCGTGAATAGTAACTCATGAATAGTAACTCGTGAATAGTAACTCATGAATAGTAAACTCGACACAAAAAGGTAAAAATTTTACAATAAAATGCATACTAATATTTCGGTATAATGATATTGAAAGAATAATATTTCTTAAGCTTATAAACAATTTATCTAAATTGTTTACACTTTACTAAATAATGCATTTAATCATTCTAAAATACCAAACTCATAAGATTTTATCACCAATAATCAAAACCCTCATCAAAAATCTGCATATACCTCATATAGGATTCTCAAAGTCATAGAATCCTATTTTCTAATTTTCTTACTTCACAAAACATATTTAATTCATTTACTCATAACTAGACTATTTTCATGAAAAATACCAAATCAGTTTCAAAAATATTTCTTTTCTGGGATTTAGCATAATATAGTCTCATAGTGAACATATATTTTTCTCAGAATTTTTAAAAGTCATTTACTATTTTTCATATGGCCAAAACAGCCGAATATTTAGACATTTATCAAAAATTATACTTTTGTCCAAAAATTCTGAAATTTACAGAGTATACTTCTATCATATACATGTACTCCCAATAAAAATTTCATCAATTTTGGAGTTAACCACAAGGAATTATAAGCGGTTACTTTTAAAATAGTCTTTTCTCATAAAATTCATAACTCTCAATCTATACATCCAAAAATCACCATTTTTGGACACAATCAAGAAAACTCATCAAAATATAATATTAATTTTTTCTAGAATTTTTGAAGGTCAGAAAAATTACAAAACTGAAAAACATAACAACCTTTAAAATTCCTTACTATCCCTTACAATCCCTTACTATCCCTTACCTCAAAAGAGCAGTACTTCTGGTCGGTATGCAAAGCCGAAGAAAACTTGCACTGAATAACAACTCTCAAAGTATCTAAATACTCACAAAATATGCTTCATAATATAGAGAGAGAAAGAGAGAAAGCTTATGTTTCTGGTGTGATTTTCAATTCTAACTTAGCCCTCTATTTATAGGAAAATTTTAGTAGGCTTGACCTGCAACCTGATGGCTTTACCTGCTACTATTCCCACCCACCACATTTGAAATATAATTCAGCACATTTCTTCACCAACCACAAGTGGGGCCCACCAATTCTAGAATTTTCCATCAAAATGATAAACTCCGAAATTCAACAATTTCTGAACCAGTCATCTTGTAAAATTCATAATAAATCATACGTTCATTTTTAACGGTTCAAAATTTATGGGCATATACTCAACTTACATATGTATAACATATCCAAAAACTACCACGATCCAACGGTCGGATTAAAAATTATAACCCCCGCAAAATATCTCAAAAACCCTATTTTGATTTTCAATACCTCCGTTCCGACAAAAATACAGATAAAACACCTCAACATTAACTCCTTCATTTTTAACCACAAAAATATATCCCTCATTTATATCTACATAAAATAAATATTTCCTTATCATATGAATCAATAATTATTCACAAATAATATTACAGAATCACATTTATGACAACTAGGCCGTTCTCAGGAAAGAGGGGGCTTTCCAATAAGAATTTTTCCTTACTGGCGCGCAATTAGGTGACCAAACCTCTCCTTAGACAGAACTTTCTAGACATTGCCAATAATGTTATCTAATAATATTATTCAAATAATATGAATTATTGATCTGATAATGGGAAATACTGTGCAGTGACAATTATTGAACAACAATAATATAAAATTTCAACGTAGCAATTATTGAATCAATAAAATAAAATATTGAATAGTAATTACTGTAACAATTATTGAGTAGTGCCTTCTTACGTAAGAATCAATAATTTCAAAAATACTATGCAATACCGTGTGCTACTGTGCAATAACGCGTATTACTGTATTTTAACCACCGGGTATTCCAATAGTGTTAACGGTAACAACTACGCCGTTATTTGTAAAAACTCAAATTTGTCGTTTTCTTCACCCGACAGTTATTCGTTATGGGACCCACAAATAGCTGCGCCGTCGTACGAATATTCCCCGACAGAAAGAATATTCCACGACCAAACGAATATTCCCCGACAACAATGATTATTTTATAACCACTTGCTTATTTTGAAAAAAAAAATCATATTTCACCCATAACTTTAAACTTTTATCAATTTAACCATTTACTGAATAGTAATTATAAGAAAAATTGAATACTTTTATTTCATAAAATTCGGGGTCTTACAAAGATAATATTTGTATTCAAACTCACAGTTTATGTTTTGTCGTATTGTACACGACAGCTGTATTAGTAAGTTATATTTGTATTCTGTACTATGTATCTGACGACCCACGATGGGTGATGTATACCTAATTTTGGGGGCGTCACAACGTTAATTTCGAGGACGAAATTTCATAAGGAGGGGAGGTTGTAAGACCCCAACTTATTAATAAATGAAATTAAATTTCCTCTATTTATTATTTTGAAATAGAAATGGTTGATTTGATTAATGTGGTTAGTTATGGGTAAAATGTGCAAATATTTCAAATAAACAAGTGGTTATAAAATATTCATTTTTGGTCGATGAATATTCGTGTGGTCGTGGAATATTCTTTCTGTCGGGGAATATTCGTACGACGGCGCAACTATTTGTGGGCTCCATAACGGAAAACGATTGGATGAAGAAAACGACAAGTATAAGTTGTTTATAAATAAACGGCGTAGTTGTTACTGTTAATACTGTTGGAATACCCGGTGGTTAAAATACAGTAATACGCGTAGTTGCACAGTAGCACACGGATTGAATAGTATTTTAGAATTATTGATTCTTACGAAGGAAGGCACTACTAAATAATTGTTACAGTAGTTACTGTTCAATATTTTATTTTATTGATTCAATAATTGTTGCGTTGATATTTTATATTATTATTGTTTCAATAATTATTACTGCACAGTATTTTCTATTATCAGATCAATAATTCATATTATTTAAATAATATTATTAGATAGCATTATTGGCAATGTCTAGAAAGTTCTGTCTAAGGAGAGGTTTGGTCATCTAATTGCGCGCTAGTAAGGAGAAATCCTTATTGGAAAGTCCCCTCTTTCCTGGGAACGGCCTGGTTGTCATAAATGTGATTCTGTAATATTAATTGTGGATAATTAATTATTGATTCATATGATAAGGAAATATTTATTTTATGTGAATATAAATGTTGGATATATTTTGTGGTTAAAAATGAAGGAGTTAATGTTGAGTTTTTATCAGTATTTTTGTCGGAATTGAGGTATTAAAAATTAGGATTTTGAGATATATTGCGGGGGTTATAATTTTTAATCCGACCGTTAGATCGTTGTGATTTTTGGATATGTTATACATATGTAAGTTGAGTATATGTCCACAAATTTTGAACCGTTAAAAATGAACGTATGATTTGTTATGAATTTTACGAGATGACTGGTTCAGAAATTGTTGAATTTTTGGAGTTAATCATTTTGGTAGAAAATTCTAGAATTGGTGGGCCCCACTCTTGGTTGGTGAAGAAATGTACTGAGATTTTTATTCAAATGTGGTGGGTGGGAATAGTAGCAGGTAAAGCCATCAAGTTGCAAGTTAAGTCTGTTTCGGCGTGCTAACATTTTCCTATAAATAGAGGGCTAAGTTAGAATTGAAAATCGCACCAGAATTCATAAGTTTTCTCTCTTTCTCTCTCTAGATTATTGAGTGTATTTTTGTGAGTATTTAGATACTTTGAGAGTTGTTATTCAGCACAAGTTTCATTTAGCCTCATATCCGATATTCAGTCAGAAGTACGGTTATTTTGAGGTAAGGGATATTATCTTCTTTTTAAATGATATTTTCTTCAATATCATTATGCCGAAATATTGATATGAACTTTTTATCAAATTTGAAACTTTTTGTGTCGAAGTTACTATTCACGTATACGACACTATTCACGAATACGACACTTTTTACCGAAAAATGAAATTTTCTTCTTTTTGTCCAAGATGTCTATTATGGTTACTATCTTTGATTGTATCCATGTTTTGATCTTTATTTTTGATTTCTGCTTCACAATTGATTATTATGAAGTATTATTGATCTTGGATAAACTGTTATACGAATCCCTACTATTTGTCCTTTTGTCTCACTGGATTCGTTTTCTTTAAGATATTTTTCATCATCCTCAGTCCTAATTGATGATATTACTGAATATCTTTGGCCTGTAGTGCAAAGATGTATGATTACCTGATGAATATCTTTGGCCTGTAGTGCAAAGATGAACAGGTGTTGAGATGAACATGACCGACTGGTGTTACAAATGAATATCTTTGGCCTGTAGTGCAAAGATGAATATTTGGTTAAAGATGATTATTAATTGATGTTTTACAGGGATAAAATATTGATGATGAACTTTTAAATCTTAGAAGATAGTAAAATTCATTCTCTACTTGACTCTTCTAATGGTTTGCTGTTTCCGCTGCAGTTGTTGATCTAAAACTTGTTATCGATTATATTCTATCATATTTTTTCCTGTTGAATACTAATGATAATTTGTTGTATATTATCTTAGTCATAATATTCTTTACTGGGCTAGTTGAGCTCACCCTTTTCTTTTTTGTTCCATTTTTCTTCTCAGGAGGTGAGAACATAGCAGGATCTAGTCGGGGTATGGAGTGATGGTTCTAGAAAGATGTTTTAGTTGTCCTCACTATTTCTGTAAAATAGTGTTTGAATAATTGTAATGAGGACTTATTTGAGTGTGGATATTGTCTAGAAGATAATATTTGTATTTAAACTCACAGTATGTGTTGTCGTATTTTGCACGACAATTGTATTATTGAAGTTGTAGTTTGCTTTTTGTACCATGTATTTGGCGACTCAGAATGGGTGTTGTATACCTATTTTGGGGGCGTCACAGTAAAGGGTATTCTTTCTTTCTTATTCATGAAGAGAACTTCTGTTATTCCATTCTTTATTATTCTGTTGGAATAACCTGTATATGCGGACTACCCTATACTTGGTGAAATTCTTCTGTTGTTTCATTCTTTATTATTCTGTTAGAATATCTTGTCTGTGCGTTTACGCCGGACCTGGTTCCATTATTTATTATTTTGTCGGAATATCCTGTCGATGCGTTTTACGCCGGACCTGGTTCCATTATTTATTATTCTGTCGGAATATCCTGTCTGTGCGTTTTACGTCGGACCTGGTTCCATTCTTTATTATTCTGTTGGAATATCATGTCTGTGCATTTTACGCCGGACCTGGTTCCGTTATTCATTATTCTGTTGGAATAACCTGCATGTGCGATCTATCGCATGCATGGTGATTTCTTTTGTTATTCAATTCTTTATTATACTAAGTTGATTAAAATTTTGATTTCTATACTCCATGAAATTAGTGGAATATCCTTGATATTTGCGCTTCATCCAGTATCTTTTCATGTAAATATTCTTCTGAGCATTCTTGAATTTTACTCTACAGAGCAGTATCATGTTGACAATTTGGACGTTATTAGTTCCTAGATAAATTAATTCTTGAACTTATTTTATTGAATTCTTATATCATTGTCATCATCCTCATGTTTATATTTTGTTGAAAGTCATCTTTGGCCCGTAGTGCATAGATGGACTTGGTGTAATTATGACCAGGGATTATTCAGTATAATCATGACCGTAATGTGATGAATGATGAGGTAAAAAAAAATCCTCATTGGCCGTAATGCATTGATGGACAGTTTTTGGTATGATTATGGCTATGGATTCTCTTTGGCCGTAGTGCAAAGATGAATTATTTTATGGCATGATCAGGACCGTTGATGAAAATATGATTATCTTTAGCCGTAGTGCATGGATAATTCATGGTCGTGATACTAAAGAATATCCTTGGTCGTAGTGTAGGGGTGATTCGATGATGTGGATTATTTATTAAGCTGAGTTCCAGCGATAAAAGTCATGAAAAACCTTTTAAATCATAAAAGATAGTAGATTTTATTCTCTACTTGACTCTTTTAATGGATTGCTGGTTCCGTTGTAGTTAAACTTGATGTCTATTGTATTTTATCAGTTTAACATTGTTGAAGACTAATGATAATTTATTCTGCATTATCTTAGTCATAATATTTCTTACTGGGCTAGTTGAGCTCCCCCTTTCTTTCACTGTTCTCTTCAGGAAATGAGAATATAGTTGAGACGAGTCGGGAAACGGAGTGATGGAACAGATGATTGTATTAGTAGTCCTCACTATTCTATGTAATAGTGTAATAATAATTGTAATAAGGACTCCTTTTGAGTATGGATACTCTTTAGAAGACAATATTTGTATTCAAACTCACAGTTTATGTTTTGTCGTATTGTACACGACAGTTGTATTATTAAGTTATATTTGAATTCTGTATCATGTATCTGACGACTCAAGATGGGTGATGTATACCTAATTTTGGGGGCGTCACAGTAGATCTACCTAGCCAAGGAATTACGAGGATCTAGATACCATTGTAAAAGCTAGCAAATAGATAATAATAGAAAGAAACAATTGGAGACAGCAATCCTGTTGAATTGATTAATTAACTAGGAATGGAAAACAAGCTTCATGAACCGAGATCATATAGATATTCTTTCCTTCCGTACTGCTAGCAAATGAACCGAGATCATATAGATATTCTTCTACCCATCGTTACTTACTACTTAGGGGGTGTTTGTTAAAAACTGAATAAATCTGAATCTGAATGAGTTGAATTTGAATCTGAATGAAAAAAACTGTTTGATAATTGACATTTTTGAAACATTTGAATGACAAAACTTTATTATTTTATCCCCTCTAAAAAAATTTAAAATTGTTGTAAATTTATTTAATATTACTTAATATAATAGTTAATTTTTTTAATTTGTTTACTTCATTCAGCTGCTCATTCAGCCATTCAGCTCAAAAAATTTGACTTAGCCATTCAGCTCGTCTATTTTACCGATTTAGCCATTCAGATCAAAACAAACGCACTGACCGATTCAGCCATTCAGATTCAGCTCCATTCAGCTCTAAACAAACACCCCTTAGCCTCTTCGGCGACGAATTATTTTAAAATGACTTGAAGTTGACTTATAAGTTATTTTAAGTTATAACTTTTAAATAAAAGCGCCCGGTATTAATTTAACTTATAAGTCAAAAATTAAGTTAAAATAAATTATGAAGGTATTCGGTTTATTATAACTTATAAGTTAAATTCAAATATAAAGATTACTAAAAAGAACATTAATAAAAAGATAGACAAAATAGAAGAGGGGCAAAATAGACATTACATTTGGTCAAACTAAATCATTTTAAAATAAGTTGCAAATATTTATTTATTTTTTTGACTTAAAAATTAATTTATAAATAAAATAATAAGTCGAATAAGAGAATAATAACAACTGACTTATAAGTTCTTGCAAAACATGCTCTTAGTACTTGCTACTAAAGGGTCACACACTGTATCCCTCCTGTTACAAAATCCAAGGGGAGTTGACTTGAAATTATTGGAAACTTGGAGTTGCTCATAAGGAATGTTGAGAATTAATCAAAACCACGTGTAGGTGACGTGAGTCGAACCGGAGACTCTTTATGTGGACTGTTTATTGGCTAGGGTTCTGTTCACTATAAATAAACAGCAAAGCCGTAACTCTCATTTTTCTTCCGTCTCATTTCCTCCGCAGTTTTGGTAGGGTTTTGGAAGAGAAGAGAGGCAAAAGAATTCCAAACTCATCATCACCATGAGGGCCAAGGTAACTCCTCTATCTGCGATCCCTAAATTTATCATTTTTGAATTGATTTTAGCTCATCTTGAATTTACCATTTTCCATAAATGGATAACGAAATTGATTGTTTGAAATTGAATATGATTTTGCAGTGGAAGAAGAAGAGAATGAGGAGGTTGAAGAGGAAGCGCCGAAAGATGAGACAGAGATCTAAGTAATTTATATCTGTTAGTCATCGATACCCCTCCTGCAGGCTCTCAGTACTGTTCTAGCCTTTAGTCTCTGTTTCAGTTTTCTGTATTTTTTTTGCTTATCGCAAGTACTTTATCTTCGATTCCGGAATTGATGGACCTTATTTTGCTTGAAATATGTTCTCTTTTCTTCTTACTATTTGTTGGTAAATTAGATCTGATTATGCTGATATGCTGTTTAGAATGGGACAGTTTTACATTTAAACTGTGTTAATAATTTCCTAGATTGAATTCCTTTTTCATTAAAACACAGAAAATTTAGTGTTAGGGGGATGAAATTTAGCTGTGTCATTGCTAGGGATGTAAATTTTCAGGCACAAAATTAATTTGTAGCAGCAATCACTGTTCATGCTTAGGCATAGATATATAAATTAATTTTTGTTTGGTAGTTAAGTTTGGCCACAAGTAAGGGGTTGCAATGAAAAATGTAGACATTGATGGATATACATTATCTTGAAGTAGATTACTGCTAAAGATTACTCATTTGGATTTTAAACAGTTCCCTTACAGTTGGATCATGAATGTTTTCTGTTAGTTGTGTTATATGTTTATGAGATTCTTTTTCAAGCATCCAACAACTGTTCGAAAGTCCTTTCCTTTAGTAATTAAATGTAAGAGTTTCTTATTTTTAGATGGCCGCTTTAGCACATTTTCTCTCGAATTCCAAATCCAAATAAAATATGCAGTATTTCCAATGTAGAAATTGTGCGTTGAGACTTTTAAAATTTAAAATGCATGTTCTTATTTTGGGGACTAAATTCTAGTTGGTATGCATAGTTTCTCTGTATCTTTTTTTATGTAACAGATCAACTAGTATTGTGATCTTACTAGATTTTAGTCCAATGTTATGACAAAGGCAGTGTAGCGGATTACAAGTATGGGTGTGCATCCTAAAACAAATGAAACTCAATTGCTATGGCTTAGTTTAAGGGTTGTGGAAGCCAGTCATATTCTCTAATTTTCATGCATGGTGCTCCTCTTGGCTTTTCATTTTGTACACCCGCATCATCTTCTTGACTTACTTTTATGTTTCCTTGTCTCAATTGTAATTGCCCTGTTTTATCAATTTACTGAGATTGGATGTTATAGAAGTGAGAACAAGTTTTAGGACGATAGTAGTAGTTAGGGATGTAAATGGGAACCGAAAAATTCGTATTCGTCCGCATCTATATTCGGAAAAAAACGGATATTATTCGTATTCGGAAAAAAATGGATATATCTTTATTCGATTTAAAGGTATCCGCAAATAAACGGATACGAATACGGATATAGGCGTATTCATATTCGTTTAACATCCGACCGTAAATATATCCGTTAGATAGCGAATATCTAGATTCAGATTCGTATTCGGAATTTGTATTCAAATAACTTATATATATATATATATATATATATATATATATATATATATATATATATATATATATATATATATATATATATAATAAGCAAAACAGTTTTTTTTAAAAGTGACATTCTTTATATAATAATTAGTTTTCACTATCATACGAAAATTATTTTAAAAATATATCATTTCACTTCTAAAAAGCAGGAAATAACACTTTTATTCTAATATTAATAAACTGAAATAAATTGATTTAGTTAATAGATCTTTACTATTATAAAGTTAAAATATCTAAAATGTATCATTTATCAAGAAAATTGTTTACTAGAAAAACAAGATTATAGTTGTTAGCTTGTTATAAGTTTTTTACTTAGTTATTAGCTTGTTATAAGTTTTTTACTTTCACAACTTAATTGCAATGTTGGGAAGTGGGAGCAATGAACAATATAATTTTATTGTTATAATGTATTAAATCCGAATTAATTTAGAAGGGGGTTGAATAATTAATTCACGTTTATGAATTTTTGGGTGGAGGGAGTATTTATTACTTTCATTTGCCCAATTATTTAAAATTTAGAAGTCCAAATATTTAAAGTAAGTCCAAATTAAATTTTGGATCAAGTTGGATTAATTAATTGTCAGTTGTCACATGTAAATTATAACTCGCACTCTATAAATATAATGAAATAAAATAAATTTTTTATAACTATGTAAAGTGTAATCTATGTATTGAGGATAAATTATAAATAAAAGTTTTTATAAACATATTATTAAAGTTTTAATCAAGTAATTAAATATTCAATGTAAACTTTTGAATTTAATTATAAATATTCATACACATTACAGTATTATTTTACACCCATAAAATGGGCATCCAAATATTAATAAGTACAGCATTTATTTTGAAATTTAAGATTTCAAAAATGATGAAAACTTATTTTAATTGTAATTTAGAACATTGATTATTGTATTTAAATATTTATTATAAATAAATAAATTAACATTCATTCATTAATAAATTATATTTTAAAATTTATTTTTTTATTCTAGTTATAGTTAGGGTTGTTAATGGTTATCGGAAAATTCGTATTCATCTACATCCGTATTCAGAAAAAAAACGAATATTATTTGTATTCAGAAAAAAAAAACGAATATTATTCGTATTCGGTTTAAAGGTATCCGTAAATAAACGAATACGAATACCACTATATCCGAATTTATATATATTCGTTTACACCCTTAGCATTAGTTTTTATCGTCATTAATGGCCTACTAGCTATACATTGTTTTACTTGCCCATCCCCCAAATTATGACAAGCTTTTATTTCTTATTGGTGTATTTCCTACATGTTCACTACAAGTACACAAATTAGGTCATAGTAACACTAGTAATCTTAATGTGGTTGTACGAAATCAATCATGCTTGACAAATTTTGAACGAAATCAGTGAGAAGTGCAATTAAATTGTCACTTGTCCAGTTATAGTTCAAAATTTTGTTTGATGCACTTGAACTAGAAACTTTTCATTAAAATATCTTATTTTTGGACATATATTTGGTCATTTAGCTTCAAGGTCTCATTTATACGGGAGTGGTTAGTATAAAATTAATTTTAGTCAATTGACTAATACAATATCGACACGCAAGTGGGAGGTGATCTTTTTCTATGCGTGTCAGCGCTGTATTGATCAATTGACAAACTTATCATAATGTTAACTTTATGATAATCAAATCTCATTTATATAAAACCAAAGCTTTATAAATATCTTAGCACCAGAAAAAATGTATTCCATATGGGAGTAATTAATTCACGTTTCCGCACGAGAGTTTGATAATACTTCAATTTTAATTTTGGTCAACCGGATTCAAAATATAAGATTTAGATTCTATTGATCAATCAATGAATAATGAAACCATAACTAAATATATAGACTTATCAAGTTTACATCAACTTAATTTTTGTTTTAAGTTATTCCATATTATTTATTGCCTACTGGTTGCATTACATCTAGGCTTGCAAACAAATTGAACTGTTCTTAGACCGGTTCGAGTTTGATGTTTTGTCGAGTCGAGTTCACATATGATTTCACGTTCGATTACTCGATCGAACATGTTCGTGAACCATGTGGTTCTGTTCATCTGTGCTCGCGAACAGTTCAAGTTAAGTTCAGTTCGGTTCAAAAAGTTCAAGATCGATTCGAGTAGTTCGATTTTTTATATGGGTTCGAGTGGTTCGATTTCTTATATGTAAAATTTATTAACTTACTTGAAAGTTGGAAATATAATCAGCCGACGTGGTTCGTCAAAATGTTCGCGAACTTGATCACGTTCGCAAGCATTTGTCAGTGAACGTTCGCGAACTGTTCATGTTCGCAAATTTGATCATGTTCGATTATGTTCGTAAACTCGATTATGTTTGCTAACAGCTAACGATCGAACTCGCACATGGATATTAATTCGATCATGTTACTTGAATATTTACGAGTTCGACTAACCGTGTTCGAGTTTGGTTCAAGTTTAACAAAATTCGGATCAATTTAGTTTGTTTGCGAACCTAATTACATCTGTATCAAAGATTATACTCGGACTAAAAAGGAAGTCATTTAAAAAGTAAAGCAAGTACAAATACTAATTTTATCATAACTTCAACTGCGTCATAAAACTGTTCATTAACAAATAAAATTTGGAAGAAAAAACTCATAAAAACTTGTAATAAAATTCATATTTTCCATATTTTCTCAAGAGTTCTTTTTCTTATAGACCACCACCGGTTCGAAACCGGGCCCAAATTCACCTTCGGCCATTAAACTGTCGATGTAATTCCGAACCTCCTGAGCAATCATCCTCTGCATGATCGTCACCAAACAC
This sequence comes from Panax notoginseng, assembly GCA_016801055.1. Classification (NCBI taxonomy): domain Eukaryota; kingdom Viridiplantae; phylum Streptophyta; class Magnoliopsida; order Apiales; family Araliaceae; genus Panax; species Panax notoginseng. The sequence goes on from CM029014.1 coordinate 16,425,479, forward strand.
GTCTCTTCCGTTTCCACCGTCGATCTATCTCTCTCCTCCTCCTCTACTTCCCCCGATACACGTGTCTCTTCCTTCTTCTCCACCTCTTTTTCCTCCTCCGGCGGTGACACCATGCTCCCTCCCGGCGGTAACAGCGTCAGCAAAGTCTTAGGCCCATCATAACTATTCTCTTCCGGCAACCCACCCGAACACTTCCTCTTCACCTCCGAGTCCGATTCGGACGATCCGCTAAACACATCCAAACACGGCCGCTTAACCGCCTTGTTCGATCCGGACGATGTGAACTCCGCGTTTCTCCGGCGACGTAAAGTGGAGTTCCAATGATTCTTTATAGCGTTATCGGTCCGACCCGGCAATTGGCGCGCGATAGTGGCCCATCTGTTACCGTGTATAGCGTGCGCCTGGACGATAATTTCGTCCTCCTCGGGCGAAAACGGGCGATGCTGCACCGCCGGACTCAGCTGATTATACCACCGCAGACGGCAGGACTTACCGGACCGTCCCGGAATACTAGTGCTGATGAGGGACCAGTTACGCGGGCCTAATTGCTCCACCAGCTTCATCAGGGTAGCATCTTCCTGTGGGGTCCATGATCCCTTGATCTTATCACCACCGTCCGTTTCCATCCCTAATGCAATTCTTCTTCCTATCTTTTTACGAGGATGATGAGAGAGAAAATGAAAATGGGAGTTAGGGTTTATGTAGATAGAGGGGCTTAATTAACCGTCTGGAAAGAGGGGGGGTGGGGGTATGAATTATGAACCGTAAAACTGCAATTAATTTGTTTTGTATTCTCTCACATCGAGGAAACCATTTTAGTTTTGTTAGTGTTTGGTTAATTTTTTCTCTCCCTATATGAGTTTGTGCATGGCTGGAGTTGGTTGGACTGTTTGGTATTTGTAACTAACTACTACAGTAACTGATTCAATCTCTACGTACGTAACGGCTTTTGCTTGTTCAATTCCCCTGGCGGTTGACATTTTAAACAACCCCACCCTAGTGCTATATTTGTTTACAAAGATTATAGGACGTGAGATAGTACTATTAATCTCAAGTGTCTGGTTTGTTTTTAAATTTAGTCTTGAGACTATTAGTCTAGGGATTATAAAATGACTTAATAGTTTTTAGATTATAATTATAATTTCGGGATTATAATCTTAGAATTAATAATTTTGGGTTATGTTCGTTTACAAATATTATAATCCCAATACTATTAATCTTATAATTATAATCTCGGGAGTATAATTATAATTAGAAGACTATTAAGTCATTTTATAATCCCTAATAATAGTTTTAAGTCTAAATTTAAAAACAAACAAGACATTTGGACTATGTTTGTTTGCAAGAATTATAATCTCAGGATTATAATTCTAATGTCAATATTATTAAACCATTTTATAATTCTGAATCTAATAGTCTCAAGTCTAAATTTGAAAACAAACAAGACACTTAGGATTAATAGTTTTATCCCATGTATAATCCTTGCAAACAAACATAGCCTTGAGATTAATAGTCATATCCCAAGTATAATCCTTGCAATCACTTTCGCTACGGCTTCGGTGGGTTCCCTTAACCAAGCCACCGCCTATGAGTCGACTGCTCATTCTTCAACAGGCACGCGGTCAGAACATAGCATTGGGATTATAATCACATAGATTATAATTCTTACAAACAAATATAGTCTTAACAGTTATATATGGATTATTATGTTTGTTTTGCTCATAATTATTTAAAAGATTGAATAAAAACTTATCGTTTGAATTATTATACTCTTACTAGTAATAACAAAGAGATTGTACTCTCTCAGAAGTGTGAATATAGATGGATATAATAGTTAAGTATACATCACTCATTTTAAAAAAGATAAAGTTTAATTTTATTCATAAATTTTTTATCCAATTAAAATGATAATACCTACTTTGATATGGTATTAAATAGTTCTCATTTCAAATTATTTTGTTATCATGATATGATATTAATAGTCGATTCCAAAGTCTAATTTTTAAAATAAATAAATAATTTAAAATTAATAATTCAATCTCAAATATTATTGCCGTAAGCAAACATCGCCATACAGACCGTTATATTTTATAGTTACGGAGTTTTATTATGTTTTCATATTTTTAAGATGTGATAATTGACGAGGAGATTTTGTGTTGCGATATTGAGTCAGTTATAACTGTTTTAGGATGATGGATATATTTAGGCGACTGTGACTTGTTGGGTCATCTCATCAGCTACCTGAGTAACGGAACGGTGACAAATATTGATGTTGTCCGTTGCAACGGCCATTTCGTACGTCTCTTTGTTTCTGCTTCAAAAGTCTGTATTACGTTTTATATATACACCAACGACACATTCTATAGTTTGAAATTAATTTTAACTTATTTTAGTTTTAAACATGGTTTGGATTATATAATTTTAAATCAATAAATATAAGAATTAGTAATATTTTTATAGTAAATTTATAACAAGTATATAGTTATTTGAACTATCATCAAATAAATTTGTTAAATTTTTGTAAATTTATTTTAAAATTGTAAAATGTGTCGTATTTTAAAACTGAAGGAGTATATAAGCATACTAGTATTCAGGATATACCTTATACTTGTGGAATATAAATAATATTATTATATCAATTAAATTCTAACTTAATTAAAATTATATAAAAGACGACTACATTCGGTGTATACAAATAACATTGAATGTTGTTATATATGACTACAAATTTATATTGATATTAATAAAATCCAATAATGTATGTATATGATTAATATGAAATAAAAAAATTGCATTATTGTTCTGTTTAATCGTTTAAAGTTGCAAGTTAGTCATAATTCACATTGGATATAAAATTAATCGATATATAAATTATTTTTCATATCTTTTTAGTACTATTAAGAAAAGAGATTACTTATAGTAATATCATTCTAAATATAGGGATGGGGAAGATGAGATTTAATTCCAAGATCACCAAATGGTCACAACATACTATAGATTTCCTTTGAGTCCTTCTACGGCGACATTGAAGTGGCGACATTGTAGCGACATTTTATTTATTTATTTATTTTTTGTTTTTTTTTTGTAGTACCTCTCAAAAAATGTATAGTATTTATTCCAATATATACATCTGAGCCAGATATATTAGAAAATAGAAACTAATTATGAAATTTCGCGCAAAACCATTATATTTTGAAACATATGTAACTAAGTGTAACATAATTTTTATAAAAATATCAAAATCTGAAATAAAGATACATAATATATATGGGTAATATTAGTCTAACTATCTTCTTTATTAATCATTCACGAAAAACACAAAAACATAAATTCAAACAGTCCAAAAGCAATTGCTAATTACTTAGGTGGGGTAAAATGGTGTTTAACAGTTCACATTTTAATGTATCTTAACAACCCACATATTTATATTAAGAGGTCCTCTTAATAGTTAAGATACAAATACGAATTTAAACTATTCAGAGGACCTCTTAATATAAAAATATAGATTGTTAAGATGCATTAAGAGGTGGGCTGTTAAAATGTATTAAGATACAATTAGCAAAAGTCAAAACTCAATTAGCAAATGCTACAAATTGAAGGTATGTTTTCTCTAAATTTCCCTTAGTTCTACTCCTAACCCCTTCTTTAAGGGTATTTCCTAAACTTTAGGATGAAATATATACCTATAATTTTAGAAGACACGGGAGATGAGGGTTATCTCACGATCTTGCATAAAGTATCCCTTTATAATAACAATATAGTATGGAAAATTTATAAAAATACACGTGTGCATAACATGAAAGAGAGTGTATTCAATTACGCTAAATAATATCGTTTTGAGATCAAGAAGTAGTTTTCACCCCCCCCCCCCGCTCCCCCCTCCCCCCTCCCCCCCTCTCCCCTCCCCCTTGGCATATTTTTTTTATAATAATATAAGTTCTAAAAAAAAGGTGTTAAATTAGTCGAGCACTTCTGGGGCGACCGGATATGGGGATCGGCCAAGACCGGTCCCCATATCCGGTCCCCCTAGACTTTTCAAAATTAGTCAAGTGATAGCAATATTTACCCCTGTCAAGGTGAAACACAAAAGGGATTTGACTTCTCCTCGTTACCTTTCTCCTCAATTTCTCTCTTTGGGTTTCCGGGACGCGGATATTGGTGGTGCTGAGGTTAGGAAGTAGAGAAAACGAAATGAAGGAAGAGTGAAGGTTTGAGGTTTTTTTATATATATATATATATATAATATAGTTTTATGACATTTAATAATTTCGTTTCGGATAAAAGAGTTGCATGTTTTGAAGTGTATATAGATATATCCTTACACATTATTTAAGACATCTTTTAAAATTAAAATTTTAAGATCCATAATATTATTACAATTTGTAACATTAAATTTGTTAAAATAACTAAAATAAGAGCACATTGTGAAATTGTGACGCTTCCAAATTTAGGTATGTGTACCTCGAATCTGGTGCTCCACGATCTAAATTATACAACATGTTAATAATACGTATAATGGAATAATATAAATAATTTGCATTGATATAATATAAATATTCTCCTCCCAAGTTTCGAAACTATTACTAATACAATACATAACTTAATCCATAATATTAATTAAGTTCTAACACAACAGAAGAATTAAATTCTAGTATAAAAGAACAAAGCTACACCATAGCCTTGTCTTTGCCCTTATCATTTCCCGAGTTTCTACCATATTCTGCCTTAACTTAAATATTTAAGGAAAACAAGAATGAGTAATAAATTTATCCAGCAAGTAATATAACAATAAATGATAACTCAGGGTTTAAGTAGGAATGTTGTAAACAAGGTACATATCAATCGATCCAATTCTGTCCTTTGAATCAAATAAAGAATTGAATCACTATGGAATGAAAGGATGTTAAAAGAATTCAAAGGTTTAAACATTTTTAAGTTAAATAATGAAAGTCCAATAATAATCAAGAAGTGAGATTGAATAGATTATTACTGATTAAAATTATCTTAGGCCATTTTGAATTTTTGGATAATTAATTTGCAGTGATAGAAATTAATATGCAAGACAATAAAAATTCAATCACACAATACACAGAGATTTGTCTGCTTCACAACATACATCCTGGGTATGTTGCTACATCCAGTTTCAAGCTTCTCTCAAGAACTTGAGATTCTATTATTATCAGTAATAAATACTTCTTTTAAGAGGCGGAGAATCCTTTACAAAGTTTTATAGATAAACTTTTAACAATTCACAACTACCTATCTTGGACAACAAGCTCCCAGCTCCCTCCTCAAACTTTGTTGTTGTTCTTTTGAGTTCAGTTCTATTCTATGATTTGGTCTTGAAACAGCAGTCTCTTCCTCACCTCACAAGTACGCTAGAGACCCAATTCTCAGCTGACAACTCTAAGACTCTGGTCTTAGACGAAGAATTACTCGTCTTTCTCACATATACATAAAATAAACTAACTCTACCTTTTTTCCCTTTTTACAAAAGATTTTACAATGATGTGCTTCTTAAATAAGCATATAGCAATTAAAGATCAAATAATTAAATAAAAGTTCAATGAATTTTATATATGTGAAATGTGCTTCTGTGTAAGAATATGTAAATTTAGACTCGATTATAAAATTTTAAAAACTTTTATATTTGTGTAAAAATGCTTCTTGATTAAACAAATAAATAAGTTTAAGTAAATTTCAAAAAATGTTTCTGAATAAGTAGATATATAATTTAATGCAGGTTTATAAAGAATTATTTATTCTTTATAATAAAAAATGTGTTTCTATGAATTAAACAGATATAACTTTAATTTCAGATATTATCAAGTATAATCAGTTAAGTAATATAATTAGTTAAATAATATAATCAATTAAACAATACTAGATATAATAAATATATTTGTTTAACTCCAATAATATATAAAAATATTTTATCTATTATGTGAATAATATATAAAGAAGACCACTTAGGATTTTAAAGACTGTTTGAACAATTCAAGCTATCATATATTCAAAGGTGAAAAAATTCAAATTGTTTTAGTGTCTAAGTAATGACCAAATTTATAATTTTCACACTTTTATATTTATATAAATATTTTCGATAAACAACTTGAAATTTAAAAATAGTCCGAATAGTTCTCTATTAGAAGTATTTCAAGGTCGTTTTGACGATCAAGTATTAATTTATGATATTTATTAAAACTATGGATATATGAAGTACTTATATAAATATTTTTGATAGATAGATCACTAAGAAATTCAAAGACAGACCGGATATTTCTTGTAAGGCTCTAAATTTTTATGAATAAAATTTGATTTTCTTTATATATTATTCTAAATAGTAAGGTGATAATTTAATAAATGATGTGGTTATGGCACTACTAGAAAAACAAGAATACGTAACGGAACTTTATGGCAGTTTTTAAAAACAATCAGAAAATATAGTAATTTGTGATGGACTTTTTAAGCAATCACAAAATAATAAAAAATCAAGCATACGTGATGGATCTTAGTGACGATTTTCAAAAGCAATCACAATTGATAATATTTCGTGATGGATTATTTGAGTCATTACAAAAAATAGTATATATATGATGGCTCTAGTGATGTTTAATTTTGTCATCGTGGATATATATATATATATATATATATATGTGTGTGTGTGTGTGTGTGTGTGTGTGTGTGTGTGTGTGTGTGTGTGTGTGTGTGTGTGTGTGTGTGTGTGTGTGTGACGGCTATTTCAATCACCAAATATTGTCAAAAATTAATTTTTAGTTTTTGAGATGACATGTAACCATCACCTATATATTTCTTCTTAACGTGAATGCATTTAAGCCATCACAAAGAAAAAAGTTCAAAATAATCTTTGGTGACAGCCAAGACCATCCCGAACAGAAAACCACATGTGATGGACCTTTATGATTACATTTAAAGTAATCTCAAAAAATGGTATTATATGATGGACTTTTTCAACAATCACAAAATAATAATATAGATGACGGCTCCTAGTAGTAGTTAATTTTTCCATCACTATAAACTATTTGTGACGGACAGGACAATCACTAAAAAAAAGCATATATGAACAACAAATATATTAGGTGATGGAATTTATTAGCAATCACAAAATAGAAGTATATATGATAGATGTTACTGAATGTCTAGTTGTGCCATCATTATAGAATATTTGAAACAACCATTACAATCACTAAATTTTTAGCGTAAATTGTACATCTCTTTTTCAAATCCCCATTAATCTCTATTTTGTTTGGTGGGAAGAAATCTGAAATGGAAGGCGCAATAACCAGGATTTTTTTTTTTTTACTAAATTTAAATTGTATTAAAGGAAAAAAATGTACAAACATCATACATCACCCCAATCAGAATATAGGACATGCCCTATGATGTCATGACTAAAGAAAACAAGGTCAGATGCCCAAACAAAAGAGAAACAATCTCAACATTCATGAGAATACAATGCATAGAAACCAGACACAAAACCAAGAAAAACCCATCCAAAGTAGCAGCAGCCCACAATAGCAACAAAAGCAAGATCAGTCCAAAGACCAAGAGGCAGCAGCCATAACAGAATTGAAAGAGCCTACTGCAGACTAGCAGCACAACAGAGCACAAGGCCCAACAAGAGAAACCAACAGTATAGCAAAGCAAAACAGCAGACATGACGAGGAAAGCAAGAGCAGCAACCATAGAACTGCAGTAGCTGCAGCCGGCATCAAATAAAACAACAGCAAGTCAGCAAACCATAGCAGCCACAAGCACAGCACCACCCCCCGAATCTGCAGCATCAAGACATGGAGATAAACACAAAACTGCAGACCAAAACATGCAAACAATGCAGTAAAAGCAACAAATAGAGCAGCCAAATGAACCCACAAAATATCAAAACAAAACATAGAAGCAGCAGGCACGAGCCATGCCAATCAAAACAGAGACAATATGTAACATACTAGTTTTTTTTTTCTTGTTATCTAACTTCTCTAAAAGAGCTTCTGTACCTGCTTGAACTTCAAGTGCGCCTTAGACGAATTCCTCAAATTTCCAGTTTGTCTAGCATCCAAAAGAAGCTTGCGTATTTTCTAATTCAACTGTCAGATTATTTTCAGCCAAGTCCATTTCCAGTTCAGTAATACATTTTAGAAAATTTTGGAAATGAGAATACCAAGGATTGAACAAGTGATACGGCTACTACATAATTACATGGAAAAAATAGTTGCATTAGATAGAGTGTTGATTCAGTTGATAGAATAAACTAATAATGATTCCCGAACCAAACTCAACATGCAAGATTATTTAGGAGTCAACTGAATTTATAAATAAGTAAGCTAAGTACGAGCAGATTTCTCTAATAATGTCATCATATCACAAATAAAATCTTTTTACTTGCGGTAGTAGGTTCAATGTTGGCTTGCTCAACGATTGGTTGGGTTTGGAGCAATTGACGTTATTATTGATTGAGTGTTTAGTGCAACTGGTGCTGTTGTTGGTTGAGTGTTTGGTGCAATTTATGCAGTTATTGGTTGAGTGTTTTGTAACTGGTGATGTTGTTGAGCCCTCGATTTATATATGTATGTATGTTAATTACGTACGTATATGTATGCATGAATATATATGAAACTTTGTTAGTTAATTACTTTGATTGAGAAAGGAGTGTAGTTTGTAAACAAATCAAATATGAAACTGATTAGGAAAAGACTTAAATTGGAATTCTTCTTTTGTTGGAATGGAAGGGTTACTCGTTACTTCATTAATTTGACATTCATTTTGTATTCTTTTGTTCGTAATTCAATTAATATTTACTTTAATTATTATCCTACCAGATTGATATTAAATATATATACCAATCTTGTATATCAATTTATTTGTTTAGGCCTACAGAGACAAATTTGGTATATGAAAGGAATTTGATTTTAAATTATGTTTTGGCTAGTTATGTTTTTCATTTGTTTTATCCTAATTCCAGTTGTTACCCTCTGACTTTAACTTATACTTGGCTTTATTTTGTCAAAATTTCTATCCAATTTGTTTAATTAATCTCAAACTCATCTGCAAACCGACTCTATCTCTGTGCTTTCTTCACCACTTTCTGCACAGTGCACCCTATTAACACCAAAATATAGATGAATAAATGAGCCAATCATCTTTCAGGTTTTTCCACAGTTATGCAATCAAAGACCAAATGTATTATAAAGTGATTGCTGCTCTACCAGAAAGTAAAAAACTAATGTTGAGCATCAACAGCCAAATAAAACAACAAAATACATAGTATCTACTTATTCGTGGTACAATTCAAACTCAAAAGCCCAACTATGCCACAACATAACTCTCTTTAATACTACAAACCATATCCACTAGATGGTTACAGACATGATTTGCTTATTAATAATTTCCTAAGTAGTAACTGTAAAATACAGTAAGAAAAAAATTAGTAAAGTCCCATAAATGTTTCTTAAAATATGTTACAATGGCAGTTGGCCAATTAATGCTTGATCAAAAATATATAGCATAAGGCATATATATTCAAAAGCGAAATCAGAACTAATTAATCTTATTAAAACACATTCTATTATTGGTTAAAATCATGTAAATACTCATTGCCAAACTAATGGAATAAAGGGAGCATAGATAGCAAAGTCATTGTATGTAACTGATTTTTACAAAACAATATAATTATAAGTATAATGTAACAAGTATAATGTAGCAAAGTCATACAAATTAGTTAAATATGTGTATATAGTTACCACATGGATTTATTTTTGCAAAACCTACCCACAATCTAGGTACAGTTGAAGTCATGCCAGGTTTGGCCGCTTTTCAGTTCATTTCCCCTAAATGTCATAGATGAATATGAACATGAAATTAAGATTTCTTGATTGTCTTATGTTTTTCTTCCAAAAACTTCTAAGTTTCATCCCACCTTGAACAATACTTAACACTTGATACACCATTATTTTGTGCATAAACATGATAGTGCTTTCTGATTTTCTCTTTTTTCCTGATTATGAAATATATATGATGAAATATATATATATGATTGTTTATTTTAGTAGATGCAATAATCTATGCTATGTTTTCTATTAAAAAAAGAGAGGCTATTATATTAGTAGCCACTGAAACATGATAGTGCTTTCTACTTTTATGTGATTTTTTTGTGATAGCTTGTAAATTTTATGTGATTATTTTGTATATGTTGGGTATATAAATTGTTCTTTGTACTGTTGAATGCTACTGTTTTGTAGACAAGTAAGTTGCTAATCGATTTTGGAGCTAGTAGAGTAGTGACTAATTTTGAAATTGCATTACAACATCATCTTGAATAATTTCTTTTATTTATCCTATACTTAATTATAAGTTTTTTTTCTTCTCCAGCTATGGTGAGAACTAGAGGTGGGAGTAGTCTTTCCGGTAGGAGATCAACTCTTCCTCATAATAGTTGCGAGACTGTTAACATGCAGAGAATGAGAGATGAGCCTACTGTATCTCATAGTAGTGGTGAGAGTGTTGATGGGGCTACACCGAATACTACACAAGCCGAAAGCTTATCTCGTAAGAAAAGGGGGCCAACTCTAGGGATAATGAAGCCTAAAACAGGCCAAACAAAGATGCTTGTCAATATCATTGGACAAAAGTAAATTTTTACAAATATACTCATGTTTGTCAATATGCAAGATACATACAATCAATTCTTGACACGTTTAAGATTCGTTTTCTGACACGTAATATAACGTCTGTTTTTAACTATAACAGGGTAACCCATGTAGCACAATGTAATCCAAAGAACATATATAAAAGCAACTAATAATATCATGTTACTATAAAAATAATTAATAGGGGTTCCATTTAACAACATTTGATTAATCCATTGTTTCTACTTTTCATTATTATTGTACTAATCATATCATGCTATGTTACTATATCTTGTAATTAGCTTCCTTGAACCTGAAGCTCGAAGCAAGACTCGCATATTATTTCAAAAACGTTTTAAAGAAGCTCGAACCAAATTCGAGCAATGGCCAAAACATGAAATTGAACTTCTTTGGGGAGAATATTTGGTATGTTTTAATAAACACAAATTTCAATTGTAGAAGAAAGTTTATCAAAAAGTGTGTTATTCATTATGTATTAATTAATATTTTTACTTGTGGATGGTGTTTTAGAAATATTTTCGTTTCTCTTCATCTGAGAAGGAGGGAAGGGGTCAAATCATATGGGAGGAAAATGCACGAAAAAGCTACCCAAACTATTTATGGAGATGGAAAGATGATGCCATTAAGAAGTTTGGTTCCATTGAGGAAGCAAGGGATAAAAAGCCTAGTTGGACAACTCTTGATGTGTGGCAGGAGATGTGTGATTATTGGCTGAGTAAAGACTTTTTAGACTCTAGTGAGCTACTAAAAAAGAACAGAAACATAACTACATATGTTCCTCACACATCAGGCTCCATACCGTACGCCGTTAGGAGGGAACAAGAGGTAAATTATAAGTTGATAATATCAAATTAATAATATGCGTAGTTGATAAATGCACATGATAACGGTAAAAGATTCATATCATGATGCTCTGTTTGGAGTTTTTAAGTGTGTGGTATGTATTGCTTATTTTTAATGTTAATGTTTTAAATAAAAATAATTATTATTTTGCTTATTTTAATTATCTTAGAAACAAAGACTGCATCGTCCGCCAACGCAATATGAGTTATATAAACAAACTCATACGAGGAAGGAGAAGGGTAGTGAGGAAAAAACATGGATTTGTGATGAAGCAAAAAGGAAATTGGTATGTTTTTCTCTTGTAAAATTATAAACTTTGTTTACTCATGTGAAAGTGAAGATTGTTGTTCGTTCTATTCACAATTAGTTATGAGTATTGTTAATTATATATACATATTTTATGCATTTTATAGGATGATTATGAAAGAAGACTCTTAGCTAAACACGGTGATACAAATAAGCCCGTGAATGAGTTAGATGATCCAAATTTGGAAACATGGCAGGAAACTATTGAAGGAGTCAAAAAGGGTAGACTTGTTGGTCGACCAGGGGAAAAATGGAGTTCTCGTCGTGGTTCGTATTGTCCATCTTTGGTTGCAGATGAGAACTATATTAAATTAAAGAAAATGGAAAGCTGCATGACTTATCTTCATCAATATGCAAAGAATATGGCCGAAACACTTGCACTTGATCCTCCTATAGATCCAAATGATTTGTTTGCTTCATCAAATGCATCAGCAGATATTCCAACGAATAACTCAACCACACATGCTGAGAATGACAACGTAGATGATGACGACTCTCAAGAGGACTCCATGGAGAATTCATGATGATTTAGCTTTCCTTTACTTGTCAATTTTATTAGTTTAGGGTTCTTTGATAGATGTTGGGTTTGTTAATTGTTTGATGAACATATGACATGTAGCTACCTATTTAAGTAGTTGGTTATGAATTTATTTTTAATTAAATGGATCAGATTTCTTCATTTTAATAAATTTGTATGATTTTAAGTTTCAAATTTATTGTAATTTATGGCATTTACAGATTTGAAATATAAAATTAGCAATTAAATATATTTTAATAGAGGAATTTTGTGATGGCTTTACTATCACCAAAACGTATAAAAAGGTTACAAAAATAGAGACAATTGTGATTGCTTTAGCCATCACAAAACTTATGTGCCTGACTGCTTTGGCCATCACAAAAAGATGTGATTGCTTAGGCCATCACAAATAATTGGTGATTGTTTTGGTCATCACAAAAAGATGTGATTGCTTTGTCCATCACAAATAATTGGTGATTGTTTTGGCCATCACAATTGGCCATCACAAAAAGATGTGATTGCTTCGGCTATCACAAATAATTGGTGATTATTTTGACCATCACAAAAAGATGTGATTGCTTCGGCCATCACAAAAAGACTCGTGGGATTTTGTGATGGACAAGCTAATCGCAAAATACATGTTCGCTAATGTGATTGATTTAGTCATCACAAAAGGATTGAATGTTTTGGTGATTGCCAAAACCATCACGTAAAACCTTTCATGATGGGCGTATACAAGACGGCCATCGTGATGCTTAAAACCATCACGTAAACCTTTCGTGGTGGTTTTTTTAGTTTTTGTGATGGATTTTTACCATCACAAATGACCATTTTTTTAGTAGTGTGGGTGATATGTACAAATTTTACAAAGTAAGCAAGTTGTAATAAAATATTCGTTTGGTCGGAAAATATTCCTTTTGTCAGAAAATATTCATACGACGGCGCAATCATTGGTGGACCCCATAACGAGATAACTGTCGGATGTAGAAAGCGACAAATAACATTTCTAAAATTGGCGGCATAACTTTTATCGTTAAACTGTTGAAATATCCAGGAATAAAAGTACAGTAATACGCGTTGTTGCACAGTAGCACACGGTATTGCACAGTATATATGATTATTGATTCTTACGTAAGAAGTCACTCAATAATTGTTACAGTAAAAATTGCACAGTCTTTCATATTATTGATGCAATAATTGCTACAGTGATAATTGAATAGTATTTTATATTATTGATTCAATAATTGTCACGACACAGTAACTCATATTATTGAAATAATATTATTAGATAACATTATTGACAATGTCTAGAAAGTTCTGTCGAGGAAAGGGGTTAGGTTATATAATTGTGCGCTAGTAAGAAGAAATCTTTATCGGAAAGCTCCCTCTTTCCTATGAACGATCTAATTGTCAATATTGTGAATCTAACTATAATATTAATTAGAAATAATTATTGAAGAATTGTAAATAATTGATGAATATGATAAGTAAATATTTGTTTAATTTTGATATAAATAGAGGAATTTTAGAATGAAATATTTGTCGAAAGTTTGTTATATTTTTCTATGAAACCATAATTATCTTCTTCGATAAAATATTCATTTAAATATATTATTATAATATTACATTGTAATAGTATAATGTGATAATATAATATTATAATTTTATAATGATAATATTATTATAATAAATTTATGACATAAGAATAAAATGAGGTGGAAGAGAGCAAATTAATTTGGATTCCTTTTTAATAATTATAAAATCTTTTAAACATGTGAATAAAAGTGAGAGTTCTCATTTTGATTTTGAACTCTCTTTTTCAAATAGGTGTGTTGCATTTTTTCAAAACCAATGTACGTGTGTGTAAATTTGGTCAATCACGGTGGACTAGCATTTTCCTATAAATAGGTTACTTAATTAAATAATGAAACTCACACCAGAATCAGAAAATTATTTCTCTATAATATTGCGAGTTTTTTTTTAGTATAAGGATACTTTGAGTGTAGTTTATAGCACAAGATTTTTTAAGGATAATATCCGTTATACCAAGTCAGATCTAGTTTTCTACTAAGGTAAATGATGTTATTTTCTTTCAATACTTGTAAAGGATATCATTTTCTTTCATACTTCATATTATGTAAGTGATATTATTTCATTTCATATTCTTAAATTTAAACTTATTATGGTAAGTATTGCTTTTATAATTTATGAAATAATTAGAAATTCCTTGAGATTTGCGCTTCATCTAATATCATTTCACTGAAATATTGGTCTGAATTTTCTTATTAAATTTTAATCTTTTCCTTTTGGGATACTATTCACCCGTGGTACTATTCATGTCAGAGTACTATTCATCCGAGGTACTAAGCTAAATTTGAACATGTGAATTTGCACAATAAAGAGATAGACTTTTATCCATACTAAGCTATCACAATTGGTCTATCAATCATATATTTGTTGATTTGCGTTATATATATAGGGGACCAATCCATAGCTAACGTTGTCAATTTAATTAAGGTTATCCTCAGAACACATCGTGACCCTCTAACTGAAGATCGAATGGTTAAATAAAGGTCCCGTCACCTTACAACACATCGTGACCATCCATCTGAAGATTGAATGGTTAAATAGAGGTCTTGTCCGCAGTTTTGTTTCCAGTATTCCGCAGTTTAATACTGCGGATGGAACAGAAGACCAAAATGTACCTCCTTCAATAATTACTCCCCCATTCGCAGTTTAATACTATGGACGCTAATTCTCTAGGCTCCGTAGTATACGTACGCAATATTAAACTGCAAATGCCAAATAATAAACATTTCAACAATAATTCATATTCCTTTCTTTTAGTCAAAAATTTGAAACCCAATGGAATCAAATCGATGGGTTTGCTTCCATTTCCATCGACGGAATTACTATCCACAGATGAATCAATCAACAGTTTGACGATGATCGGCAATGACTCAGACCCACCAGCGACAACACATTGAAGAACAGTAGTCAAACCTGAAGGAGAAACTCTGTTAACATCGATTTTCCAAGTTCCAATTATGTATTTTAGAATCTTTGTGCTTCCATACGTGGAAGCAATCGTTAATGGAGTTCGCTCTTCAAATCCCATCTTTTTAGACCCAAATCTTCTACCATACCAAAAGCTAACATAATCAATATCCAACCCCTTCTCTTCAATCTGATGAATAAAGCTGACAAGATCATCAACAACAACTAATTCAGGTAAACTTGAGGCATTACTCAAAACCCCATCTTTCTTTTCTTAAAATCCAGGCTCCATGACTATATTTGATGAGAAAAGTTTAGTCTGTGAACCTTTACACATGAAATCCTACAGTTTATATCTAAGGAACCTATATCTCTATTATTTTTCATTCACAATTTAATATTGTGAAGCCTAGAAAACTAAAAAAAAATGAATTTAGCTTAAAATGTCATCGTTTTCAATTGGTCAGCAATACCTAGCATCCGTAGTTTAATAATGCGAACGACACTTGTTTAAAAACGGTGTCGTTTTTCAATTGGCCAGACATACCTAGCGTCCACGGTTTAATAGACAAGAGACTTTTACAAAGAGGGGTATTTTGGACATTTGTCTCGTCCGCATTCTTAAAGTGCGGAATACTGAAAACTAAACTGCGGACGAGAGCTCTATTAAAAGTTCGATCTAAGGATGGACGGTCACGATATGTTGTAAGGATAACTTTAAATTGACAACGTTGTCAATAGATCAGTCCTCATATATATATATATATATATATATATATATATATATATATATATATATATATATATATATATATGCAATTATGAGTATATAAAGTGAGTTATATTAATGTTATTCGATGTGTAACAAATTATATACTCTAACGTGTTACTTGATTGATTCATAGTTGCATGAATAATTAAGAGATCGCATAAAAGATGACTAGTAGACGAATGGCACTATATACGGATAGCCTTTTAAGAGCTACTTTTTCGCATAATTGAAATATGATTTAATGGGTAACTTTTACCCTCAGGAATGGATTTTTTTGAAAGTGAGATAAGGATAAAAAACAAGAAATAATTGTGTGCAATGGTAAAAAAACGGTACCAATTATCCAAATCATAGTTGTACTGAGTTTGCTACACTTTTCTATACCCCCAATGTTAGGCAAAACAATCCATTTAGTACTTGTACTCATATGATTTAGTTTCATTTTTGTCTGTGTTTTTTTTCCACATAAATCCATGCACTATTTTGGAGAGTATTACTTTAGTCCTCAGTCTCTACCACTTTTTTTAAAAAACTGAAAAAAATAAAAAATGATGATGTGCATATTTGATACCTCCAAACGTGTAATACAGTGGTTAGAATTGGAATTTCTTACTTCCTTCTTCTTTAAACAACTATTAAGAGATCGATGTCGAGTAATACAAAGTACAGTAAATGAACGAAGAAAAAAGGAGGAGGTCGACTTCGTCTTCTAAACAATTTTAAGGGGATAAATGATTTTTTGGTGACACTATTTTAGTTCAACTTAGAGCATTCACAACAGTTTTTTTATCTTTATCCCTATTCTGTACTGTTATTTGGTTATTCTGCAACAGGTTCTTTATATTGATTCCTTAAATAATAAAATTTGAAATTTAAAAGTTAAAATATAAAAGTTCCAACAGTCAAAATATGAAATTAATAATAATAATCTTATAATTTATAAAAAGAGTATAATTTATCAATTATATTTCACTGTAAAATAATTTTTATTTTATTTTAAATTTTAAATAATTTATGGAGAGAATATTGAATGGATTGTAGTTGCAAATGTACATAAGATCAATATTAACTTTTAAAAAGTTAATTTGTGATATTTTTAAATTTAAATTTAATATGATTCATTTAAATTTTGAAAATAATAAATTTATAATTAATAGTACTTTTATAATATTTATAATTATATTGACATAAATTAAATAAATTTATATCAATTTTAAATTTGAATATGTTTGAAATTAATTTTTTTTTTAAAAGTCAATATTAAGTTTATAATTTTAAAATGAAATACTAAAAAAAATATAAATATGTGTATGATTGATGAGTTGTCCACTTAAATGAGGGTGTGAAATGTCATTTTGTATATATAGAGAATGAATTTTTGATTCCCTCATATTGGGGAGTAAAATCCTATATAGGAAATAAAATAGAGAGTCAAATAAGGATAAGGAAACTGTTGGATAATAATTTGTTGATGTATTCTTCAAAATTGGAGATAGAGAGTTGATTAGGAAAACTGTTATTAATGCTCTTACAATTGAGTCACTCAATTTTTTTTTCTTACCGTCAACTCATTCAACTTTTGTTTTCTTACTAAACGTTATAAAATTTGTTAAATCATGTTGACTTTAAACGGTTTGACCACATAGGAGGGATAAAGCTGACATAGAATAGTGACAAGAAAAAAAGAAATATTTATTGAATCCTAGTCATTACACACATAAACTATAGCCCACCCATAAAAAACAAGTATACCTATTCCTACCCAGCCGACCCGACCCGATCCGATCCGATCCAAAAATCCAAAGCGGATCATTTTATCTTCAAATAATTCAATTCGCAAAACTAAAAGTCGAAATGTCATCAATGTCAACAGGCCCCAACTGATAATGGAGTAACTCTATCTCCTATGTTCCATCCTCTCCGCCATTTTCACCTTCACATACTCTCTCCTCCTCCCTCCTTTCCACCTTCTCTTCTCCTCGCGCTGCCGCTCCAGCATTAATCACGGTTTGGCACGAGTGCCGCCGTCCTGTCCACCACTCTTTCAAATACTCCGTCCGCTACGCCCTCTATGACCTCGATCATGAGCCCAACGCCCCGCCCGACCATCTCTCCGCCGATAAATCTCGCTGCTTCGCGGATACTAATGGCTCCGTGTAATTTATTTCTTAATTCTCGGGTTTTTGTTCATCGTTGTGCAATTTAATTTTCATGGAAATTTTGCTACAGATTGAAATGTCAAAACCAATTACTCTTCTGATTAAATTCAAGCTCAAGCTTCAATTTTTTAGTTTCTAAAATTAAATAGAAGTTCAGAATTTAATCAAGTTTGCTACTTTAAAATAAATTGGGTACTTAACTTTAAAATTTTTGTTTAGGTCCAACTTGGTTAAATGTGATTATGTGTATGCTAAGAAGTTATAAATATGTGCATATATAAATTTTTTGAAACGATTTTTAATTTTAGCATATTTTTAATTTTTAATTTTATAATTTTCTTAATTATATTTGCTAATAATTACATAAAAACTCATTTGATATTAATTATAAAAATAATTAAATATATTTTTTCATTTATTTTATTATATTTTATATTTTTTTTATTAAGTTTTTTTATTTATATTTTATTTTAAAAGAATTTCTTTCATTTTTTCCAAAAAAAAAAAATTGTTCATTTCCACTTAAGTGTGGCTGCATCATTCATAAAAATTTCATGTCAGCTTTCTCTCTCCTATGTGGTCAAACCGTTTAAAGTCAACATGACTTAACAGATTTTATAACGTTTTGTAATAAAATAAAAGTTGAGTGAGTTGAATGTAAGAAAAAAAGTTGAGTGACTCAATTGTAAGTTCACTTAAAGTAGAGTGAGTCAAAAAATATTTATCCCTAATTTTAAAAGAATCATGAACAACAAGGCTATATTTGTTTGTAATGATTATATTTAGGATATGAATATTAATCTCAATTATCTTATTTGTTTTAAAATTTATACTTGAGATTATTAGTCTAGGAATTATAAAATAGCTTAAAAGTTTTTGAATTATAGTTATAATCCCGAAATTATAATCCTTACAAACAAACATAGTCCAAAAGTTTATCATTATAGGTTATATTTGTTTGTAAGGATTATAGTCCATGAGATTATAATCCCAAAACTATTAATCTTAGGACTATATTTGTTTGCAGGGATTATACTTGGGATAGAACTACTATTAATCTCAAGTGTCTTGTTTGTTTTTAAATTTAGACTTGAAAACATTAGTCTAAAGATTATAAAATGGCTTAATAGTCTTGAGATTATAATTATAATCTCGGGATTATAATCTTAAGAATTATAATTATAATCCAAAAATTATTAAGTTATTGTATAATATATAGACTAATTGTCTTAAGTTTAGACTAATAGATTATTAAGTCATTTTATAATCTCTTGAGATTACTTCATGGGTCATTGGTCCGTCGTCAATGACATTTTTTTTTGTAGTGTGATTAATAGTAAATTTTACTATTTTATACATAAAAATTATTAAATTACCCAAAAAAATTATAAAATAACATCAAAATAATATTTGTTTCTTGCACGAACTAATAGACTAGTGGTCTTTTAACTCTCCGTTGAGTACATGAAAATTATATACTTATATATAATATATATTTATTATTATTATTTTTGGGGTCAAATCGATTGTGTGAATAATCTTATAATAGCTCTTAAAAAACTAATCAAGAATATTTTGTTGCCGTTGAATGTTGCTTTTTTAATCCTTACAAAGACCCGGTTTGAAAATTCATGGGTCAATTAGAATAAGGGTCATTTACACTAATATACAACAATTAAAAAGTAATTGTAAAAATAAAATATACACAACATAATTACAAAAATAAAACATACACAACATAATTACAAAATTACGTGCTAAAATCACGTCATTAACTCCTACACGTCGGTTACCGAATTTCATATTTGAAATTAACCGTTCCTAAAATCATGCAACAGATCAACGACGGAAAAGACAAACAAGACGAAGACGAAGCCTCCTGTCGCGAGTAAACTCTTAATCGGAGAAGACGAAGCCGGTTGTCACGGCACATCTCTAAGATCGAAAAGACAAACAAGACGAAGTCGAAGCCTCATGTCGCTAGTAAACTCTTAATCGGAGAAGGCGAAGCCGGTTGTCACGGCACATCTCTAAGATCGAAAATAGCCTCCAAAATCAACAAACAACACCTTCTAATTCAGTAACCAAATACTGCATTGATTAATTAATATAAGATCAACATCAATTTCAATACAACAATACTGAGGTATGTTATTTTAAAATTTACAATCATACATTTACCTATTGTTACAAATGAATTACTATTTTGGCTACCTTTTTTAGATTTTTTGCACTTAAAATGATCACACAGTAATAATAATGAATGTTTTGATTGCAAGATGAATTTGAAAAATTGGTTACTATTTTTTACATTGGTTACTGTTTAACATTACATTGGTTATTGGTTATGCTGTATTGGTTACTGCTTAACATTATATTTGTTACTGTCTGATAATGACTTGGTTATTGTGTGTTGCTGCATTGATTACTGACTAATAATGCTTTTGTTACTATGTAATATTATAATGGTTGCTTATGAAGACTTGATTACTGACATTGGCTAAATTGGTTACCGTCTAACATTGAACTAGTTATTTAGTTATTTAACTATTTAATTGGTTACTTAACATTACATTGGTTATTGATTATGCTGTATTGGTAACATTACATTGGTTACTGTCTAACTATGTCTATGTTACTGTTTAATGCTAACTTAGTTAATGCATAATGGTACTAACTAATGTTGCATTGGTTACTAACTGATAATGACTTAATTACTGTGTGTTGCTGCATTGGTTACTGACTAATAATGATTTTGTTACTGTGTAATATTATAATATTTGTTTATGAAGACTTGGTTACTGACATTGGATAAATTGGTTACCGGCTAACATTGAACTAGTTATTTGGTTACTTAACATTACATTGGTTATTGATTATGTTGTATTGGTTACTGCTTAACATTACATTGGTCTGTCTTGCATTGGTTACTAATTGATAATAACTTGGTTATTGTGTATCATTGCATTGTTTACTGACTAATAATGATTTTATTACTGTGTAATAGTATAATGCTTATTTATGAAGACTTGGTTACTGACTAATGCTAAATTAGTTACCATATAACACTGATTTGGTTACTTACCAATACTTATTCTGTTGACAGACAATGGAGTTGATTCCAGTTATACTTTATTTCAACGGCACATGGGCTGATAGTAACCAATACACAAAATTTGAAGTTACCAGCATACTAGTTCCATCAACAAGTTCGTTCAAAGAAATACTAACCAATATATGCAGTGCATTACGGCTAGACACAAACGCAACAACATTGTCGATCAAATTTCATATTAGAAGCGACATTCCACCTATCATTATATCAGATGAATCAACCTTACAATTCTTTCTGGAAATGAGTAGAAAATCTGATGAACAAGGTAAATTCCCACTGATTGTGGACATTGAACACATAATGGGACGCACAACAATCTTGCATAACTTGACAAATGTAGAAGAATCTACAATTCACGATGTAATGCCAATCAGATCAACACAAAGGAATTCAGCACTGATTCCACTAGCAAGACAAGAATGCCAATTTGGAACGCAATATGTTGATCAGCTTGCAATAGAAATTATTGAACAACAACGAGACATACAACATGACAAATCATACGCGGAAGAATGATATGATGATGTAATATCGGATCCGAATGAACGTGATGTAAAATTACATCAAACCTACAAAGACAAAAAAATTCTATCACAAGCTATGAGGCTGCATTCGATCAGAAAAAACAGACAACACAAAGTCCAACGAACAAGTTATAGAGACTTTGTGCTAGTGTGCGTATACGATAAAAATTGCAAATGGAAGATGAGAGCATCAAGTTTCCAAAAAATTAGTATTTTCAAGGTGAGAGAATTCAACGGCATCCACACTTATTCGGTCAATGTATTGTTGGGAGACCACAGACAGGCAAATAGTGAGTTGGTCAGTGAATGCATAATGCAAAAAATAACAAATTTGAAGAAAATATACACACCAACCGATATTGTGGAAGACATGATGTCAGAATATAATGTGTCTATCTCTTACCAAAAAGCATGGAGATCGAAGGAAAAAGCGTTGAAAAAGGTGAAAGGAAATCCACACGACTACTTACTCATCCCATCATGGTTACACATGTTGAAGAAAACAAATCCAGGTAAGACTTTAAAATATTTTATTGGTTTTACATCATTAGACAATAACCAATATGATGTTACACAGTAACCAATACATCATTACACATTAGAAGGTTATCATTGTAAAATTTGGTTACTGCTTAATGTTATCTTGGTTACCTTCATGCAACATGCTGTTACTGTCTAATACATTGGTCACTAAGCATGTGGTTACTGTCTAATGCTATATTGGTTACTGTCTAATGCACTGGTTACTAAGCATGTGGTTACAAAAATAGCATTATTCAGTAACCAATTAAGTATTATACAGTAACCAATATAGCATTATACAGTAACCAATACACCTTTTGACATTATATGTGTTAGTATGTATGTTTAGTTACTAAACCTTTATACAATTTGTATACGGTTATTATACATGTTTGGTTACCTTAATATGCATGTTTAGTTACTAAATGTAGTATACAAGTTGTATACCATTAACCAAATGAACGGTTACCGATAACTAGTAATTTGGATACTGTATACTACTTGTAATTCTAATGATAATGCTGATTTTCATATTAGGTTCCGTCACATCCCTTGAGTTGGAAAAAAATGGTCGTTTCAAGTATCTATTCTTTGCCATTGGAGCGTCCATTCAAGCGTGGCACCATTATTTTCCAATCATTGTAATCGATGACACGTTCATACAATCAACTTACGGGGGGACACTACTGATAGCAAGCACACAAGATGCAAACCGAAACATTATTCCGATTACTTTTTCAGTTGTTGACAGCGAAAATGAAATGTCTTGGAGATGATTTTTCGTAAATTTGAGAATTGCTTGTGGAGTTAGGGAAGGTCAATGTATTGTTTTAGACAGGCATGAAGCCATTATACAAGGACTGAATTTTGTGTTTCCAGATATCATGCATGGTTCCTGCACATATCATATACTGAAAAATATAAAAAACAAATTCAAAAAGAAAGGAGAAAAAGTTAAACAGGCTTACAACGGGGCTTGTAGAGCTTACACTGTTGAACAATTCAACAAACACATGGCTGAACTTGATGCCATTGATCCTTGAATAAGGACATATCTGGAGGAAGAGGTCAGATTGGATAAGTGCACCAAGCTCCATGGGACTGTAAGTAGGTACTCAACAATGACTTCAAACACAACCGAATCTATTAACAATGCAATCAAGTTTATCAGGGATCTTCCAGTTGCGTCAATGATTGAATGCCTACGTTGTCTGGTTCAGAGATGGTATTTTACAAACAAACAAGCAGCCATATCAACATTCACAACTCTTTCCACAACGGCTGAGAGAAGGTTGCAATCTAATATCTTTAAATCAAAGATACTTAAGATAATTAATACTTGATTTAAATTATTGCATCCTAATTTACATTTGCAACTTACTGATTATTATTAACTTGGTTACTTAATAATGATAAATTAGTTACTGTGCAACATTTTATTGGTTACTGACTATTGCTGGCTTGGTTACTGTGTAACCATATAATGGTTGATGCCTATTGCTGAGTTGGTTACTGTGTAAAATTATACTGACTAACAGTAACTTGAATAATATTACTGACTAATACTGACTTGGTTACAGACTAATGCTAACTTACTTAATGTACAACATTATATTGGTTACTGACTACTACTGAATTGCTTACTGTGTAATTATATAATGGCTACTGTATAATGCTTATTTAGTTACTCTGTCACATCATACTAGTTACTAATCAATACTGGCTTAGTTAATATGTAACATTATAATGTTAATGAGATTTATAATTGTTTCTTTTATATTGGTGGTTACTTATTAACTAACATTCTGGTACTAGTTAATTGGCTACTGTATATTTGGCATGCAACTATTAATCTGATTGTATGCATTGGGTGTTGTAGGTTGAGACATCAAACTTAGTGATTTTCACTGTTTACGATGTATCTAAACAGTATATTGTGGACATCGAACAAAAGACATGCACATGCCGTAAATTTCAGTACCATGAGATGTCTTGTCCACACGCTGCTGCTGTTATAAGCAAGAGAAATTTGAGCTGTTATGATTTTTGCTCAAGAAATTACACTAAAGCAACTTTGGTCGAGACATATTCAGCTTCCATCATACCATTAGATGACAAAAAAAACTGGGATGTATCAGAAAAAGTAAGAAACATATGTATAAAATCACCCAACACAAGAAGACCAGCAGGAAGACCAAAAAAAGGAAAGTACAAACACGGATCTGAAATCAAAATTCAAAACAAATGCAACAGGTGCCAAGAAAAAGGACACAACAGAAAAACATGCAATAATCCCCCGGTTTTAAGACCACTAAAAAGGGTCTGATATAGTGCAGTTAAATTAATAGTTTAAATACATGAATGTATTATTATTTACTTTGAGTAACCATTAAACGATTGGTTTGTAAAAATTTTGATTATGTATAGTAAACAAAATTGTTATTCATTTATATATTGATTTCTGATTTCAATGAAACATTAACAATAACAGTAATCAAATAAATACATAACAGTAACCATAACAGTTTTTAATGGTAACCACATAATTACATAACAGTAACCATAACAGTTACCACCTAATAACATAACAGTAACCATACCAATTTTTAACCAAATAATTACATAACAGTAACCATAACAATGTTTAATGGTACCCAAATAATTACATAACAATAACCAACACAGTAACCACCTAATTTCATAACAGTAACAATACCATTTTATAATGGTAACCACAATATAAACAACATGTATATCCAGTAACATATAATTAAAAGGGTATTGAAGTTTATGAAACCCATGTATACTCACACATGTACACTTAACATATGACATATGTCCTAATAAAATATTGTAACTCTCTGGTTACTATCAAATCATTATTTGGTTACCTATTTATACATGATTGGTTACCAACTGTATATTACAAAATTATAATCGGTTACCATTTTATACATGACAGTAACCATAACAGTCACCATACCAATTTTTAATGTAAACCAAATAATTACATAACAGTAACCATAACAATGTTTAATGGTACCCAAATAATTACATAACAGTAACCATCACAGTAACCACCTAATTTCATAACAGTAACCATACTAGTTTATAATGGTAACCACAACATAAACAACTTTATATCCAGCAACATGTAATTAAAAGGGTATTGAACTTTATGAAACCCATGTATACATAACACATGTACACTTAACATATGATATATGTCCTGATACAATCTTGTAACTCTCTGGTTACTATCAAATCATTATCTGGTTACCCCTTTATACATGATTGGTTACCAACTGTATATTTAAAAAAAATTCAACAAACACAACTTAAAAAGAAACAAAATACTAACCAACAAACAATATCTCTTTCATTAATGCTAATATAATCAAATATGTAATCCCATCTAAATAAGATCCAATGAACATAAAAAAATCATAAACTATACACAAATGTTGTGTATAACACCAAAACTTAAAAAAAATACACAACAAAATTAATAAAGACAAAACAACAAAATCTGAACTAATCAAAATCTGGAACAAATCTTCCTGAAAATTCTCTATCAGTATCATAGCCCTCCAACTGCTTGTTCCTTGCATGCATATATAGGTTTGTGCATAACTTTTTCTGATACTGCGCAATGGGGAAAGGAATAGGAATCTGATCAAACTTCTGATGAATGACATGCTCAGCAAAATAAATTGTGAACATTCCACAATCACTGTAACAACAAACAACATATAATAAAAATCAAAAATAAAATCAACCTATATGTAATAATTAAAAAAATATACACAATTTAACCCTTACCCCTCTACTTGTTCAGGAACCGTCTTAGCAAATTCTAACTCAATTATATCGTCTTCGTCCTTGTTGCGATACGGGTCACTGCTGTCTACTGAAGTCAATGTCAGACCTATCCTTCCAAAAACCAGACTTGCGCAGTAGTATGGGAAGAATGAAGATGTACGACTCACAAACATCAGATATTTTAGTTTTCATGGATTTCCTTTTTGGTTGTAGAGAATTGTAAACAGTTAGACACCTACGATGCACATCAAAAGTCAACAACAACCAATGGTCCGTTGATGACATATGAATTGGAAACAACACATATGTGACAACCCTAAAATAGGTCCATTCCACCCAACCTATTCTGAGTCGCCAAATACATGGTACAGAAAATAACTACAACTTTATTACAACAATTGTCGTACAAAATACAACAACACATATGCTGTGAGTTTTAATACCAACTGGGACTCATGTCCCAACTATGGACAGCACCTCACATTGATACATTACATAAAGGTACAGTCAATGACTGTTTTAAAAATTAAAATCTTTGGAAAGTGCTCAAGAAAACCTTCGTACATGGGAGGTCATGCGTCTAGGTTATGATAGACATCATATGTCCACAGAATTATCCTTGGTTGACCCAATAGACCCCAAAGAAAAACGAGAAGATTACTATCATATTCTTTCCAATGGTGAGTCTTCTCTTGACATATCATTATCTCCACTGTCTCTAATCGTTAATTATACTTCAAACAAACACCAAGATTATATAGGTAGGACTCGTAAATATACTCAGCAAGTGGATGTGCACAACCCTGTCTTATAATGACACGAGGTTGTATGACATTAGACATCTTGTATGATAGTAGCAAAACACCCTTCCAACGTTGGGTTCGCCTCACCCTATTGGATTCATCAGATATAACTACTAAATGATGACCACCGTTCTATTCCCCTGTTACCCTCGCTCGACCCAGCTACACTCGTATTACCTGAAAGGAATTTTGAAACAGAAGGGTGAACACAACTAGCTCAGTAAAGAATATCATGACTAAAGGTAAATAAATTATCAATAGCCTTCAACAGTAATAAATCAGAGATTTAGAACATATGGTAGATGATAAAAAATTTCAACGATAGTTGCAGCGGAACGAGCAATCCATTAGAAGAGTCAAATAGACCATAAAATCTATTATCTTCTCCATTTTAAAAATCCATCAATAATGTTTTATCCCTGTAACATCAATCAACAGTTCTGGTCCACAATCATATAAATAACTCATAATCATAATTGTAATTCTAAATTCCTTTTCGCATCCAGGGCGAAGATAATTTTCATCACATGTCTTTACCTGAAACATCAAAGATCATGGTTATACCAAATCACAGTTCCTGTTCATAATCATACTAATAAATTCATCTTTTCACTACGGGCCAACGATATTCGTCAACAGTTCATCTTTGCACTACTGGCCAAAGATATTCAACAACGGGTCATCTTTGCACTACGGGCCAAAGATATTCACCAACAATTCATCTTTGCACTACAGGCCAAAGATATTCCTCAACAGTTCATATTTGTACTACAGGCCAAATATATTCATATCTCAAAGAAATATATAATCATTTCAGAATTTATATAAACAATAATTATAACCATGTTAATCAATTCATCTTTACACTTAAGCTAAAGATATTTAATTATAAATTCAATGGTCATGATCATACCAGTTAATAATTCATCTTTGCACTACAGGCCAAAGATATTCCTCAGTCACGATCATACCAATAATTTACCCATCTTTACACTCAAGTGAAAGAGAAATTCAACATTAAGGTTATAAAAATGTTATATATGATAATAAAAATAATATGATCAACAACTGTATTTATTTTCAAGAGCAACAATCATAAATCAACGATAATTTGGTCAGAAAAAGAAACCAATTTTTGTTGTGAATAGTACCCGTGAATAGTAACTCGTGAATAGTAACTCGTGAATAGTACTCCGTATTCGTACATGGTACCGTATACGTAAATAATGTCATATACGTAAATAATGCCATATACATGAATAGTGCCGTATACGTGAATAGTGTCGTATACGTGAATAGTAATCCCGACTCAAAAAGGTAAAAATTCTACAATAAAATCCATACCAATATTTCAGTATAATGATATTAAAAGAATAACATCATTATGAAGAATATAGCATCCCTTAATATCCCTTACTATCCCTTATCTCAAAAGAACAGCACTTCTGACTGGATATCGGATATGACGCTGAAGGAAACTTGCACTGATGAATAGCAACTCACCAAGTATCTAAAAACTCACAAAATACACTCGATAATCTAGAGAGAAAACTTATGAATTCTGGTATGATTTTCAATTCTAACTTAGCCCTCTATTTATAGGAAAATGTTAGCACGCCGAAGCAGACTTGACCTGCTACCTGATGGCTTTACCTGCTACTATTCCACCCACCAAAAATCATCCATCTTCCCCAACAACCAAAAGTGAGGCCCACCCATTTCTAGAATTTTCCACCAAAATCATTTATAAACCTAATTTTCGAATCAGTTACCTCTTAAAATTCATAACAAATCATTCGTTCATTTTTAACGGTTCAAAATTTGTGAACATATACTCAACTTATATATGTATAACATATCCAAAAATCACAACGATCCAACGGTCAGATCAAAAATTATAACTCACGCAATATATCTCAAGAATACTGATTATCGGATTATAAATCCTTTGGACCAGTTTCATTCAAAAATTCACCACGAAATATCCACAAAGAATTTTTAGATGATTCCAAATTCTACGGTTAGCTTACTTCCAGGGCTTTCTTTTGATTTATGGCTCATCTCCTAACTCATTATACACAAAGAGTTATGGATTTTACAAAATCAAGTAATAAATTAATTTTTCTGAAAATCCCATATTTTGTTCTCCATTTCGATAAAATACTGATAAAACACCTCATCATTAATTCTTTCATTTATAACCACATAAATAAATCCATCATTTATATCCACATCAAATAAATATTTTCTTATCATATAAATCAATAATTAATTATTCACAAATAATATTACAGAATCACAATTATGACAACCAAGCCGTTCCCAAGAAAGAGGGGGCTTTCCGATAAGGATTTTTCCTTACTGGCGCGCAATTAGGTGACCAAACCTCTCCTTAGACAGAACTTTCTAAACATTGCCAATAATTCTATCTAATAATATTATTCTAAATAATATGAATTATTGATCTGATAATGGAGATGATGTGCAGTGAGAATTATTGAGCAACAATAACATAAAATATCAACGCAGCAATTATTGAATCAATAAAATAAAATATTGAACAGTAATTACTGTAACAATTATTGAGTAGTGTCTTCTCACCTAAGAATCAATAATTAAAAAAATATTGTGCAATATTGTGTGCTACTGTTCAACTACGCGTATTACTGTATTTTAACCACCAGGTATTCTAAAAGTGTTAACGATAACAACTACGCCGTTATTTATAAAAACTCAAATTTGTCATTTTCTTCATCCGACAGTTATTCTGTTATGGGGTCCACAAATGGCTGCACCGTCGTACGAATATTCCCCGACAGAAAGAATATTCCACGACTAAACGAATATTTCCCGACAACAATGAGTATTTTATAACCACTTGCGTATTTTGAAAAATTTCATATATTACCCTTAACTTTAACTTTTATCAATTTAACCATTTACTGAATAGTAATTATTGAATACTTTTATTTATAAAATTCGGGGTCTTACAACATAGTCAACGTTGTGACGCCCCCAGAATAGGTATACAACACCCATTCTGAGTCGCCAAATACATGGTACAGAAAGCAAACTACAACTTCAATAATACAATTGTCGTGCAAAATACGACAACACATACTATGAGTTTAAATACAAATATTGTCTTCTAGACAATATCCACTCTCAAATAAATCCTCCTTACAATTATTCAAACACTATTTTACAGAAATAGTGAGGACTGCTAATACATCTTTCTAGAACCATCACTCCATACCCCGACTAGATCCTGCTATGTTCTCACCTCCTGAGAAGAAAAATGGAACAAAAAGGAAAAGGGTGAGCTCAACTAGCCCAGTAAAGAATATTATGACTAAGATAATATACAACAAATTATCGTTAGTCTTCAACAGGAAAAAATCTGATAAAATATAATCGACAACAAGTTTTAGATCAACAACTGCAGCGGAAACAGCAAACCATTAGAAGAGTCAAATAGAGAAAGAATTCTACTATCTTCTAAGATTTAAAAGTCCATCATCAACATTTTATCCCTGTAACATCAATTAATAATCATCTTTAACCAAATATTCATCTTTGCACTACAGGCCAAAGATATTCATTTGTATCATCAGTCGGTCATGTTCATCTCAACACCTGTTCATCTTTGCACTACAGGCCAAAGATATTCATCAAGTAATTATACATCTTTGCACTACAGGCCAAAGATATTCAGTAATATCATCATTTAGGACTGAGGATGATGAAAAATATCTTAAAGAGAACGAATCCAATGAGACAGAAGGACAAATAGTAGGGATTCGTATAACAGTTTATCCAAGATCAATAATACTTCATAATAATTAATTGTGAAGCAGAATTCAAAAATAAAGATCAAAACATGGATACAATCAAAGATAGTAACCATAATAGACATCTTGGACAAAAAGAGAAAATTTTATTTTTCGGTGAATAGTGCCGTATTCGTGAATAGTGCCGTATACGTGAATAGTGCCGTATACGTGAATAGTAACCCCCGACACAAAAAGTTCCAAATTTGATAAAAACTCATATCAATATTTTAGCATAATGATATTGAAGAAAATAATATCATTAAGAAGAAAATAATATCCCTTACCTCAAAATATCAGTACTTCTGGTCGGAATACCGGTATAAGGCTGAAAGAAACTTGCTCTGATGAATAGAAACTCTCAAAGTATCTAAATACTCACAAAATACACTCAATAATCTAGAGAGAGAAAGAGAGAAAACTTGTTTCTGGTGTGATTTTCAATTCTAACTTAGCCCTCTATTTATAGGAAAATTTTGGTAGGTTTGACCTGCAACCTGATGGCTTTACCTGCTACTATTCCCACCTACCACATTTGAAATATAATTCAGCACATTTCTTCACCAACCACAAGTGGGGCCCACCAATTCTAGAATTTTCCATCAAAATGATAAACTCCGAAAATTCAACAATTTCTGAACCAGTCATCTCGTAAAATTCATAATAAATCATACGTTCATTTTTAACGGTTCAAAATTTGTGGACATATACTCAACTTATATATGTATAACATATCCAAAAATTACCACGATCCAACGGTCGGATTAAAAATTATAACACCCGCAATATTTCTCAAAAACCCTGATTTGATTTTTAATACCTCCATTCCGATAAAAATACTGATAAAACACCTCAACATTAACTCCTTCATTTTTAACCACAAAAATATATCCCTCATTTATATCCACATAAAATAAATATTTCCTTATCATATGAATCAATAATTAATTATTCACAAATAATATTACAGAATCACATTTATGACAACCAGGCCGTTCCCAGGAAAGAGGGGGCTTTCCAATAAGGATTTCTCCTTACTGGCGCGCAATTAGATGACCAAACCTCTCCTTAGACAGAACTTTCTAGACATTGCCAATAATGTTATCTAATAATATTATTCAAATAATATGAATTATTGATCTGATAATGAAAAATACTGTGCAGCAACAATTATTGAAACAACAATAATATAAAATATCAATGCAACAATTATTGAATCAATAAAATAAAATATTGAACAATAACTACTGTAACAATTATTGAGTAGTGCCTTCTTACGTAAGAATCAATAATTGGTGCAATACCGTGTGCTACTGTATTTTAATCACCGGGTATTCCAACAGTATTAACGGTAACAACTACGCCGTTATTTATAAACAACTTATACTTGTCGTTTTCTTCATCCAATCGCTTTCCGTTATGGGGCCCACACAAGGCTGCGTCGTCGTACGAATATTCCCCGACAGCAAGAATATTCCACGACCAACCGAATATTCACCGACCAAAAATAAATATTTTATAACCACTTGCTTATTTTGCAAAATTTGCACATTTCACCCATAACCAAAGTATTATATCAAATTAACCCCTTATTATTCACAATAATATTTAGAGAAAATTTGATTTTATTCATTAATAAGTTGGGGTCTTACAACCTCCCCTCCTTATGAAATTTCGTCCTCGAAATTGACGTACGTACCTGATGTTTCAAAAAGGTGAGGATACCTCGCTTTCATTTCTGATTCCAACTCCCAGGTCATTTCTTCAATAGCATGGTTTCTCCACAAAACCTTAACTTGTGGTATAACCTTCGTGCGTAGGACATGCTCTTTCCTATCCAAGATCTTAACAGGTACCTCCTCGTACGTTAAATCTTCAGCTATCTCGTCTGGTTCTAACTCAATAATGTGGTTCGGGTCTTTAACATATTTACGAAGCATAGATATGTGAAAAACATTATGAACACGAGACATGCTTGGAGGTAATGCGAGTCTATATGCCACATTTCCTATTCGCTCAAGAATCTCAAATGGACCAACAAATCTTGGATTGAGCTTTCCTCTCTTCCCAAATCTTGTAACTCCCTTCCATGGTGCAACACGTAACAATACATGATCCCCAATATTAAATTCCACGTCCTTCCGATGAAGATCCGCATAACTCTTTTGTCGATCCTGTGCCGTTTGTATACGTTGTCGAATCGTTTGGATCTTCTCTGTAGTAATGCGTACCAATTCTGGTCCCAACAATGTTGCTTCACCCACCTCGTCCCAGCATACTGGAGAACGACATTTTCTTCCATACAACGCCTCAAATGGAGCCATACCTATGCTCGCCTGATAACTGTTGTTGTAGGAGAATTCCACCAATGGTAGGTACTTATCCCAACTCCCTTTGAGATCTAAGACACAAAGTCTTAATAGATCTTCAAGAGTTTGAATAGTCCTCTCTGATTGTCCGTCCGTTTGAGGATGGTATGCTGAACTGAATCGTAAATCCGTGCCCATAGCTTTCTGCAAGCTAACCCAAAATCGTGAAGTGAATCTTGGGTCACGATCCGAAACTATGGATACTGGCATGCCATGCAATCTCACAATCTCGTTCACGTACATACTAGCAAGACGTTCAAGGGAATAAGTCTCACGTATCGGCAAGAAATGAGCGGACTTGGTTAATCTATCAACAATAACCCAAATCGCATCTATGCCTTGAGAAACCTTGGGAAGACCTGTAACAAAATCCATAGTAATGTGTTCCCACTTCCATTTCGGGATCTCAAGTGGTTGCAATGGACCCTTTGGCACTTGATGCTCCGCCTTTACACGTTGACAAGTTAAACACCTCGAGATAAACTCCGCGATCTCTCTTTTCATATTGCTCCACCAAAATGTATGTCGAAGATCGTGATACATTTTGGTACTCCCAGGATGGATTGCAAACGGTGTGTTGTGTGCCTCCATCATTATTCTATGCTTCAAGTCAAAATCGTTAGGAACACAAAGTCTGGAGTTGACTCGAAGTATTCCTTCTTCATCGATTCTTGCTTCTGGAATAGCACCTTCTTGCACTTTCTTCTTCATACGCATCAGCTCTATATCCGTAGCTTGAGCAGCTTTAACTTTATCGATTAAAGTCGGTTCTACTCGTATATTTGATATCATCATGTGGGTACTTGGAGCCTTCATCTCTATCTCCATCCTTTGCAAGTCATACAAAATGGGCCTTTGTGTTAAAAACATTGCACTCGTACCCGCATATGATCTTCTACTCAATGCGTCAGCTACTACGTTTGCTTTTCCAGGATGGTATTGGATGGTATGATCGTAATCTTTCAACAGCTCAAGCCAACGTCGTTGCCGCATGTTGAGTTCCTTTTGGGTGAAGAAATATTTGAGGCTTTTATGATCTGTATAGATCTCCACTTTCTCCCCATACAGGTAGTGTCTCCAGATCTTCAACGCAAAAACGACTGCTGCCAACTCCAAATCATGAGTAGGATAATTCCTCTCATATTCTTTGAGTTGTCGTGAGGCATAGGCTATGACTTTCCCATGTTGCATGAGAACACATCCTAACCCTTTGCCTGAAGCATCGCTGTAGATAACAAATCCATCCGAACCAGATGGTATTGTCAAAACAGGTGCCGAAATGAGTCTCCTCTTGAGTTCTTGGAAACTCTTCTCGCATTCCTCACTCCATACGAATTTTGTATCTTTCCGAGTCAGCTGAGTTAACGGAGTAGCGATTCGAGAAAATCCTTCCACAAATCTCCGATAATAACCAGCTAAGCCCAGAAAGCTACGTACTTCGGTTACCGACTTCGGTTGCTCCCAACTTTGTATGGCTTCAATCTTCGCCGGGTCGACAGATACTCCATGTTTTGACACCACGTGCCCAAGGAATGCTACTTCCTCAAGCCAGAACTCGCATTTCTTCAGTTTGGCATATAGCTTGTTTTCACGAAGCCTTTGCAGTACCAGCTTCAAATGGCGCTCATGATCTTCACGGCTTTTGGAATAGATGAGGATGTCATCAATAAAGACAACAACGAACTGATCCAAATATTCTTTGAATACACGGTTCATCATATCCATGAAGGCAGCAGGAGCATTAGTCAATCCAAAAGACATTACTAAGAATTCATAATGCCCGTACCGAGTTCTGAAGGCAGTCTTTGGAATATCCTCAGTTTTAATCTTCAGCTGATGATATCCAGAACGAAGATCGATCTTTGAAAAGAATTGTGCTCCTTGCAACTGGTCAAACAGGTCATCAATGCGAGGTAGCGGATACCTATTCTTGATGGTGACATGGTTCAATTCTCGATAGTCAATACAAAGTCGCATACTCCCGTCTTTCTTCTTTACGAATAAAACAGGAGCACCCCAAGGAGACGTACTAGGACGAATAAAACCGATGTCCAACAACTCCTGTAGTTGGACTTTTAACTCCTGAAGTTCAATAGGAGCCATTCGATATGGGGTTTTAGAAATGGGCTTTGTACCGGGTTCAAGGTCAATAAAGAATTCAATTTCTCGTTCCGGGGGTAGACCGGGAAGTTCTTCAGGAAATACATCGGAAAATTCTCTAACAATAGAAATATTATTCAAATCTGACTTGTCTTTGTTCAAATCCATAACATGGGCTAAGAAAGCTTGACATCCGTTTTTCAATAAACGAATAGCTTTGTGGCTTGATATGACAGTGACTGATTTTAGTGGTTTAGTAGTTTGAATTCGTATGACAGGTTGGTTAGGAATATGAAAACTAACAACCTTACGAAAACAATCAATTTTAGCATGATGAGTGGTTAACCAATCAATTCCTAAAATCACATCAAAAGCAAGTATCTTTAAAGAGATAAGATCAACAGGTAATGTGATAGTGCCAACTTGGATCATGCAAGATTTATAAACTGTAGATGTAACGAAGGTTTCACCCAACGGAGTTTCAACAGATAAGTTAAAGTCCAATTTCTCCGGAGTCAAGTTTAAACGTTGAGCACAAGCAGGAGAGATAAAAGAATGGGTAGAACCGGTATCTAGTAAAGTATAAACTTCGCAAGAATTCAAGATTAGCTTACCCGTGATCACCTCGTTCGGGTTTCTCGCGTTTTGGCCAGTAACGACAAACGCCCTTCCAGGAACCGCTGATTTCGACTTATCCGGGATAACTTTTGGAGTCACCATCCCCGCTGAACTTGGTTTTGCTACAGAACACTCTCGAGCTATATGACCTTCCTTTCCACAGTTATAACATACCTTGGATTGTTGTGGGCAGTTTGGGCTGATATGTCCCTCTTTCCCACATTTGTAACATACGACCGGTGGTCGTTCTCCTCCCCTAGAAACAGTTGATGTTTGTGCTGACGTCTTCACGTTATCATTGTTGTACCTTCTCTTCTTGAAATCTCCTCCCGACTCGCTCCTTCTATTATCACGACCACGATTACCACCAGAGTGGTTACCGCTTTTGTCCGAATGTTTTCCTCCCTGCTGGTTTTCATTGCTTCGATGACTGCCGCCACCGGTATGACCCTGGTTGTGGTCCCTCGGTTGCACATACTCATTATCTCGCTCTAATAATTGAGCCCTGTTTACAACATCTGAATATAAAGAAAATTTATGAGAGATAAGATATTGCCGAATCTCGGGTTTTAGACCTCTCAGAAACATCCTTGTCATTCGTTCCTCATTTTCGACCAAATGAGGTGCAAACCTGGATAACTCTGCAAACTTCGCCTCGTACTGGGACACCGTCATGTTGTTTTGTTCCAGTCTAATAAACTCAACCTCCTTCATATGACGAATACTTTCAGGAAAGTACTTGTCATTGAACAGTTTTTGAAATGTTTCCCAGGACATGTTGAGTGCGTCAGGCTGGGTACGCTTCACAGACTCCCACCAGTAGTCTGCCTCACCGCGGAACATAAATGTGGCGAATGGAACCTTCTGTTCCTCCGTGCATCCCAAGACATCAAATATCTTGGTAATTTGCTTGACCCACGTTTCCGCCATGATCGGATCCGGCTTTCCCTTAAATTCTGGTGGTCCCAATTCTTTGAACTGCTTAGCTGTGACAAACCGCGCGTTGTTATCATTTCCACCCGTATTCTGCACACGAGTCTCCCTCGTCTGATTTTGCATGAACTGCAAAAAGCTCCTAAACATTCCATCATTCATCGTTTGCTCGGTAACGTTGTTTACAGGAGGAATATTGCCTTCCTGTTGCACGTTCCCCTGGGTAGTGATCAAAGGTGTCTCCACGGTCTGATTTACTCCATTATTAACGTTCTCAGCTGCCATTCTTAAATACTGCCATAAAACAAGGGTTAATAGTCATGTCATATATTATCCCTATACTCTGACCGACCAAATAAACACCAAATAAACTTAGTCAGGTCATACTAGCGAAGGAATTCCCCGTCTCTCCCCTCCTAGTTCTTGTCTCACATCTCAGCCAGGGATCATATCCCTAAGCTCTGATACCAACTGTGACGCCCCCAGAATAGGTATACAACACCCATTCTGAGTCGCCAAATACATGGTACAGAAAGCAAACTACAACTTCAATAATACAATTGTCGTGCAAAATACGACAACACATACTGTGAGTTTAAATACAAATATTGTCTTCTAGACAATATCCACACTCAAATAAATCCTCATTACAATTATTCAAACACTATTTTACAGAAATAGTGAGGACTGCTAATACATCTTTCTAGAACCATCACTCCATACCCCGACTAGATCCTGCTATGTTCTCACCTCCTGAGAAGAAAAATGGAACAAAAAGGAAAAGGGTGAGCTCAACTAGCCCAGTAAAGAATATTATGACTAAGATAATATACAACAAATTATCGTTAGTCTTCAACAGGAAAAAATCTGATAAAATATAATCGACAACAAGTTTTAGATCAACAACTGCAGCGGAAACAGCAAACCATTAGAAGAGTCAAGTAGAGAAAGAATTCTACTATCTTCTAAGATTTAAAAGTCCATCATCAATATTTTATCCCTGTAACATCAATTAATAATCATCTTTAACCAAATATTCATCTTTGCACTACAGGCCAAAGATATTCATTTGTATCATCAGTCGGTCATGTTCATCTCAACACCTGTTCATCTTTGCACTACAGGCCAAAGATATTCATCAAGTAATTATACATCTTTGCACTACAGGCCAAAGATATTCAGTAATATCATCATTTAGGACTGAGGATGATGAAAAATATCTTAAAGAGAACGAATCCAATGAGACAGAAGGACAAATAGTAGGAATTCGTATAACAGTTTATCCAAGATCAATAATACTTCATAATAATCAATTGTGAAGCAGAATTCAAAAATAAAGATCAAAACATGGATACAATCAAAGATAGTAACCATAATAGACATCTTGGACAAAAAGAGAAAATTTTATTTTTCGGTGAATAGTGCCGTATTCGTGAATAGTGCCGTATACGTGAATAGTGCCGTATACGTGAATAGTAACCCCGACACAAAAAGTTTCAAATTTGATAAAAACTCATATCAATATTTCAGCATAATGATATTGAAGAAAATAATATCATTAAGAAGAAAATAATATCCCTTACCTCAAAATATCAGTACTTCTGGTCGGAATACCGGTATAAGGCTGAAAGAAACTTGCTCTGATGAATAGAAACTCTCAAAGTATCTAAATACTCACAAAATACACTCAATAATCTAGAGAGAGAAAGAGAGAAAACTTGTTTCTGGTGTGATTTTCAATTCTAACTTAGCCCTCTATTTATAGGAAAATTTTGGTAGGTTTGACCTGCAACCTGATGGCTTTACCTGCTACTATTCCCACCTACCACATTTGAAATATAATTCAGCACATTTCTTCACCAACCACAAGTGGGGCCCACCAATTCTAGAATTTTCCATCAAAATGATAAACTCCGAAAATTCAACAATTTCTGAACCAGTCATCTCGTAAAATTCATAATAAATCATACGTTCATTTTTAACGGTTCAAAATTTGTGGACATATACTCAACTTATATATGTATAACATATCCAAAAATTACCACGATCCAACGGTCGGATTAAAAATTATAACACCCGCAATATTTCTCAAAAACCCTGATTTGATTTTTAATACCTCCATTCCGATAAAAATACTGATAAAACACCTCAACATTAACTCCTTCATTTTTAACCACAAAAATATATCCCTCATTTATATCCACATAAAATAAATATTTCCTTATCATATGAATCAATAATTAATTATTCACAAATAATATTACAGAATCACATTTATGACAACCAGGCCGTTCCCAGGAAAGAGGGGGCTTTCCAATAAGGATTTCTCCTTACTGGCGCGCAATTAGATGACCAAACCTCTCCTTAGACAGAACTTTCTAGACATTGCCAATAATGTTATCTAATAATATTATTCAAATAATATGAATTATTGATCTGATAATGAAAAATACTGTGCAGCAACAATTATTGAAACAACAATAATATAAAATATCAATGCAACAATTATTGAATCAATAAAATAAAATATTGAACAATAACTACTGTAACAATTATTGAGTAGTGCCTTCTTACGTAAGAATCAATAATTGGTGCAATACCGTGTGCTACTGTATTTTAATCACCGGGTATTCCAATAGTATTAACGGTAACAACTACGCCGTTATTTATAAACAACTTATACTTGTCGTTTTCTTCATCCAATCGCTTTCCGTTATGGGGCCCACACAAGGCTGCGTCGTCGTACGAATATTCCCCGACAGCAAGAATATTCCACGACCAACCGAATATTCACCGACCAAAAATAAATATTTTATAACCACTTGCTTATTTTGCAAAATTTGCACATTTCACCCATAACCAAAGTATTATATCAAATTAACCCCTTATTATTCAGAATAATATTTAGAGAAAATTTGATTTTATTCATTAATAAGTTGGGGTCTTACAAACGTTCCTCCATGGTGTGTTGACATTCATAAACAGCCCACAATCCGTGGTTGTTACCCTTATAGAAACACTTTCAGAATGTCTTGCCATTTTACGGAAATAATACAACGCAACATTGATGTGTTGAGCCAAAAAAAATTAATTGGATATTAACAGTTGTTGAAAAATGCAAGTATGTGATGAATGTAACTAAATAATGTAAACATAACTACAAAAACATAATTTTTAAAAAAATACTCACATCGTCGTCTAACCACTACCCAGACGTCTTTAATTTATAGAACCACATCTTCGATGATATTGCAATGGATCCAAATACAAAAGAAGGCATGATAATATCGTTCTTTCTAAGAAATTTGTCCGTCCTTCAATATAATAACATAATATTAGTATACACACTAACATTAACAATTACCGTACTAATATACACACTACTACAAATCAAACTTGCACGTTCTATAATTAACATACTAATCAACCAACTTAATTTTAAACAGTACCCTGCTAACCAACAAATATTAAAATCATAACCATAATCAAATAGTAACTAATACATAACTAATAGGTAACCAAAATATAAACTAATATTAACCAGAATATAAAGTAATAGTAACCATAACATTTATTTAATAGTAACCACACCATTTATTTAATATTAACATTTATTTAATATTTAATATTATGCAGTAACCAAAACAGAATTAGTCAGTAACCAATTAAGCATTATACAGTAACCAATTTAATGTTACACATTAACCAATACAACATTCGACAGTAACTAATACATCATTAAACAGTAACCAAAACAGCATTATATAGTATAATGTTGCCCAGTAACCAATACAGCATACCAAAATCAGTAAACTAATTAACAACTTAATTTTAAACATTAATCTGGTAACCAAACCATAATCACATAGTAACCGAAACATAATACTAGGTAACCGAAACATAATCTAATAGTAACCAGAATATAAAATAATAGTAACCATAACATTTATTTAATATTAACCATATGTTACTACAATAATACAAACTTATTTGTTTCATAAAAAACTATAGCATTGTTAACAACAAAAAATAAACTTTTTTCTGTTGTTTATTCCAATTTTGAACCATTCTTCAAACAATGCCTCTTAAAATTTTGAGGGCATCTCCATGCATGATTTGGGGAATGCACTTAAACGTGCAAGTGTTTGACTAGCAGCACCCACTACAGTAGATGATGAACCAGCCGATCCGAACGCTGCTGTATATGGAGACCGTAAAATGGCACTCTTTGCAGGTTGACGTACATGTCTACCACCGGCTTTGTGGACACTCTTCTCCAACTCATCACGCTTAGCTATGTCCTGTGTGGTGAGAACCATAAAATCAAGAGCATACCTGCTTGCTGCCTCACCTTTCTTCCCCTTTTTCAGTTGACATAAAAAGGTAATATATACGATTAGTAACCTGAATAACATAAACTAGTAACCAACTAACTGTACAACAGCCAACAAACTAAAATGAACATGTTATATTAGTAATCTGAATAACATAAACTAGTAACCAAATCATAATATAATAGTAGCCAAATCACAATATAATGGTAACCAAAACACAATATCATATTAACCAATTCACTATATAATGGTAACCAAAACATAAATAACATTTAAATAAATGATGGCACATAATTATAACACTAACCTTATCAGCATCATACACAACAATCTCTTTCCCAGTACATTGGCTTAATATGTCAAAAGACGGCATGTTATTATTATTGTCAATCTGCGCAAAATAAAGAACCATTTAATAATTAAAACAAAAGACATATATCACATAACAAAACAAACAAATATGTCTAACCTTGACATCTTCTTCTTCATCATCATTATTATTTTTTTCATCGGGTTCTTCAACCATAACAACACGTTCAACTTCATTAGCAATCTCAATTACATTCACATCATTATTCTCCACGAATATTGACACATCATCACCAACTTCATTACACAATTCAATTTCATTCCCACCCTTCTTCTCAACTTCATCCAACACATCATCACCATCATTATTCTTATTCACTTTTGAACCATAATCAACATCCTCATCAACATAGACCTCCTCCACCATAACATCTGCATCCTCATTAGCAGCGTCATCAGCAGCATCATCAGCAGCTTCACTGTAAGACCCCAAATTATTAATAAATGAAATTTAAATTCCCTCTATTTATTATTTTGAAATAGTAAGTGTTAAATTGATTAATGAGGTTAGTTATGGGTAAAATGCGCAAATATTTCAAATAAGCAGGTGGTTATAAAATATTCATTATTGTCGGGGAATATTCGTTTGGTCGTGGAATATTCTTCCTGTCGGGGAATATTCGTACGACGGCGCAGTCTTTTGTGGGCCCCATAACGGAAAGCGATTGGATGAAGAAAACGACAAGTATATGTTTTTTGTTAATAACGGCGTAGTTGTTACCGTTAATACTGTTAGAATACCCGGTGGTTAAAACACAGTAATACGCGTTGTTA
This sequence comes from Panax notoginseng, assembly GCA_016801055.1. Taxonomy (NCBI): domain Eukaryota; kingdom Viridiplantae; phylum Streptophyta; class Magnoliopsida; order Apiales; family Araliaceae; genus Panax; species Panax notoginseng. The sequence continues at coordinate 16,467,850 of CM029014.1, forward strand.
CACAGTAGCACACTGTATTGCACCAATTATTGATTCTTACGTAAGAAGGCACTACTCAATAATGGCTACAGTAATTACTGTTCAGTATTTTATTTTATTGATTCAATAATTGCTGCGTTGATATTTTATATTACTGTTGTTTCAATAATTATCACTACACAGTATTTTCCATTATCAGATCAATAATTCATATTATTTGAATAATATTATTAGATAACATTATTGGCAATGTCTAGAAAGTTCTGTCTAAGGAGAGGTTTGGTCATCTAATTGCGCGCCAGTAGGGAGAAATCCTTATTGGAAAGCCCCCTCTTTCCTGGGAACGGCCTGGTTGTCATAAATGTGATTCTGTAATATTATTTGTGAATAATTAATTATTGATTCATATGATAAGGAAATATTTATTTTTGTGGATATAAATGAGGGATATATTTTTGTGGTTAAAAATGAAGGAGTTAATGTTGAGGTTTTTATCAGTATTTTTGTCGGAATGGAGGTATTAAAAATCAGGGTTTTTGAGATATTTTGCGGGGGTTATAATTTTTAATCCGACCGTTGGATCGTGGTAATTTTTGGATATGTTATACATATATAAGTTGAGTATATGTCCACAAATTTTGAACCGTTAAAAATGAACGTATGATTTATTATGAATTTTACGAGATGACTGGTTCAGAAATTGTTGAATTTTCGGAGTTAATCATTTTGGTAGAAAATTCTAGAATTGGTGGGCCCCACTCTTGGTTGGTGAAGAAATGTGCTGAGATTTTTATTCAAATGTGGTGGGTGGGAATAGTAGCAGGTAAAGCCATCAGGTTGCAGGTTAAGTCTGCTTCGGCGTGCTAACATTTTCCTATAAATAGAGGGCTAAGTTAGAATTGAAAATCACACCAGAAACAAGTTTTCTCTCTTTCTCTCTCTAGATTATTGAGTGTATTTTGTGAGTATTTAGATACTTTGAGAGTTTCTATTCATCAGAGCAAGTGTCTTTCAGCCTTATACCGGTATTCCGACTAGAAGTACTGTCTTTACGAGGTAAGGGATGTTATTTTATTCAAAAATGATATTATTTCTTCAATATCATTATGCCGAAATATTGGTTGGAAATTTTTATCAAATTTGAAACTTTTCACGTCGGGGTTACTATTCATGAGTTACTATTCACGAGTTACTATTCACGAGTTACTATTCACCGAAAAATAAAATTTTCTTCTTTTCGTCCAAAATATCTATTCTGGGTACTAGCTTTGATTGTATCCATGTTTTGATCATTCTTGAATTCTACTTCACTATGAATAATTATAAGGTATTTTTGGACATGGATAAATCGAAATACGAATCCTTAATATTTGTTATTTTGTTTCACTGGATTCGTTTTCTTTAAGATATTTTTCATCATCCTCAGTCCTAAATGATGATATTACTGAATATCTTTGGCCGTAGTGCAAAGATGAATGATTAACTGATGAATATCTTTGGCCCGTAGTGCAAAGATGAACAGGTGTTGAGATGAACATGACCGACTGGTGATACAAATGAATATCTTTGGCCTGTAGTGCAAAGATGAATATTTGATTAAAGATGGTTATTGATTGTTGTTACAGGGATAAAATATTGATGATGGACTTTTAAATCTTAGAAGATAGTAGAACTCATTCTCTACTTGACTCTTCTAATGGTTTGTTGTTTTCGCTGCAGTTATTGATTTAAAACTTGTTGTCTATTGTATTCTATTAGATTTTTCCCTGTTGAAGACTAACGATAATTTGTTCTGTATTATCTTAGTCATAATGTTCTTTACTGGGCTAGTTGAGCTCACCCTTTTCCTTTTTGTTCCATTTTTCTCAGGAGGCGAGAATGTAGCGAGTACTAGTCGGGGTATGGAATGATGGTTCTAGAAGTTACTTTAGTAGTCCTCACCATTTTTGTGAAATAATGTATCAATAATTGTAATGAGGACTTATTTGAGTGTGGATATTGTCTAAATGACAATATTTGTATTTAAACTCACAGTTCTTGTGTTGTAATAATAAAGATGTAGTTGTTTCTGTACCATGTATTTTGACGACTCAGAATGGGTGTTGTATACCTATTTTGGGGGCGTCACAGTTGGTATCAGAGCTTAGGGATATGATCTCTGGCGGAGATCGGAGAATAGAACTAGGAGGGGAGAGACGAATAAATCCTTCGCTAGTGTGTCCTACCTAAGCTTATTTATTGGTCAGTCATAATATAGGGGTATTATGTGATTTGTTAATTTATTTAATTAACCCTTGTTTTATGGCAGTATTTGAGAATGTCGACTGAGAATATTAACAGTGGAGTAAATGAAACCCTGGAGACACCGGTGCTTACCAACGAGGAGAACGTGCAACAGGCTGGCAATGTTCCTCCTGTGAACAACACCAATGAGCAGATGATGAATGATGGAATGTTTAGAAGTTTTTTGCAATTCATGCAAAACCAGACAAGGGAGACTCGTGTTCAAAATACAGGAGGAAATGATAGCAATTCACGGTTTGTCACAGCCAAACAGTTCAAAGAATTGGGACCACCAGAATTTAAGGGAAAGCCGGATCCGATCATGGCGGAAACGTGGGTCAAGCAAATTACCAAGATATTCGATGTCTTGGGATGCACGGAGGAACAGAAGGTTCCATTCGCCACCTTTATGTTCCGTGGCGAGGCAGATTACTGGTAGGAGTCTGTGAAGCGTACCCATCCAACCGCACTCAGCATGTCTTGGGAGACATTTCAAAAACTGTTCAATGACAAGTACTTTCCTGAAAGTATTCGTCATATGAAGGAGGTAGAGTTTATTAGACTAGAGCAGAATAATATGACGGTATCTCAGTACGAGGCAAAGTTTGCAGAGTTGTCCAGGTTTGCACCTCATTTGGTGGAGAATGAGGATCGTATGACGAGGATGTTTTTGAGAGGTTTGAAACCTGGCATACGGCAATATCTCATTTCTCATAAATTTTCTCTCTATTCAGATGTTGTCAACAGGGCTCAATTATTAGAGCGAGATAACGAGTACGGTCAACTGAGGGATCACAACCAGGATCATATCGGTGACAGCAGTTATCAGAACAATGATAACCAGCGGAGAAAGAAAAATACAGACAAGAACGGCAACCACTCTGGTGGTAATCGTGGCTATGAAAATAGAAGAAGCGAGTCGGGAGGAGATTTTAAAAAGAGGAGATTCAACAATGACAATACGAAGACGTCAGCACCAACTGGTTCCAAGGGAGGAGAACGACCACCGGTTATATGCTATAAGTGCGGAAAAGAAGGACATATCAGCCCAAACTGCCCACAACAGTTTAAGGTATGTTATAATTGTGGAAAGGAAGGACATATCGCTCGAGATTGCACTGTAGCAAAACCAAGTCCAGCGGGGATGGTGACTCAAAAAGCTGTCCCAGAAAAGATAAAGTCAACGGTTCCTGGAAGAGCGTTTGTCGTGACTGGTCAACATGCGAGGAACCCAAACGAGGTGATCACGGGTAAGCTAATCATAAATTCATGCGAAGTTTATACCTTATTAGATACCGGTTCTACCCATTCTTTTATCTCTCCTGCTTGTGCTCAACGTTTAAACTTGACTCCGGAGAAGTTAGACTTTGATTTATCTGTGGAGACTCCGTTAGGAGAAACTTTCATCACATCCACTGTTTATAAATCTTGTGTGATCCAAGTTGGCACCATCACCTTACCTGTTGACCTTATCTCTTTAAAGATACTTTCTTTTGATGTGATTTTAGGGATTGATTGGCTAACTACTCATCATGCCAAAATTGATTGTTTTCGTAAGGTTGTTAGTTTTCATATTCCTAACCAACCTGTTGTACGAATTCAAACAACTAAGCCATTAAAATCAATCACTGTTATATCAAGCCATAAAGCCATTCGTTTATTAAAAACGGATGTCAAGCTTTCTTAGCCCATGTTATGGATTTGAATAAAGACACGTCAAATTTGAATAATATTCCTGTTGTTATTGACTTTCCTGACGTATTTCCTGAAGAACTTCCCGGTCTACCCCCGGAACGAGAAATTGAATTCTTTATTGATCTTGAACCTGGTACAAAGCCCATTTCTAAAACCCCATATCGAATGGCTCCTATTGAACTTCAGGAGTTAAAGGTCCAACTACAAGAGTTGTTGGACATCGGTTTCATTCGTCCTAGTACATCTCCTTGGGATGCTCCTATTTTATTTGTAAAGAAGAAAGACGGGAGTATGCGACTTTGTATTGATTACCGGGAATTAAACCATGTCACTATTAAGAATAGGTATCCGCTACCTCGTATTGATGACCTGTTTGACCAGTTACAAGGAGCACAATTCTTTTCAAAGATCGATCTTCGTTCTGGATATCATCAGCTGAAGGTTAAAACTGAGGATATTCCAAAGACTGCCTTCAGAACTCGGTACGGGCATTATGAGTTCCTAGTTATGTCTTTTGGATTGACTAATGCTCCTGCGGCTTTCATGGATATGATGAACCGAGTATTCAAGGATTATTTGGATCAGTTCGTTGTTGTCTTTATTGATGACATCCTCATATATTCCAAAAGTCGTGAAGATCATGAGCATCATTTGAAGCTGGTACTCCAAAGGCTGCGTGAAAATAAGTTATATGCCAAGTTGAAGAAATGTGAGTTCTGGCTTGAGGAAGTAGCTTTCCTAGGGCACGTGGTGTCAAAACATGGAGTATCTGTTGACCCGGCGAAGATTGAAGCAATACAAAGTTGGGAGCAACCAAAAACGGTGATCGAAGTACGCAGCTTTCTGGGCTTAGCTGGTTATTATCAGAGATTCGTGGAAGGGTTTTCTCGAATCGCTACCCCGTTAACTCAGCTGACTCGGAAAGATATCAAATTCGTATGGAGCGAGAAATGCGAGAAGAGTTTTCAAGAGCTTAAGAGGAGACTCATTTCGGCACCTGTTCTGACAATACCATCTGGTTCGGATGGATTTGTTATCTACAGTGATGCTTCAGGCAAAGGGTTAGGATGTGTTCTCATGCAACATGGGAAAGTCATAGCCTATGCCTCGCGACAACTCAAAGAATATGAGAGGAATTATCCTACTCATGATTTGGAGTTGGCAGCAGTAGTTTTCGCATTGAAGATCTGGAGACACTACCTGTATGGGGAGAAAGTGGAGATCTATACAGATCATAAAAGCCTCAAATATTTCTTCACCCAAAAAGAACTCAACATGCGGCAGCGACGTTGGCTCGAGCTGTTGAAAGATTACGATCATACCATCCAATATCATCCTGGAAAAGCAAACGTAGTAGCTGACGCATTGAGTAGAAGATCATATGCGGGTACGAGCACAATGTTGTTAACACAAAGGCCCATTTTGTATGACTTGCAAAGGATGGAGATAGAGATGAAGGCTCCAAGTACCCACATGATGATATCAAATATACGAGTAGAACCGACTTTAATCGATAAAGTTAAAGCTGCTCAAGCTACGGACATAGAGCTGATGCGTATGAAGAAGAAAGTGCAAGAAGGTTCTACTCCAGAAGCAAGAATCGATGAAGAAGGAATACTTCGAGTCCACTCTAGACTCTGTGTTCCTAACAATTCTGATTTGAAGTACAAGATCATGATGGAAGCACACAATACACCATTTGCAATCCATCCTGGAAGTACCAAAATGTATCGTGATCTACGACATACATTTTGGTGGAATAATATGAAGAGAGAGATTGCAAAGTTTATCTCGAGGTGTTTAACTTGTCAACGTGTAAAGGCGGAACATCAAGTACCAAAGGGTCCATTGCAACCACTTGAGATTCCGAAATAGAAGTGGGAACACATTACCATGGATTTCGTTACGGGTCTTCTCACGGTTTCTCAAGGCATAAATGCTATTTGGGTTATTGTTGATAGATTAACCAAGTCTGCTCATTTCTTGCCGATACGGGAGACTTATTCCCTTGAACGTCTTGCTCGTATATACGTAGATGAGATTGTGAGACTGCATGGCATGCCAGTATCCATAGTTTCGGATCGTGACCCAAGATTCACTTCAAGATTTTGGGTTAGCTTGCAAAAAGCTATGGGCACAGATTTACGATTTAGTTCGGCATACCATCCTCAAACGGACGGACAATCAGAGAGGACTATTCAAACTCTTGAAGATCTATTAAGACTTTGTGTCCTAGATTTCAAAGGGAGTTGGGATAAGTACCTACCATTGGTAGAATTCTCTTACAATAACAGTTATCAGACAAGTATAGGTGTGGCCCCATTTGAAGCATTATATGGACGAAAGTGTCGCTCTCCAGTATGCTGGGACGAGGTGGGTGAAGCAACATTGTTGGGACCAGAGTTGGTACGCATGACTACAGAGAAGATCCAAACGATTCGACAACGTATACAAACGGCACAGGATCGACAAAAGAGTTATGCGGATCTTCATCGAAAGGACGTGGAATTTGACATTGGGGATCATGTATTGTTGCGTGTGGCTCCATGGAAAGGGGTTACAAGATTTGGGAAGAGAGGAAAGCTCAATCCACGATTTATTGGTCCATTTCAGATTCTTGACCGAGTAGGAAATGTGGCCTATAGACTCGCGTTACCTCCAAGTATGTCTCGTGTTCATAATGTTTTTCATATATCTGTGTTACGTAAATATGTGAAAGACCCAGACCACGTTATTGAGTTAGAACCGGACGAGATAGCTGAAGACTTAACGTACGAAGAGGTACCTGTCAAGATCTTGGATAGAAAGGAGCATGTCCTACGCACGAAGGTCATACCACAAGTTAAAGTTTTGTGGAGAAACCATGCTATTGAGGAAATGACCTGGGAGTTGGAAACGGAAATGAAAGCGAGGTATCCTCATCTTTTCGAAACACCAGGTACGTACGTCAATTTCGAGGACGAAATTTCATAAGGAGGGGAGGTTGTAAGACCCCAAATTATTAATAAATGAAATTTAAATTCCCTCTATTTATTATTTTGAAATAGTAAGTGTTAAATTGATTAATGAGGTTAGTTATGGGTAAAATGCGCAAATATTTCAAATAAGCAGGTGGTTATAAAATATTCATTATTGTCGGGGAATATTCGTTTGGTCGTGGAATATTCTTCCTGTCGGGGAATATTCGTACGACGGCGCAGTCTTTTGTGGGCCCCATAACGGAAAGCGATTGGATGAAGAAAACGACAAGTATATGTTTTTTGTTAATAACGGCGTAGTTGTTACCGTTAATACTGTTGGAATACCCGGTGGTTAAAACACAGTAATACGCGTTGTTACACAGTAGCACACTGTATTGCACCAATTATTGATTCTTACGTAAGAAGGCACTACTCAATAATGGCTACAGTAATTACTGTTCAGTATTTTATTTTATTGATTCAATAATTGCTGCGTTGATATTTTATATTACTGTTGTTTCAATAATTGTCACTACACAGTATTTCCCATTATCAGATCAATAATTCATATTATTTGAATAATATTATTAGATAACATTATTGGCAATGTCTAGAAAGTTCTGTCTAAGGAGAGGTTTGGTCATCTAATTGCGCGCCAGTAGGGAGAAATCCTTATTGGAAAGCCCCCTCTTTCCTGGGAACGGCCTGGTTGTCATAAATGTGATTCTGTAATATTATTTGTGAATAATTAATTATTGATTCATATGATAAGGAAATATTTATTTTTGTGGATATAAATGAGGGATATATTTTTGTGGTTAAAAATGAAGGAGTTAATGTTGAGGTTTTTATCAGTATTTTTGTCGGAATGGAGGTATTAAAAATCAGGGTTTTTGAGATATTTTGCGGGGGTTATAATTTTTAATCCGACCGTTGGATCGTGGTAATTTTTGGATATGTTATACATATATAAGTTGAGTATATGTCCACAAATTTGAACCGTTAAAAATGAACGTATGATTTATTATGAATTTTACGAGATGACTGGTTCAGAAATTGTTGAATTTTCGGAGTTAATCATTTTGGTAGAAAATTCTAGAATTGGTGGGCGCCACTCTTGGTTGGTGAAGAAATGTGCTGAGATTTTTATTCAAATGTGGTGGGTGGGAATAGTAGCAGGTAAAGCCATCAGGTTGCAGGTTAAGTCTGCTTCGGCGTGCTAACATTTTCCTATAAATAGAGGGCTAAGTTAGAATTGAAAATCACACCAGAAACAAGTTTTCTCTCTTTCTCTCTCTAGATTATTGAGTGTATTTTGTGAGTATTTAGATACTTTGAGAGTTTCTATTCATCAGAGCAAGTGTCTTTCAGCCTTATACCGGTATTCCGACTAGAAGTACTGTCTTTACGAGGTAAGGGATGTTATTTTATTCAAAAATGATATTATTTCTTCAATATCATTATGCCGAAATATTGGTTGGAAATTTTTATCAAATTTGAAACTTTTCACGTCGGGGTTACTATTCATGAGTTACTATTCACGAGTTACTATTCACCGAAAAATAAAATTTTCTTCTTTTCGTCCAAAATATCTATTCTGGGTACTAGCTTTGATTGTATCCATGTTTTGATCATTCTTGAATTCTACTTCACTATGAATAATTATAAGGTATTTTTGGACATGGATAAATCGAAATACGAATCCTTAATATTTGTTATTTTGTTTCACTGGATTCGTTTTCTTTAAGATATTTTTCATCATCCTCAGTCCTAAATGATGATATTACTGAATATCTTTGGCCGTAGTGCAAAGATGAATGATTAACTGATGAATATCTTTGGCCCGTAGTGCAAAGATGAACAGGTGTTGAGATGAACATGACCGACTGGTGATACAAATGAATATCTTTGGCCTGTAGTGCAAAGATGAATATTTGATTAAAGATGGTTATTGATTGTTGTTACAGGGATAAAATATTGATGATGGACTTTTAAATCTTAGAAGATAGTAGAACTCATTCTCTACTTGACTCTTCTAATGGTTTGTTGTTTTCGCTGCAGTTATTGATTTAAAACTTGTTGTCTATTGTATTCTATTAGATTTTTCCCTGTTGAAGACTAACGATAATTTGTTCTGTATTATCTTAGTCATAATGTTCTTTACTGGGCTAGTTGAGCTCACCCTTTTCCTTTTTGTTCCATTTTTCTCAGGAGGCGAGAATGTAGCGAGTACTAGTCGGGGTATGGAATGATGGTTCTAGAAGTTACTTTAGTAGTCCTCACCATTTTTGTGAAATAATGTATCAATAATTGTAATGAGGACTTATTTGAGTGTGGATATTGTCTAAATGACAGTATTTGTATTTAAACTCACAGTTCTTGTGTTGTAATAATAAAGATGTAGTTGTTTCTGTACCATGTATTTTGGCGACTCAGAATGGGTGTTGTATACCTATTTTGGGGGCGTCACAGTTGGTATCAGAGCTTAGGGATATGATCTCTGGCGGAGATCGGAGAATAGAACTAGGAGGGGAGAGACGAATAAATCCTTCGCTAGTGTGTCCTACCTAAGCTTATTTATTGGTCAGTCATAATATAGGGGTATTATGTGATTTGTTAATTTATTTAATTAACCCTTGTTTTATGGCAGTATTTGAGAATGTCGACTGAGAATATTAACAGTGGAGTAAATGAAACCCTGGAGACACCGGTGCTTACCAACGAGGAGAACGTGCAACAGGCTGGCAATGTTCCTCCTGTGAACAACACCAATGAGCAGATGATGAATGATGGAATGTTTAGAAGTTTTTTGCAATTCATGCAAAACCAGACAAGGGAGACTCGTGTTCAAAATACAGGAGGAAATGATAGCAATTCACGGTTTGTCACAGCCAAACAGTTCAAAGAATTGGGACCACCAGAATTTAAGGGAAAGCCGGATCCGATCATGGCGGAAACGTGGGTCAAGCAAATTACCAAGATATTCGATGTCTTGGGATGCACGGAGGAACAGAAGGTTCCATTCGCCACCTTTATGTTTCGTGGCGAGGCAGATTACTGGTGGGAGTCTGTGAAGCGTACCCATCCAACCGCACTCAGCATGTCTTGGGAGACATTTCAAAAACTGTTCAATGACAAGTACTTTCCTGAAAGTATTCGTCATATGAAGGAGGTAGAGTTTATTAGACTAGAGCAGAATAATATGACGGTATCTCAGTACGAGGCAAAGTTTGCAGAGTTGTCCAGGTTTGCACCTCATTTGGTGGAGAATGAGGAACGTATGACGAGGATGTTTTTGAGAGGTTTGAAACCTGGCATACGGCAATATCTCATTTCTCATAAATTTTCTCTATTCAGATGTTGTCAACAGGGCTCAATTATTAGAGCGAGATAACGAGTACGGTCAACTGAGGGATCACAACCAGGATCATATCGGTGACGGCAGTTATCAGAACAATGATAACCAGCGGAGAAAGAAAAATACAGACAAGAACGGCAACCACTCTGGTGGTAATCGTGGCTATGAAAATAGAAGAAGCAAGTCGGGAGGAGATTTTAAAAAGAGGAGATTCAACAATGACAATACGAAGACGTCAGCACCAACTGGTTCCAAGGGAGGAGAACGACCACCGGTTATATGCTATAAGTGCGGAAAAGAAGGACATATCAGCCCAAATTGCCCACAACAGTTTAAGGTATGTTATAATTGTGGAAAGGAAGGACATATCGCTCGAGATTGCACTGTAGTAAAACCAAGTCCAGCGGGGATGGTGACTCAAAAAGCTGTCCCAGAAAAGATAAAGTCAACGGTTCCTGGAAGAGCGTTTGTCGTGACTGGTCAACATGCGAGGAACCCAAACGAGGTGATCACGGGTAAGCTAATCATAAATTCATGCGAAGTTTATACCTTATTAGATACCGGTTCTACCCATTCTTTTATCTCTCCTGCTTGTGCTCAACGTTTAAACTTGACTCCGGAGAAGTTAGACTTTGATTTATCTGTGGAGACTCCGTTAGGAGAAACTTTCATCACATCCACTGTTTATAAATCTTGTGTGATCCAAGTTGGCACCATCACCTTACCTGTTGACCTTATCTCTTTAAAGATACTTTCTTTTGATGTGATTTTAGGGATTGATTGGCTAACTACTCATCATGCCAAAATTGATTGTTTTCGTAAGGTTGTTCGTTTTCATATTCCTAACCAACCTGTTGTACGAATTCAAACAACTAAGCCATTAAAATCAATCACTGTTATATCAAGCCATAAAGCCATTCGTTTATTAAAAACGGATGTCAAGCTTTCTTAGCCCATGTTATGGATTTGAATAAAGACACGTCAAATTTGAATAATATTCCTGTTGTTATTGACTTTCCTGACGTATTTCCTGAAGAACTTCCCGGTCTACCCCCGGAACGAGAAATTGAATTCTTTATTGATCTTGAACCTGGTACAAAGCCCATTTCTAAAACCCCATATCGAATGGCTCCTATTGAACTTCAGGAGTTAAAGGTCCAACTACAAGAGTTGTTGGACATCGGTTTCATTCGTCCTAGTACATCTCCTTGGGGTGCTCCTGTTTTATTTGTAAAGAAGAAAGACGGGAGTATGCGACTTTGTATTGATTACCGGGAATTAAACCATGTCACTATTAAGAATAGGTATCCGCTACCTCGCATTGATGACTTGTTTGACCAGTTACAAGGAGCACAATTCTTTTCAAAGATCGATCTTCGTTCTGGATATCATCAGCTGAAGGTTAAAACTGAGGATATTCCAAAGACTGCCTTTAGAACTCGGTACGGGCATTATGAGTTCCTAGTTATGTCTTTTGGATTGACTAATGCTCCTGCGGCTTTCATGGATATGATGAACCGAGTATTCAAGGATTATTTGGATCAGTTCGTTGTTGTCTTTATTGATGACATCCTCATATATTCCAAAAGCCGTGAAGATCATGAGCATCATTTGAAGCTGGTACTCCAAAGGCTGCGTGAAAATAAGTTATATGCCAAGTTGAAGAAATGCGAGTTCTGGCTTGAGGAAGTAGCTTTCCTAGGGCACGTGGTGTCAAAACATGGAGTATCTGTTGACCCGGCGAAGATTGAAGCAATACAAAGTTGGGAGCAACCAAAGACGGTGACCGAAGTACGCAGCTTTCTGGGCTTAGCTGGTTATTATCGGAGATTCGTGGAAGGGTTTTCTCGAATCGCTACCCCGTTAACTCAGCTGACTCGGAAAGATATCAAATTCGTATGGAGCGAGGAATGCGAGAAGAGTTTTCAAGAGCTTAAGAGGAGACTCATTTCGGCACCTGTTCTGACAATACCATCTGGTTCGGATGGATTTGTTATCTACAGTGATGCTTCAGGCAAAGGGTTACGATGTGTTCTCATGCAACATGGGAAAGTCATAGCCTATGCCTCGCGACAACTCAAAGAATATGAGAGGAATTATCCTACTCATGATTTGGAGTTGGCAGCAGTAGTTTTCGCGTTGAAGATCTGGAGACACTACCTGTATGGGGAGAAAGTGGAGATCTATACAGATCATAAAAGCCTCAAATATTTCTTCACCCAAAAAGAACTCAACATGCGGCAGCGACGTTGGCTCGAGCTGTTGAAAGATTACGATCATACCATCCAATATCATCCTGGAAAAGCAAACGTAGTAGCTGACGCATTGAGTAGAAGATCATATGCGGGTACGAGCACAATGTTGTTAACACAAAGGCCCATTTTGTATGACTTGCAAAGGATGGAGATAGAGATGAAGGCTCCAAGTACCCACATGATGATATCAAATATACGAGTAGAACCGACTTTAATCGATAAAGTTAAAGCTGCTCAAGCTACGGACATAGAGCTGATGCGTATGAAGAAGAAAGTGCAAGAAGGTTCTACTCCAGAAGCAAGAATCGATGAAGAAGGAATACTTCGAGTCCACTCTAGACTCTGTGTTCCTAACAATTCTGATTTGAAGTACAAGATCATGATGGAAGCACACAATACACCATTTGCAATCCATCCTGGAAGTACCAAAATGTATCGTGATCTACGACATACATTTTGGTGGAATAATATGAAGAGAGAGATTGCAAAGTTTATCTCGAGGTGTTTAACTTGTCAACGTGTAAAGGCGGAACATCAAGTACCAAAGGGTCCATTGCAACCACTTGAGATTCCGAAATAGAAGTGGGAACACATTACCATGGATTTCGTTACGGGTCTTCTCACGGTTTCTCAAGACATAAATGCTATTTGGGTTATTGTTGATAGATTAACCAAGTCTGCTCATTTCTTGCCGATACGGGAGACTTATTCCCTTGAACGTCTTGCTCGTATATACGTAGATGAGATTGTGAGACTGCATGGCATGCCAGTATCCATAGTTTCGGATCGTGACCCAAGATTCACTTCAAGATTTTGGGTTAGCTTGCAAAAAGCTATGGGCACAGATTTACGATTTAGTTCGGCATACCATCCTCAAACGGACGGACAATCAGAGAGGACTATTCAAACTCTTGAAGATCTATTAAGACTTTGTGTCCTAGATTTCAAAGGGAGTTGGGATAAGTACCTACCATTGGTAGAATTCTCTTACAATAACAGTTATCAGACAAGTATAGGTGTGGCCCCATTTGAAGCATTATATGGACGAAAGTGTCGCTCTCCAGTATGCTGGGACGAGGTGGGTGAAGCAACATTGTTGGGACCAGAGTTGGTACGCATGACTACAGAGAAGATCCAAACGATTCGACAACGTATACAAACGGCACAAGATCGACAAAAGAGTTATGCGGATCTTCATCGAAAGGACGTGGAATTTGACATTGGGGATCATGTATTGTTGCGTGTGGCTCCATGGAAAGGGGTTACAAGATTTGGGAAGAGAGGAAAGCTCAATCCACGATTTATTGGTCCATTTCAGATTCTTGACAGAGTAGAAAATGTGGCCTATAGACTCGCGTTACCTCCAAGTATGTCTAGTGTTCATAATATTTTTCATATATCTGTGTTACGTAAATATGTGAAAGACCCAGACCACGTTATTGAGTTAGAACCGGACGAGCTAGCTGAAGACTTAACGTACGAAGAGGTACCTGTCAAGATCTTGGATAGAAAGGAGCATGTCCTACGCACGAAGGTCATACCACAAGTTAAAGTTTTGTGGAGAAACCATGCTATTGAGGAAATGACCTGGGAGTTGAAAACGGAAATGAAAGCGAGGTATCCTCATCTTTTCGAAACACCAAGTACGTACGTCAATTTCGAGGACGAAATTTCATAAGGAGGGGAGGTTGTAAGACCCCAAATTATTAATAAATGAAATTTAAATTCCCTCTATTTATTATTTTGAAATAGTAAGTGTTAAATTGATTAATGAGGTTAGTTATGGGTAAAATGCGCAAATATTTCAAATAAGCAGGTGGTTATAAAATATTCATTATTGTCGGGGAATATTCGTTTGGTCGTGGAATATTCTTCCTGTCGGGGAATATTCGTACGACGGCGCAGTCTTTTGTGGGCCCCATAACGGAAAGCGATTGGATGAAGAAAACGACAAGTATATGTTTTTTATTAATAACGGCGTAGTTGTTACCGTTAATACTGTTGGAATACCCGGTGGTTAAAACACAGTAATACGCGTTGTTACACAGTAGCACACTGTATTGCACCAATTATTGATTCTTACGTAAGAAGGCACTACTCAATAATGGCTACAGTAATTACTGTTCAGTATTTTATTTTATTGATTCAATAATTGCTGCGTTGATATTTTATATTACTGTTGTTTCAATAATTGTCACTACACAGTATTTTCCATTATCAGATCAATAATTCATATTATTTGAATAATATTATTAGTTAACATTATTGGCAATGTCTAGAAAGTTCTGTCTAAGGAGAGGTTTGGTCATCTAATTGCGCGCCAGTAGGGAGAAATCCTTATTGGAAAGCCCCCTCTTTCCTGGGAACGGCCTGGTTGTCATAAATGTGATTCTGTAATATTATTTGTGAATAATTAATTATTGATTCATATGATAAGGAAATATTTATTTTTGTGGATATAAATGAGGGATATATTTTTGTGGTTAAAAATGAAGGAGTTAATGTTGAGGTTTTTATCAGTATTTTTGTCGGAATGGAGGTATTAAAAATCAGGGTTTTTGAGATATTTTGCGGGGGTTATAATTTTTAATCCGACCGTTGGATCGTGGTAATTTTTGGATATGTTATACATATATAAGTTGAGTATATGTCCACAAATTTTGAACCGTTAAAAATGAACGTATGATTTATTATGAATTTTACGAGATGACTGGTTCAGAAATTGTTGAATTTTCGGAGTTAATCATTTTGGTAGAAAATTCTAGAATTGGTGGGCCCCACTCTTGGTTGGTGAAGAAATGTGCTGAGATTTTTATTCAAATGTGGTGGGTGGAAATAGTAGCAGGTAAAGCCATCAGGTTGCAGGTTAAGTCTGCTTCGGCGTGCTAACATTTTCCTATAAATAGAGGGCTAAGTTAGAATTGAAAATCACACCAGAAACAAGTTTTCTCTCTTTCTCTCTCTAGATTATTGAGTGTATTTTGTGAGTATTTAGATACTTTGAGAGTTTCTATTCATCAGAGCAAGTGTCTTTCAGCCTTATACCGGTATTCCGACTAGAAGTACTGTCTTTACGAGGTAAGGGATGTTATTTTATTCAAAAATGATATTATTTCTTCAATATCATTATGCCGAAATATTGGTTGGAAATTTTTATCAAATTTGGAACTTTTCACGTCGGGGTTACTATTCATGAGTTACTATTCACGAGTTACTATTCACCGAAAAATAAAATTTTCTTCTTTTCGTCCAAAATATCTATTCTGGGTACTAGCTTTGATTGTATCCATGTTTTGATCATTCTTGAATTCTACTTCACTATGAATAATTATAAGGTATTTTTGGACATGGATAAATCGAAATACGAATCCTTAATATTTGTTATTTTGTTTCACTGGATTCGTTTTCTTTAAGATATTTTTCATCATCCTCAGTCCTAAATGATGATATTACTGAATATCTTTGGCCGTAGTGCAAAGATGAATGATTAACTGATGAATATCTTTGGCCCGTAGTGCAAAGATGAACAGGTGTTGAGATGAACATGACCGACTGGTGATACAAATGAATATCTTTGGCCTGTAGTGCAAAGATGAATATTTGATTAAAGATGGTTATTGATTGTTGTTACAGGGATAAAATATTGATGATGGACTTTTAAATCTTAGAAGATAGTAGAACTCATTCTCTACTTGACTCTTCTAATGGTTTGTTGTTTTCGCTGCAGTTATTGATTTAAAACTTGTTGTCTATTGTATTCTATTAGATTTTTCCCTGTTGAAGACTAACGATAATTTGTTCTGTATTATCTTAGTCATAATGTTCTTTACTGGGCTAGTTGAGCTCACCCTTTTCCTTTTTGTTCCATTTTTCTCAGGAGGCGAGAATGTAGCGAGTACTAGTCGGGGTATGGAATGATGGTTCTAGAAGTTACTTTAGTAGTCCTCACCATTTTTGTGAAATAATGTATCAATAATTGTAATGAGGACTTATTTGAGTGTGAATATTGTCTAAATGACAGTATTTGTATTTAAACTCACAGTTCTTGTGTTGTAATAATAAAGATGTAGTTGTTTCTGTACCATGTATTTTGGCGACTCAGAATGGGTGTTGTATACCTATTTTGGGGGCGTCACAGTTGGTATCAGAGCTTAGGGATATGATCTCTGGCGGAGATCGGAGAATAGAACTAGGAGGGGAGAGACGAATAAATCCTTCGCTAGTGTGTCCTACCTAAGCTTATTTATTGGTCAGTCATAATATAGGGGTATTATGTGATTTGTTAATTTATTTAATTAACCCTTGTTTTATGGCAGTATTTGAGAATGTCGACTGAGAATATTAACAGTGGAGTAAATGAGACCGTGGAGACACCGGTGCTTACCAACGAGGAGAACGTGCAACAGGCTGGCAATGTTCCTCCTGTGAACAACACCAATGAGCAGATGATGAATGATGGAATGTTTAGAAGTTTTTTGCAATTCATGCAAAACCAGACAAGGGAGACTCGTGTTCAAAATACAGGAGGAAATGATAGCAATTCACGGTTTGTCACAGCCAAACAGTTCAAAGAATTGGGACCACCAGAATTTAAGGGAAAGCCGGATCCGATCATGGCGGAAACGTGGGTCAAGCAAATTACCAAGATATTCGATGTCTTGGGATGCACGGAGGAACAGAAGGTTCCATTCGCCACCTTTATGTTTCGTGGCGAGGCAGATTACTGGTGGGAGTCTGTGAAGCGTACCCATCCAACCGCACTCAGCATGTCTTGGGAGACATTTCAAAAACTGTTCAATGACAAGTACTTTCCTGAAAGTATTCGTCATATGAAGGAGGTAGAGTTTATTAGACTAGAGCAGAATAATATGACGGTATCTCAGTACGAGGCAAAGTTTGCAGAGTTGTCCAGGTTTGCACCTCATTTGGTGGAGAATGAGGAACGTATGACGAGGATGTTTTTGAGAGGTTTGAAACCTGGCATACGTCAATATCTCATTTCTCATAAATTTTCTCTATTCAGATGTTGTCAACAGGGCTCAATTATTAGAGCGAGATAACGAGTACGGTCAACTGAGGGATCACAACCAGGATCATATCGGTGACAGCAGTTATCAGAACAATGATAACCAGCGGAGAAAGAAAAATACAGACAAGAACGGCAACCACTCTGGTGGTAATCGTGGCTATGAAAATAGAAGAAGCGAGTCGGGAGGAGATTTTAAAAAGAGGAGATTCAACAATGACAATACGAAGATGTCAGCACCAACTGGTTCCAAGGGAGGAGAACGACCACCGGTTATATGCTATAAGTGCGAAAAAGAAGGACATATCAGCCCAAACTGCCCACAACAGTTTAAGGTATGTTATAATTGTGAAAAGGAAGGACATATCGCTCGAGATTGCACTGTAGCAAAACCAAGTCCAGCGGGGATGGTGACTCAAAAAGCTGTCCCAGAAAAGATAAAGTCAACGGTTCCTGGAAGAGCGTTTGTCGTGACTGGTCAACATGCGAGGAACCCAAACGAGGTGATCACAGGTAAGCTAATCATAAATTCATGCGAATTTTATACCTTATTAGATACCGGTTCTACCCATTCTTTTATCTCTCCTGCTTGTGCTCAACGTTTAAACTTGACTCCGGAGAAGTTAGACTTTGATTTATCTGTGGAGACTCCGTTAGGAGAAACTTTCATCACATCCACTGTTTATAAATCTTGTGTGATCCAAGTTGGCACCATCACCTTACCTGTTGACCTTATCTCTTTAAAGATACTTTCTTTTGATGTGATTTTAGGGATTGATTGGCTAACTACTCATCATGCCAAAATTGATTGTTTTCGTAAGGTTGTTAGTTTTCATATTCCTAACCAACCTGTTGTACGAATTCAAACAACTAAGCCATTAAAATCAATCACTGTTATATCAAGCCATAAAGCCATTCGTTTATTAAAAACGGATGTCAAGCTTTCTTAGCCCATGTTATGGATTTGAATAAAGACACGTCAAATTTGAATAATATTCCTGTTGTTATTGACTTTCCTGACGTATTTCCTGAAGAACTTCCCGGTCTACCCCCGGAACGAGAAATTGAATTCTTTATTGATCTTGAACCTGGTACAAAGCCCATTTCTAAAACCCCATATCGAATGGCTCCTATTGAACTTCAGGAGTTAAAGGTCCAACTACAAGAGTTGTTGGACATCGGTTTCATTCGTCCTAGTACATCTCCTTGGGGTGCTCCTGTTTTATTTGTAAAGAAGAAAGACGGGAGTATGCGACTTTGTATTGATTACCGGGAATTAAACCATGTCACTATTAAGAATAGGTATCCGCTACCTCGTATTGATGACTTGTTTGACCAGTTACAAGGAGCACAATTCTTTTCAAAGATCGATCTTCGTTCTGGATATCATCAGCTGAAGGTTAAAACTGAGGATATTCCAAAGACTGCCTTTAGAACTCGGTACGGGCATTATGAGTTCCTAGTTATGTCTTTTGGATTGACTAATGCTCCTGCGGCTTTCATGGATATGATGAACCGAGTATTCAAGGATTATTTGGATCAGTTCGTTGTTGTCTTTATTGATGACATCCTCATATATTCCAAAAGCCGTGAAGATCATGAGCATCATTTGAAGCTGGTACTCCAAAGGCTGCGTGAAAATAAGTTATATGCCAAGTTGAAGAAATGCGAGTTCTGGCTTGAGGAAGTAGCTTTCCTAGGGCACGTGGTGTCAAAACATGGAGTATCTGTTGACCCGGCGAAGATTGAAGCAATACAAAGTTGGGAGCAACCAAAGACGGTGACCGAAGTACGCAGCTTTCTGGGCTTAGCTGGTTATTATCGGAGATTCGTGGAAGGGTTTTCTCGAATCGCTACCCCGTTAACTCAGCTGACTCGGAAAGATATCAAATTCGTATGGAGCGAGGAATGCGAGAAGAGTTTTCAAGAGCTTAAGAGGAGACTCATTTCGGCACCTGTTCTGACAATACCATCTGGTTCGGATGGATTTGTTATCTACAGTGATGCTTCAGGCAAAGGGTTAGGATGTGTTCTCATGCAACATGGGAAAGTCATAGCCTATGCCTCGCGACAACTCAAAGAATATGAGAGGAATTATCCTACTCATGATTTGGAGTTGGCAGCAGTAGTTTTCGCGTTGAAGATCTGGAGACACTACCTGTATGGGGAGAAAGTGGAGATCTATACAGATCATAAAAGCCTCAAATATTTCTTCACCCAAAAGAACTCAACATGCGGCAGCGACGTTGGCTCGAGCTGTTGAAAGATTACGATCATACCATCCAATATCATCTTGGAAAAGCAAACGTAGTAGCTGACGCATTGAGTAGAAGATCATATGCGGGTACGAGTGCAATGTTGTTAACACAAAGGCCCATTTTGTATGACTTGCAAAGGATGGAGATAGAGATGAAGGCTCCAAGTACCCACATGATGATATCAAATATACGAGTAGAACCGACTTTAATCGATAAAGTTAAAGCTGCTCAAGCTACGGACATAGAGCTGATGCGTATGAAGAAGAAAGTGCAAGAAGGTTCTATTCCAGAAGCAAGAACCGATGAAGAAGGAATACTTCGAGTCCACTCTAGACTCTGTGTTCCTAACAATTCTGATTTGAAGTACAAGATCATGATGGAAGCACACAATACACCATTTGCAATCCATCCTGGAAGTACCAAAATGTATCGTGATCTACGACATACATTTTGGTGGAATAATATGAAGAGAGAGATTGCAAAGTTTATCTCGAGGTGTTTAACTTGTCAACGTGTAAAGGCGGAACATCAAGTACCAAAGGGTCCATTGCAACCACTTGAGATTCCGAAATGGAAGTGGGAACACATTACCATGGATTTCGTTACGGGTCTTCCCACGGTTTCTCAAGGCATAAATACTATTTGGGTTATTGTTGATAGATTAACCAAGTCTTCTCATTTCTTGCCGATACGGGAGACTTATTCCCTTGAACGTCTTGCTCGTATATACGTAGATGAGATTGTGAGACTGCATGGCATGCCAGTATCCATAGTTTCGGATCGTGACCCAAGATTCACTTCAAGATTTTGGGTTAGCTTGCAAAAAGCTATGGGCACAGATTTACGATTTAGTTCGGCATACCATCCTCAAACGGACGGACAATCAGAGAGGACTATTCAAACTCTTGAAGATCTATTAAGACTTTGTGTCCTAGATTTCAAAGGGAGTTGGGATAAGTACCTACCATTGGTGGAATTCTCTTACAATAACAGTTATCAGACAAGTATAGGTGTGGCCCATTGAAGCATTATATGGACGAAAGTGTCGCTCTCCAGTATGCTGGGACGAGGTGGGTGAAGCAACATTGTTGGGACCAGAGTTGGTACGCATGACTACAGAGAAGATCCAAACGATTCGACAACGTATACAAACGGCACAGGATCGACAAAAGAGTTATGCGGATCTTCATCGAAAGGACGTGGAATTTGACATTGGGGATCATGTATTGTTGCGTGTGGCTCCATGGAAAGGAGTTACAAGATTTGGGAAGAGAGAAAAGCTCAATCCACGATTTATTGGTCCATTTCAGATTCTTGACCGAGTAGGAAATGTGGCCTATAGACTCGCGTTACCTCCAAGTATGTCTCGTGTTCATAATGTTTTTCATATATCTGTGTTACGTAAATATGTGAAAGACCCAGACCACGTTATTGAGTTAGAACCGGACGAGATAGCTGAAGACTTAACGTACGAAGAGGTACCTGTCAAGATCTTGGATAGAAAGGAGCATGTCCTACGCACGAAGGTCATACCACAAGTTAAAGTTTTGTGGAGAAACCATGCTATTGAGGAAATGACCTGGGAGTTAAAAACGGAAATGAAAGCGAGGTATCCTCATCTTTTCGAAACACCAGGTACGTACGTCAATTTCGAGGACGAAATTTCATAAGGAGGGGAGGTTGTAAGACCCCAAATTATTAATAAATGAAATTTAAATTCCCTCTATTTATTATTTTGAAATAGTAAGTGTTAAATTGATTAATGAGGTTAGTTATGGGTAAAATGCGCAAATATTTCAAATAAGCAGGTGGTTATAAAATATTCATTATTGTCGGGGAATATTCGTTTGGTCGTGGAATATTCTTCCTGTCGGGGAATATTCGTACGACGGTGCAGTCTTTTGTGGGCCCCATAACGGAAAGCGATTGGATGAAGAAAACGACAAGTATATGTTTTTTGTTAATAACGGCGTAGTTGTTACCGTTAATACTGTTGGAATACCCGGTGGTTAAAACACAGTAATACGCGTTGTTACACAGTAGCACACTGTATTGCACCAATTATTGATTCTTACGTAAGAAGGCACTACTCAATAATGGCTACAGTAATTACTGTTCAGTATTTTATTTTATTGATTCAATAATTGCTGCGTTGATATTTTATATTACTGTTGTTTCAATAATTGTCACTACACAGTATTTCTCATTATCAGATCAATAATTCATATTATTTGAATAATATTATTAGATAACATTATTGGCAATGTCTAGAAAGTTCTGTCTAAGGAGAGGTTTGGTCATCTAATTGCGCGCCAGTAGGGAGAAATCCTTATTGGAAAGCCCCCTCTTTCCTGGGAACGGCCTGATTGTCATAAATGTGATTCTGTAATATTATTTGTGAATAATTAATTATTGATTCATATGATAAGGAAATATTTATTTTTGTGGATATAAATGAGGGATATATTTTTGTGGTTAAAAATGAAGGAGTTAATGTTGAGGTTTTTATCAGTATTTTTGTCGGAATGGAGGTATTAAAAAACAGGATTTTTGAGATATTTTGCGGGGGTTATAATTTTTAATCCGACCGTTGGATCGTGGTAATTTTTGGATATGTTATACATATATAAGTTGAGTATATGTCCACAAATTTTGAACCGTTAAAAATGAACGTATGATTTATTATGAATTTTACGAGATGACTGGTTCAGAAATTGTTGAATTTTCGGAGTTAATCATTTTGGTAGAAAATTCTAGAATTGGTGGGCCCCACTCTTGGTTGGTGAAGAAATGTGCTGAGATTTTTATTCAAATGTGGTGGGTGGAAATAGTAGCAGGTAAAGCCATCAGGTTGCAGGTTAAGTCTGCTTCGGCGTGCTAACATTTTCCTATAAATAGAGGGCTAAGTTAGAATTGAAAATCACACCAGAAACAAGTTTTCTCTCTTTCTCTCTCTAGATTATTGAGTGTATTTTGTGAGTATTTAGATACTTTGAGAGTTTCTATTCATCAGAGCAAGTGTCTTTCAGCCTTATACCGGTATTCCGACTAGAAGTACTGTCTTTACGAGGTAAGGGATGTTATTTTATTCAAAAATGATATTATTTCTTCAATATCATTATGCCGAAATATTGGTTGGAAATTTTTATCAAATTTGGAACTTTTCACGTCGGGGTTACTATTCATGAGTTACTATTCACGAGTTACTATTCACCGAAAAATAAAATTTTCTTCTTTTCGTCCAAAATATCTATTCTGGGTACTAGCTTTGATTGTATCCATGTTTTGATCATTCTTGAATTCTACTTCACTATGAATAATTATAAGGTATTTTTGGACATGGATAAATCGAAATACGAATCCTTAATATTTGTTATTTTGTTTCACTGGATTCGTTTTCTTTAAGATATTTTTCATCATCCTCAGTCCTAAATGATGATATTACTGAATATCTTTGGCCGTAGTGCAAAGATGAATGATTAACTGATGAATATCTTTGGCCCGTAGTGCAAAGATGAACAGGTGTTGAGATGAACATGACCGACTGGTGATACAAATGAATATCTTTGGCCTGTAGTGCAAAGATGAATATTTGATTAAAGATGGTTATTGATTGTTGTTACAGGGATAAAATATTGATGATGGACTTTTAAATCTTAGAAGATAGTAGAACTCATTCTCTACTTGACTCTTCTAATGGTTTGCTGTTTCCGCTGCAGTTATTGATTTAAAACTTGTTGTCTATTGTATTCTATTAGATTTTTCCCTGTTGAAGACTAACGATAATTTGTTCTGTATTATCTTAGTCATAATGTTCTTTACTGGGCTAGTTGAGCTCACCCTTTTCCTTTTTGTTCCATTTTTCTCAGGAGGCGAGAATGTAGCGAGTACTAGTCGGGGTATGGAATGATGGTTCTAGAAGTTACTTTAGTAGTCCTCACCATTTTTGTGAAATAATGTATCAATAATTGTAATGAGGACTTATTTGAGTGTGGATATTGTCTAAATGACAGTATTTGTATTTAAACTCACAGTTCTTGTGTTGTAATAATAAAGATGTAGTTGTTTCTGTACCATGTATTTTGGCGACTCAGAATGGGTGTTGTATACCTATTTTGGGGGCGTCACAGTTGGTATCAGAGCTTAGGGATATGATCTCTGGCGGAGATCGGAGAATAGAACTAGGAGGGGAGAGACGAATAAATCCTTCGCTAGTGTGTCCTACCTAAGCTTATTTATTGGTCAGTCATAATATAGGGGTATTATGTGATTTGTTAATTTATTTAATTAACCCTTGTTTTATGGCAGTATTTGAGAATGTCGACTGAGAATATTAACAGTGGAGTAAATGAGACCCTGGAGACACCGGTGCTTACCAACGAGGAGAACGTGCAACAGGCTGGCAATGTTCCTCCTGTGAACAACACCAATGAGCAGATGATGAATGATGGAATGTTTAGAAGTTTTTTGCAATTCATGCAAAACCAGACAAGGGAGACTCGTGTTCAAAATACAGGAGGAAATGATAGCAATTCACGGTTTGTCACAGCCAAACAGTTCAAAGAATTGGGACCACCAGAATTTAAGGGAAAGCCGGATCCGATCATGGCGGAAACGTGGGTCAAGCAAATTACCAAGATATTCGATGTCTTGGGATGCACGGAGGAACAGAAGGTTCCATTCGCCACCTTTATGTTCCGTGGCGAGGCAGATTACTGGTGGGAGTCTGTGAAGTGTACCCATCCAACCGCACTCAGCATGTCTTGGGAGACATTTCAAAAACTGTTCAATGACAAGTACTTTCCTGAAAGTATTCGTCATATGAAGGAGGTAGAGTTTATTAGACTAGAGCAGAATAATATGACGGTATCTCAGTACGAGGCAAAGTTTGCAGAGTTGTCCAGGTTTGCACCTCATTTGGTGGAGAATGAGGAACGTATGACGAGGATGTTTTTGAGAGGTTTGAAACCTGGCATACGGCAATATCTCATTTCTCATAAATTTTCTCTATTCAGATGTTGTCAACAGGGCTCAATTATTAGAGCGAGATAACGAGTACGGTCAACTGAGGGATCACAACCAGGATCATATCGGTGACAGCAGTTATCAGAACAATGATAACCAGCGGAGAAAGAAAAATACAGACAAGAACGGCAACCACTCTGGTGGTAATCGTGGCTATGAAAATAGAAGAAGCGAGTCGGGAGGAGATTTTAAAAAGAGGAGATTCAACAATGACAATACGAAGACGTCAGCACCAACTGGTTCCAAGGGAGGAGAACGACCACCGGTTATATGCTATAAGTGCGAAAAAAAGGACATATCAGCCCAAACTGCCCACAACAGTTTAAGGTATGTTATAATTGTGGAAAGGAAGGACATATCGCTCGAGATTGCACTGTAGCAAAACCAAGTCCAGCGGGGATGGTGACTCAAAAAGCTGTCCCAGAAAAGATAAAGTCAACGGTTCCTGGAAGAGCGTTTGTCGTGACTGGTCAACATGCGAGGAACCCAAACGAGGTGATCACGGGTAAGCTAATCATAAATTCATGCGAAGTTTATACCTTATTAGATACCGGTTCTACCCATTCTTTTATCTCTCCTGCTTGTGCTCAACGTTTAAACTTGACTCCGGAGAAGTTAGACTTTGATTTATCTGTGGAGACTCCGTTAGGAGAAACTTTCATCACATCCACTGTTTATAAATCTTGTGTGATCCAAGTTGGCACCATCACCTTACCTGTTGACCTTATCTCTTTAAAGATACTTGCTTTTGATGTGATTTTAGGGATTGATTGGCTAACTACTCATCATGCCAAAATTGATTGTTTTCGTAAGGTTGTTAGTTTTCATATTCCTAACCAACCTGTTGTACGAATTCAAACAACTAAGCCATTAAAATCAATCACTGTTATATCAAGCCATAAAGCCATTCGTTTATTAAAAACGGATGTCAAGCTTTCTTAGCCCATGTTATGGATTTGAATAAAGACACGTCAAATTTGAATAATATTCCTGTTGTTATTGACTTTCCTGACGTATTTTCTGAAGAACTTCCCGGTCTACCCCCGGAACGAGAAATTGAATTCTTTATTGATCTTGAACCTGGTACAAAGCCCATTTCTAAAACCCCATATCGAATGGCTCCTATTGAACTTCAGGAGTTAAAGGTCCAACTACAAGAGTTGTTGGACATCGGTTTCATTCGTCCTAGTACATCTCCTTGGGGTGCTCCTGTTTTATTTGTAAAGAAGAAAGACGGGAGTATGCGACTCTGTATTGATTACCGGAAATTAAACCATGTCACTATTAAGAATAGGTATCCGCTACCTCGTATTGATGACCTGTTTGACCAGTTACAAGGAGCACAATTCTTTTCAAAGATCGATCTTCGTTCTGGATATCATCAGCTGAAGGTTAAAACTGAGGATATTCCAAAGACTGCCTTCAGAACTCGGTACGGGCATTATGAATTCCTAGTTATGTCTTTTGGATTGACTAATGCTCCTGCGGCTTTCATGGATATGATGAACCGAGTATTCAAGGATTATTTGGATCAGTTCGTTGTTGTCTTTATTGATGACATCCTCATATATTCCAAAAACCGTGAAGATCATGAGCATCATTTGAAACTGGTACTCCAAAGGCTGCGTGAAAATAAGTTATATGCCAAGTTGCAGAAATGCGAGTTCTGGCTTGAGGAAGTAGCTTTCCTAGGGCACGTGGTGTCAAAACATGGAGTATCTGTTGACCCGGCGAAGATTGAAGCAATACAAAGTTGGGAGCAACCAAAGACGGTGACCGAAGTACGCAGCTTTCTGGGCTTAGCTGGTTATTATCGGAGATTCGTGGAAGGATTTTCTCGAATCGCTACCCCGTTAACTCAGCTGACTCGGAAAGATATCAAATTCGTATGGAGCGAGGAATGCGAGAAGAGTTTTCAAGAGCTTAAGAGGAGACTCATTTCGGCACCTGTTCTGACAATACCATCTGGTTCGGATGGATTTGTTATCTACAGTGATGCTTCAGGCAAAGGGTTAGGATGTGTTCTCATGCAACATGAAAAAGTCATAGCCTATGCCTCGCGACAACTCAAAGAATATGAGAGGAATTATCCTACTCATGATTTGGAGTTGGCAGCAGTAGTTTTTGCGTTGAAGATCTGGAGACACTACCTGTATGGGGAGAAAGTGGAGATTTATACGGACCATAAAAGCCTCAAATATTTCTTCACCCAAAAAGAACTCAACATGCGGCAACGACGTTGGCTTGAACTATTGAAAGATTACGATCACACTATTCAATATCATCCTGGAAAAGCAAACGTAGTAGCTGACGCATTGAGTAGAAGATCATATGCAAGTACGAGTGCGATATCGTCAACACAAAGGCCCATTCTGTATGACTTGCAAAGGATGGAGGTAGAATTAAAGACTCCAGGGACCCATATGATGATGGCGAATATACGAGTAGAACCAACTTTAATCGATAAAGTTAAAGCTGCTCAAGCAACGGACCTGGGACTGATACATATGAAGAAGAAAGTGCAAGAAGGAGCTATTCCAGAAGCGAGAATTGATGAAGAAGGAATACTTAGATTCAACTCCAGACTTTGTGTTCCTAACGATTCTGACTTGAAGCATAGAATCATGATGGAGGCACACAACACACCATTTGCAATCCATCCTGGGAGTACCAAAATGTATCATGATATTCGACATACATTTTGGTGGAACAATATGAAGAGAGAAATCGCGGAGTTTATCTCGAGGTGTTTAACCTGTCAACGTGTAAAGGCGGAACATCAAGTGCCAAAGGATCCATTGCAACCACTTGAGATTCCGAAATGGAAGTGGGAACACATTACCATGGATTTCGTTACGGGTCTTCCCACGGTTTCTCAAGGCATAAATGCTATTTGGGTTATTGTTGATAGATTAACCAAGTCTGCTCATTTCTTGCCGATACGGGAGACTTATTCCCTTGAACGTCTTGCTCGTATATACGTAGATGAGATTGTGAGACTGCATGGCATGCCAGTATCCATAGTTTCGGATCGTGACCCAAGATTCACTTCAAGATTTTGGGTTAGCTTGCAAAAAGCTATGGGCACAGATTTACGATTTAGTTCGGCATACCATCCTCAAACGGACGGACAATCAGAGAGGACTATTCAAACTCTTGAAGATCTATTAAGACTTTGTGTCCTAGATTTCAAAGGGAGTTGGGATAAGTACCTACCATTGGTGGAATTCTCTTACAATAACAGTTATCAGGCAAGTATAGGTGTGGCCCCATTTGAAGCATTATATGGACGAAAGTGTCGCTCTCCAGTATGCTGGGACGAGGTGGGTGAAGCAACATTGTTGGGACCAGAGTTGGTACGCATGACTACAGAGAAGATCCAAACGATTCGACAACGTATACAAACGGCACAGGATCGACAAAAGAGTTATGCGGATCTTCATCGAAAGGACGTGGAATTTGACATTGGGGATCATGTATTGTTGCGTGTGGCTCCATGGAAAGGAGTTACAAGATTTGGGAAGAGAGAAAAGCTCAATCCACGATTTATTGGTCCATTTCAGATTCTTGACCGAGTAGGAAATGTGGCCTATAGACTCGCGTTACCTCCAAGTATGTCTCGTGTTCATAATGTTTTTCATATATCTGTGTTACGTAAATATGTGAAAGACCCAGACCACGTTATTGAGTTAGAACCGGACGAGATAGCTGAAGACTTAACGTACGAAGAGGTACCTGTCAAGATCTTGGATAGAAAGGAGCATGTCCTACGCACGAAGGTCATACCACAAGTTAAAGTTTTGTGGAGAAACCATGCTATTGAGGAAATGACCTGGGAGTTGAAAACGGAAATGAAAGCGAGGTATCCTCATCTTTTCGAAACACCAGGTACGTACGTCAATTTCGAGGACGAAATTTCATAAGGAGGGGAGGTTGTAAGACCCCAAATTATTAATAAATGAAATTTAAATTCCCTCTATTTATTATTTTGAAATAGTAAGTGTTAAATTGATTAATGAGGTTAGTTATGGGTAAAATGCGCAAATATTTTAAATAAGCAGGTGGTTATAAAATATTCATTATTGTCGGGAAATATTCGTTTGGTCGTGGAATATTCTTCCTGTCGGGGAATATTCGTACGACAGCGCAGTCTTTTGTGGGCCCCATAACGGAAAGCGATTGGATGAAGAAAACGACAAGTATATGTTTTTTGTTAATAACGGCGTAGTTGTTACCGTTAATACTGTTGGAATACCCGGTGGTTAAAACACAGTAATACGCGTTGTTACACAGTAGCACACTGTATTGCACCAATTATTGATTCTTACGTAAGAAGGCACTACTCAATAATGGCTACAGTAATTACTGTTCAGTATTTTATTTTATTGATTCAATAATTGCTGCGTTGATATTTTATATTACTGTTGTTTCAATAATTGTCACTACACAGTATTTCCCATTATCAGATCAATAATTCATATTATTTGAATAATATTATTAGATAACATTATTGGCAATGTCTAGAAAGTTCTGTCTAAGGAGAGGTTTGGTCATCTAATTGCGCGCCAGTAGGGAGAAATCCTTATTGGAAAGCCCCCTCTTTCCTGGGAACGGCCTGGTTGTCATAAATGTGATTCTGTAATATTATTTGTGAATAATTAATTATTGATTCATATGATAAGGAAATATTTATTTTTGTGGATATAAATGAGGGATATATTTTTGTGGTTAAAAATGAAGGAGTTAATGTTGAGGTTTTTATCAGTATTTTTGTCGGAATGGAGGTATTAAAAATCAGGGTTTTTGAGATATTTTGCGGGGGTTATAATTTTTAATCCGACCGTTGGATCGTGGTAATTTTTGGATATGTTATACATATATAAGTTGAGTATATGTCCACAAATTTTGAACCGTTAAAAATGAACGTATGATTTATTATGAATTTTACGAGATGACTGGTTCAGAAATTGTTGAATTTTCGGAGTTAATCATTTTGGTAGAAAATTCTAGAATTGGTGGGCCCCACTCTTGGTTGGTGAAGAAATGTGCTGAGATTTTTATTCAAATGTGGTGGGTGGAATAGTAGCAGGTAAAGCCATCAGGTTGCAGGTTAAGTCTGCTTCGGCGTGCTAACATTTTCCTATAAATAGAGGGCTAAGTTAGAATTGAAAATCACACCAGAAACAAGTTTTCTCTCTTTCTCTCTCTAGATTATTGAGTGTATTTTGTGAGTATTTAGATACTTTGAGAGTTTCTATTCATCAGAGCAAGTGTCTTTCAGCCTTATACCGGTATTCCGACTAGAAGTACTGTCTTTACGAGGTAAGGGATGTTATTTTATTCAAAAATGATATTATTTCTTCAATATCATTATGCCGAAATATTGGTTGGAAATTTTTATCAAATTTGGAACTTTTCACGTCGGGGTTACTATTCATGAGTTACTATTCACGAGTTACTATTCACCGAAAAATAAAATTTTCTTCTTTTCGTCCAAAATATCTATTCTGGGTACTAACTTTGATTGTATCCATGTTTTGATCATTCTTGAATTCTACTTCACTATGAATAATTATAAGGTATTTTTGGACATGGATAAATCGAAATACGAATACTTAATATTTGTTATTTTATTTCACTGGATTCGTTTTCTTTAAGATATTTTTCATCATCCTCAGTCCTAAATGATGATATTACTGAATATCTTTGGCCGTAGTGCAAAGATGAATGATTAACTGATGAATATCTTTGGCCCGTAGTGCAAAGATGAACAGGTGTTGAGATGAACATGACCGACTGGTGATACAAATGAATATCTTTGGCCTGTAGTGCAAAGATGAATATTTGATTAAAGATGGTTATTGATTGTTGTTACAGGGATAAAATATTGATGATGGACTTTTAAATCTTAGAAGATAGTAGAACTCATTCTCTACTTGACTCTTCTAATGGTTTGCTGTTTTCGCTGCAGTTATTGATTTAAAACTTGTTGTCTATTGTATTCTATTAGATTTTTCCCTGTTGAAGACTAACGATAATTTGTTATGTATTATCTTAGTCATAATGTTCTTTACTGGGCTAGTTGAGCTCACCCTTTTCCTTTTTGTTCCATTTTTCTCAGGAGGCGAGAATGTAGCGAGTACTAGTCGGGGTATGGAATGATGGTTCTAGAAGTTACTTTAGTAGTCCTCACCATTTTTGTGAAATAATGTATCAATAATTGTAATGAGGACTTATTTTAGTGTGGATATTGTCTAAATGACAATATTTGTATTTAAACTCACAGTTCTTGTGTTGTAATAATAAAGATGTAGTTTCTGTACCATGTATTTTGGCGACTCAGAATGGGTGTTGTATACCTATTTTGGGGGCGTCACATTCACCACCTTCACCACCTTCATCGCCTTCATCGTCATCGTCATCGTCATCGTCATCACTAGCATTGTCAGAATCGTCATCATCAGAATTACCATCAAGCTTTTAGTCCCCCATGTCTTTGATAGCACGTAACTCATCTCTAATAATGGACCTAAGGTCCCTGCATAACTGGACATGTAAAAGCTGCATTTCATCTTTAATATGAGTTCGCAACTTTCCAAATTCTTTCTTCAATTCAGAAACTTCTTTTTTCAATTCAGACACTTTCTTCTCCAACGGCTTAGACCGTACATCAATTGCCTCTTTCACAACAGATATATCAACACCAATGTTGTCAGCCTTCACTTTTTTGTCTACTTTCTTGTCACCATCCTTCCCATTAAAAAAGTAAAAATCGCCCAAATCAAGCCGATCCTTCTCCTCGGCCGTGGGAATCAAACTGTTTATCCTCAGCTGAAAAATAATAAGTATACTTTAGTATATCATCTAACAAACAATGTACAATTACATTAAAATAAACAGTAAATAAAGAATCATAAAACATAATCAGTAACCAAATACATATATACAGGTACCCAACCCAAATGTATAATAAGTAGTAACCAACTAAATGTATAAGTGTAACCAAATGTGTATATTCGGGTAACCAACAACATTGTTATTAGTAACCTGAATGTAATCTAATCAGTTACCGTATTTGAAAATTTAAGTAACCAAAAATATTGTTATTATTAACATGCATATAAAATAATCAGTAACCAAACGTGTATATAAAGGTAACTTACTACTTTGTTGATAGTAAACTTCACATAATATTTTCATTTATCAAGTATATAACTAAAGGTAAAACAACATACATGTCCGGAAAAAAAAAACTAATTCATTCAACTTGTCATTTGAAAGCGGTTTCATTAACTCCTTCCATCTGAATAAACGGACATCCGACGGATGCTCGTCATTGCATATACTCCGATTTTTGAATGTCGGAATAGTTTCAAACATAAAAACTTGGAATACATACGGAAGCCCATTCAACTTGTACAATTTGGTGTAATAATCCATGTAAAAATTGTATGTTGAAACACCATTCTTTCCTTTCCTATAACGCCCCTTCAAAGCATTAGACAAAGAGTACTTTGTCATCTCAAAAGCAACTTTCCCCCAAGGAAAACTACTAACATCGCCATAACACAAAAAATTAACCATTGCCCCATCAACGTAATTTTCAGAAAATGTGCACATAATGAAATTAAAGACCAAAAATATCATAGACATCTTAATAGCCTCGTCATCATCATCAAAAATTGTCTTCCTATATATCCTACCTATACTACTACGTGTCACAGTTTCGTCACCAAAAAACTTACCAATAAGCATATTCTCCATACATTTATATGGAATTATATCATCCTCACCCTTCCATCTCAACCCAGATATCATACAAAACTCAGGCAAACCGAACCTGACCCTTTTCTCTTTGAACAAAAACCACATTTCACCGTCATCCCTCTGGTGAACCTCCCTCACAAGAGCGTGGTGAATAATCTGGGAATACATTTGGTGCTCACCAAACTCAAGAAAATTCCCAAAACATGTTGCCTTAAATTTATCCAGCCGACTCTTATTTAATTTATTTGCAATGATACTGGGGACTTCCATGTCGCACCAATATATCACTTTTCCGGTGAATTTTCTGTTGCATTCCTCGTAATAAAGATCCCATAACTGCAAGTAAACAAAATTAGATTTACAAAGTTAACCAACCAATCATATGATAGTAACCAAAATAACATAGACAAGTAACCAATATAGCTTTAGTCAGTAAACAAAACATCATTAATCAGTAATCAATCCAGCATTAGACAGTAATCAAGACAACATTACACAATATAATAGTTAGACAGCAACCAATAAATCATTAGACAGTAACCAAGACAGTAACCAAGACAGCATTATACAGTAAACAGCATGTTGTAAGAAGGTAACCAATGTAAATTGGTTACTTATTAATGTTGTCTTGGTTACCTTCATGCAACATACTGGTTACTGTCTAATACATTGGTTACCAACCATGTGCTTACCACTCATTAGTCAGAAATATTATGCAGTAACCAAAACAACATTAGTCAGTAACCCATTCAGCATTATACAGCAACCAATACAATGTTGCACAGTAACCAATACAGCTTTAGACAATCAATTGGTTAGACAGTAACCAAGACATCATTAGACAGTAACCAAGACACACATAAGACAGTAACCAAGACATCATAAGACAGTAACCAAGACATCATTAGACAGTAATCAAGACACTCACAAGACAGTAACTAAGACATCATTAGACGGTAACCAAGACATCATAAGACATTAACCAAGTCAGTTTTGCTTACCTTCATGCAACATGGTGGTTATTGTCTAATGCATTGGTTACCAATCATGTGGTTACCAAGCATTAATCATTAATATTATGCAGCAACCAATTAAGCATTATATAGTAACCAATTAAGCATTATACAGTAAACAATAACAACATTTAAATTAACACACCTTTAAAATTCGTTGAGTTAGAATTATCTTCTAGATAAGCACTTGAGCTTTATTCTTAACAGGGACATCAAAATCATAATCTAATTGCACTTCGGAATGTTTGATATCACTATGTATCACCAAACTACTCTCATTCTTACTCGATTTATTACCTACATCCTTCCCCTTTCCCTTCCCCTTGCTCTCCACAACAGACTTCTTCAAGTTCTTAACAGAATCACCCTCCACGATCCTTTTCCTCTTTCCATCCTTCTTCCTTGTATCATTCCTTGTATCAACCATTCTATACAAAACATTAAAACAACACAAACCAAAACAATGAATACTCCCTTCTATTAGTAAACTACTTTAATATATAATACATTAAACTATTAAGAAAATACTCACTTGAAGCAATAATAAACACCAGAGTCGATCAATGGAGAAGAATAACGAGTAACAACGACAATGAACCAGACGAGTAACAACGACAACGACAATGAACCAGACGAGTAACGAGTAACAACGATAATGACGAACAACTCAACGAGTATGCCGAACAACTAAACAAATATGATAGAGATGAAGAACGCACGAACAAAGATGAAGAACAATCACCGGAAACAAAAAATTTTAACTCCGATTACGTTTAGTCGCGACAGAGGAGAGAAACAAGGGTTTCAGCATGCAAAAAGGGGTTTGGTAACTGCAGAGTCCCGTACAAATGATAGGCGGTTATCACGCGATTCAAAAAAAATAACTTTTTGCCGTGTCAGTCCATTAATATTTATCTCTTAAATTAAGGACTCTTAATTATATTAGTATTGTAAATATATATGATGAAATGTCATATTTTTGTAATTATTTTATTAGTATATGATTTTTGTAATTACTTTCATAAATGTACTATAATATGTAATTGTTCCTTAGAATAATTAGTCTATACCATTTTTGGGCCGGGAGCATGATCATATAATTATTTGGCCTACATTTGATTTATTTTGTTATTTTGAAAAGCCTTTTTCAAACTCACTAGGCCCAGAAGAACTGCCTCTTCCTCTTCTTCTTCCTCTAGGATCTCTTTCCCTCCTTTCAGTTTTATTTATGAAATTTTTTTATTTGGGATTTTTTTTTTTAAAATTCGTCAATTACATAACATCATCAAATTTGTTGGGAAAAGTACGCCTAAAATAATCTCAATCCCAAGAATTACTTTTCCGTCTTTGTGCAATTAAATATGAAATCAACAAAACTAATTATAAGAACAAAAATAACAAATAACCATCCATAAGCAAGACACCAAATTTACGTGAAAACCCCTCTAAAACTAAGAGGTAAAAATCACGGGTCAAACTCCGAATCCCCACTATATCACTAATAATAGGCTTACAATATTCCTCTCAAGTTTTATGCCCTAAAACTTGAGGTTACACAATAAATTGAAATAGTACAAATTTACCTTTAATTAAGTTGAGAAACCTAATTAACTTCACCACCCAAAAATACCCTAAGCAATAAAGTCTTCATGCTTTCAATTGAACAGAGATGATGGCGGATACCCACGAACAACAAACTGTAATTCTCTTAATTTATTCTTTTGGTATCTTCTTACTACCAAGCTTATCTCATATTTTAAATAAGACTCCCTCATAGCCTTATCTATAATACTCTTCTTAATCCATTCCTATTTTGGATTAGAAACAATTTATTCTCCTAATCAAATTAGGGATCACGTCTCCTTGTCTTGGTCACCAACTAATTTAACAAGTAAATCCTTTTTAATTTCAACTTGGATTCCTTTCATGGAATCTCCAATTCTAATATTGCTTCCATTAACCCAATTTCTAATTGGATTAATATCAAGTAAACCCACTTACTTGCTCACAAAGAAAATTAATTCTATTCTATCTTGGATTCTATCTCATGGGTGAGGACCCACACCCAACAATCTCCCCCTCCGAACCCATGAGAGGAGGGATCGCTAACCACAACTCCTTACTCGGAGTCAATTCCAACGAAGTCTTGGCTTAACTCAAGCTTCTTGGAATTTTCAAATATCTTCATGTTCAACTTTGTCTCATCGGCATGGTTCTTCTCAATGGGTGGATCTAACTCAAACTTGACAGATTTTTGCTTGCCAAATTCATTCACAACTGCTTTGTACCCTGGCTGCGAGTTATAACTTTCCTTCTTCACTTTTGGTACTCATTTAAAGTGAAGAGCTTTTCTCTCGTGGTTCTCATGCAAGGCTTTTCTCTCATTTCGCACGGATTTGTACCACACCTTTTTCTGCCTAACTCCCCCATCTTCAACACCTCTCACATGCGCCCGCATCGTATAAACACTCCTCTAGTCACCACTAGAGACCCTTTGGTGAGCTTACACTGACCTTCACCAAAGTAACTTTTATAACCATTCTCATCAAGCTTACCAGCAGAGAATAAATTAAAACGAATATCTGGAATATGTCTGACTTCTCTCAGCATCAACCTGCAACCATTGTTTGTTTCCAAACAAATATCTCCAATACCTATAATCTTGGATTTACTTCCGTTTTTCATCCGCACATGGCCAAAATCACCACTACTGTAGGATGTGAAGATTTCACCACGCGAAGTAGCATGGAACAAAGCACCCGAATCAATAATTCAATCATTAACATGACACTTGGGTTTATCATCACAAACAATAGCTACATCAACGTCGGATAGATACACAATCAAATCTTTATCCTCATCTTTTTCCTTAGACTGCTCCTTCTTTAAAAATCTGCACTCTCGTCTTATGTAACCCGGCTTCTGACAGTGAAAACAAATTAATTCTTTTTTATCTCTTGACCTTCCCCTGAATTTGTCATCTTCAGGAAAGTTTCTCCCTTTGTTTTTGCCCCTACTATGTTGTGAGATCCCAAATTTTAAGAAATGAAAGTATTCAATTTTCTTATAATTATTATTTTATTTCGTAAATGGTTAAATTGATAAAAGGTTAAAGTTAAGGGTGAAATGTGAAAATTTTTTAAAGTAGACAAGTTGTCATAAAATACTCAGTTACTATTCACTCTAGTATTGTTCACTCGAGTATTTGGGATACTTTTTGTGTCGGAGTACTATTCACGAGTTACTATTCATGAATTACTATTCACGAGTTACTATTCATGAATTACTATTCACGAGTTACTATTCACCCGTAAGATATATTTCTTTTTGGTCCAAATTATTTTTGGGTACAATATTATTCCATGAGGAGATGTGCTAATTTTTCAGACCGTTGGTTGAAATTATATTAGTAAATCAATATGGACCGTTGCTTTAAAGGTTTAATAGTGAATCAGTATGGACCGTTGCTTTAAAGTTGTAATAGTGAATCAGTATGGACCGTTGCTTTAATAGTAAATCAATATGGACCGTCCATTTAAAAGTAAATCAATCTGGATCGTTCATGAATTAGTTACTATGCAGTCCATTCTTCTATAAATAGAAGTTCATTCTTTCATTATTTCTTATGAATTCACTGAAACTCTAGATAGAGAAACTATAGAGAGAAAGAAAAAAAGTGTTCTGCTACTTCACTACTCCTATATCCAGTTCTCTTCTTTCTAAGGTAAGGGATATTATTTGTTGTACCTGTAAGGGGTATTATTTCTTTTGTATTCATGAAGAGAACTTATGTTATTCCATTCTTTATTATTCTGTTGGAATAACCTGTATACGCGGACTACCCTATACTTGGTGAAATTCTTCTGTTATTTCATTCTTTATTATTATGTTGGAATAACATGTTTATGCGAAGTACCGCATACATGGTGAAATTCTGCTATTACTCCGTTCTTTATTATTCTGTCGGAATATCCTGTTGGTGCGTACTACGCCTGACCTGGTTCCCTTAATTATTATTTTGTTAGAATAACCTGTCTGTGCGGTCTATCGCATGCATGGTGATTTCTGTTGTTATTACATTCTTTAATATTTTGTTGGAATATCCTGTCAGTGCGAATTTCGCCTGACCTGGTTCCGTTCTTTATTATTCTGTTCGAATATCCTGTCTGTGCGTTTACGCATGACCTGGTTCCATTCTTTATTATTCTGTTAGAAATAATCTGTCTGTGCAGTCTATCGCACGCATGGTGAATCCTTCTGTTA
Organism: Panax notoginseng; assembly: GCA_016801055.1. Taxonomy (NCBI): domain Eukaryota; kingdom Viridiplantae; phylum Streptophyta; class Magnoliopsida; order Apiales; family Araliaceae; genus Panax; species Panax notoginseng. The sequence goes on from CM029014.1 coordinate 16,505,732, forward strand.
TTCCATTCTTTATTATTCTGTTAGAATAACCTATCTATGTGGATTACCACATGCATGGTGAATGATCCTTTGTATTCATTCCTTATTAAATTGTGGAAATGATTTGTCTAAGTGGATTACCGCACGGCGGACGAAAATCCATTTGCAGTTTCATATATTCTATTATACTCAGTTGGTTAAAATTTTGGCTTCTATACTCCATGAAATTAGTGGAATATCCTTGATATTTGCACTTCATCCAGTATCTTTTTATTGAAATATTCTTCTGAGCATTTTTGAATTTTACTCCACAAAATAGTATCATGTTGACAATTTGGGCATTATTGAGTTCAGGATAAATTAACTTATAAATCTTTAAAACTTATTCTTGAACTTGTTTTATTGAATTATTAGGTCATTGTCATGATGAGTTATGTTGGTTATTATGTGAAAACGTGGAAGTTTCTTAGAAATCACAAAGGGTTAAAAATCAGATTTTGGTAAAAATGGAGTATAAAATTCAATTGACCATATCTCCTATTATATTTTAAATTTTTGAGTGTGGTCAAGTTCTAGAGTTAGATCTATGAGTTTTCTAACTTATTCAAGTGGAATCACTGAAAAAGGTGTTGTAGATTTTTGTGTGGACTGATTTTAGCGAAAGAGTCAAAAATTGCCAATTTCGAAAAAGCTACTGCCCAGATTTTTAAAGGGCATTTTCGACCACTTAAATTGTGAGAAAAATTTCGACCTTTTGGGACATTAAAATATATGATATATAGTACCTCCTGTCCAAAAATGAGCTCATTCCGACTTAAAATGAGCAAGTTATGACCATTTTAATATTTAGATTTTTTCGACGAAAAACGCTATAACCGGAGTTCTATAATTCTGATGACCATGAAATTTAAACTGGAAGCTCATGTTAACATGTGTAAGATCCTGCCAAGATTTGAGAATTTCTAGAGTTAAACTTGAGGTAGCTAATTTCTTAAGGAATTAATTAGAAATTGATTTTTGAAAAATAGTAAATGAATTTTAAAAATTTCAAGAAAAATATATGTTCTTTATGGGACTATATTCTGCTAAATCCCAGAAAAGAAATATTTTTGGGACTGATTTGATATTTTTCATGAAAATAGTTTAGTTACGAACATTTGAATTAAATATGTTATATGAAGTAACAAAATTGGTAAATAGAATTTTATGGCTTGAAAATCTTATATAAGGTATATACAGATTTTTTATGAGGGATTTGATCATTGATGATTAAATTTTATGAGTATGACATTTTTGAATAATTAAATGCATTGTTTGATAAAGTGTAAACAATTGAAATAAATTATTTATAAGTTTAAGAAATGACTAAAATATTATTATAATATTAATGACATTAGATTATGAGATTATTAAGTGATTGATAACATTTGGTTATTATTGAATGCTAGATAAATTGTATGATAAAAGTTTAATATTTATCCTTTATCTCATTCGATTGATTCTTTATGTCATTGTCATCATCCTCATGCTTATATCATGTTGAAAGTCATCTGTGGCCTGTAGTGCATAGATGAACTTGGTATGATTATGACCACGGATTATTCGGTATAATCATGACCGTAATATTATAAATGATGTTAAAAAAGTCTTCATTGACCCGTAGTGCATTGATGGACATTTTTTGGTATGATTATGGCTATAGATTCTCTTCTGCCAAGGGTGCAAAAATGAATTATTTTATGGCATGATTAGGACCGTTGATGAAAACAAGATTATCTTTGGCCCGTAGTGCATGGATAATTCGTGGTTGTGATACTAAAGAATATCCTGAACCTGTAGTGCAGGGATGATTCGATGATGTGGATTAATTATTGAGCTGAGTCTCAGCAATGAAATATTAATTCATGGATGTGATAATAATGAATATCTTTGGCCGTAGTGCAAAGATGATTTAATTATTATGATTATGAGCAGAAATTGTGATTTGGTATAACCATAATTTTTGATGTTTCAGGTGAAGATAGGTGATAAAAATTATCTTCGTCCTGGGTTCGAAAATGAATTCAGAATCATAATTATGATTATGAGTTATTCATATGATTGTGGACAGGAATTGTTGATTGATGTTACAGGGATAAAACATTATTGGTGGTCTTTTAACATGGAGAAGATAATAGACATGATGTTCTATTTGACTCTTTTAATGGATTGCTCGTTCCGCTGTAACTATGGTTGAAAATTTTATCATCTACCATATGTTCTAAATCTCTGAGTTATTATTGATGAAAGCTAATGATAATGTAATTATCTTTAGTCATGATATTCTTTACTAGGCTAGTTGTGCTCACCCTTTTGCTTCACAATTCTTTTCAGGTAATAAAAGTGTAGCTGGATCGTGCGGGGTATTAAGAGGATTAGAACGGTGGTCTCTAGCTGTGGAGGTTCTCCCTAAGCAGTATAGAAAAGTTTATTTAGTAGTTATATTTGGTGAATCCAATAGGGTGAGGTGAACCCAACTTTGAAAAGGTGTTTTGCCACTAACATACAAGATGTCTAATGACATACAACTTCGTGTTATCATAAGACAGGGTTGTGCACATCCACTTGCTGAGTATATCTACGAGCACTTCCCAAAGATTTTAATTTCTAGAACAATTATTGACTGTACCTTTATGTAAGGTAACATTGTAAGGTCTTGTGGTCAAGGCACCACGAGAGTATTATATATATTTGTATTAAAACTCACAACTTATCTGTTGTCGTGCTCTGCACGACAGTTCAACAGTTGTATAAATGAAGTTTGTATTTGATTTTTATAGTATGATATCTGGAGACTCAAAATGGGTCGTGTGGACCTATTTTGGGGGCGTCACATATGTGCGATAAAAACTTGTGAATCAGCACTAATCACCATAGTATCTCTTTGCCTCTGTTCCTCGTTAAACAAACTATCCTTAACTGTATTCATAGTCAGCTTGCCATTAGGAACGGAGTTACTCAACGATACAACCAGCGTCTCCCAGCTATCAGGCAAAGAGCTCAACAACAACAAAGCCTGCAACAAAGCCTGCATTTCATCGTCAATGACCATCTTCATCGTACTCAACTAATTTATCAAACTCTAAAAATCACTAAAGTGTTCTGCAACGGAGTTTCCATCCTTGAATTTAGAATTCATAAGCTTCCTAATCAAAAAAGCTTTATTTTGCACAGTCTTCCTTTCATACATGAATTCCAATTTCTGTCAGAAAGCATAGGCTTTAGTTTCCGTGGCAACATGATAAAACACACTTTGATCAATTCACGATCTGATCAGACCAATAGTCTTCATGTTCATCTTGTTCCACTGCGCGTCACTCTTGTTTGTGGGCTTAACTCCATCGTTCTCAAGTGGCTCGTACAAATCTTTGCAGTAAAGCAAATCCTCCATTCTTGGCTTCCAAATTGCATAATTTGTAGCCTTGAGATTAATCATGCAACCTGCTGTCCAATCCTCCATTTAATTCGCACAAGAAAATCACAAAAATAATCAAGCTCTGATACCACTATTGGAAAAAGTACGCCTAAAATAATCTCAATCCCAAGAATTATTTTTCCGTCTTTGTGCAATTAAATATGAAATCAACAAAACCAATTATAAGAACAAAAATAACAAATAACCATCTACAAGCAAGACACCAAATTTACGTGAAAACCCTCTAAAATTAAGAGGTAAAAACCACGGGTCAAATTTCGAATCTCCACTATATCATTAATAATGGGCTTACAATAATCCTCTCAAGTTTTATGTCCTAAAACTTGATGTTACACAATAAATTGAGATAGTACAAATTTACCTTTAATTAAGTTGAGAAACCTAATTAACTTCACCACCCAAAAACACCCTAAGCAATAAAGTCTTCAAGCTTTAAATTGAACAGAGATGATAGCGGATACCCACGAACAACAAACTGTAATTCTCTCAATTTATTCTTTTGGTATCTTCTTACTACCAAGCTTATCTCATATTTTAAATAAGACTCCCTCATACCCTTATTTATAGTATTATTCTTAATTCATTCCTATTTTAGATTAGAAACAATTTATTCTCCTAATCAAATTAGGGATCACGTCTCCTTGTCTTGGTCACTAACCAATCTAACAAATAAATCCTTTTTAATTTCAACTTGAATTCCTTTCATGGAATCTTCAATTCCAATATTGCTTTCATTAACCCAATTTCTAATTAAATTAATATCAAATAAACTCACTTACTTGCTCACAAAGAAAATCAATTCTATTCTATCTTGGATTCTATCTCATGGATAAAAATCCACACCCAACAAAATTTGCCTTCATAGTTAGTTAGTTCATTATGGTGTCATAATTTTTATTCTAAAATTTTAATATTTTTAAGGATAAACATCGAATACAACTTCGTGTTATCATACAAGATGTCTAATGACATACAACTTCGTGTTATCATAAGACAGGGTTGTGCACATCTACTTGCTGAGTATATCTACGAGCACTTCCCAAAGATTTTAATTTCTAGAACAATTATTGACTGTACCTTTATGTAAGGTAACATTGTAAGGTCTTGTGGTCAAGGCACCACGAGAGTATTATATATATTTGTATTAAAACTCACAACTTATCTGTTGTCGTGCTCTGCACGACAGTTCAACAGTTGTATAAATGAAGTTTGTATTTGATTTTTATAGTATGATATCTGGAGACTCAAAATGGGTCGTGTGGACCTATTTTGGGGGCGTCACATATGTGCGATAAAAACTTGTGAATCAGCACTAATCACCATAGTATCTCTTTGCCTCTGTTCCTCGTTAAACAAACTATCCTTAACTGTATTCATAGTCAACTTGCCATTAGGAACGGAGTTACTCAACGATACAACCAGCGTCTCCCAGCTATCAGGCAAAGAGCTCAACAACAACAAAGCCTGCAACAAAGCCTGCATTTCATCGTCAATGACCATCTTCATCGTACTCAACTAATTTATCAAACTCTAAAAATCACTAAAGTGTTCTGCAACGGAGTTTCCATCCTTGAATTTAGAATTCATAAGCTTCCTAATCAAAAAAGCTTTATTTTGCACAGTCTTCCTTTCATACATGAATTCCAATTTCTGTCAGAAAGCATAGGCTTTAGTTTCCGTGGCAACATGATAAAACACACTTTGATCAATTCACGATCTGATCAGACCAATAGTCTTCATGTTCATCTTGTTCCACTGCGCGTCACTCTTGTTTGTGGGCTTAACTCCATCGTTCTCAAGTGGCTCGTACAAATCTTTGCAGTAAAGCAAATCCTCCATTCTTGGCTTCCAAATTGCATAATTTGTAGCCTTGAGATTAATCATGCAACCTGCTGTCCAATCCTCCATTTAATTCGCACAAGAAAATCACAAAAATAATCAAGCTCTGATACCACTATTGGAAAAAGTACGCCTAAAATAATCTCAATCCCAAGAATTACTTTTCCGTCTTTGTGCAATTAAATATGAAATAAACAAAATCAATTATAAGAACAAAAATAACAAATAACCATCTACAAGCAAGACACCAAATTTACGTGAAAACCCTCTAAAATTAAGAGGTAAAAATCACGGGTCAAATTTCGAATCTCCACTATATCATTAATAATGGGCTTACAATAATTCTCTCAAGTTTTATGCCCTAAAACTTGAGGTTACACAATAAATTGAGATAGTACAAATTTACCTTTAATTAAGTTGAGAAACCTAATTAACTTCACCACCCAAAAACACCCTAAGCAATAAAGTCTTCAAGCTTTCAATTGAACAGAGATGATAGCGGATACCCACGAACAACAAACTGTAATTCTCTCAATTTATTCTTTTAGTATCTTCTTACTACCAA
>CM029014.1:16516589-16681131 GCA_016801055.1 Panax notoginseng
CGGTTTTATTTGTTGCGATTTTGGTTCCAAAACAAATTGAAACAACAAATTTTATACAATTTAACATCACACAATATTAAATACTACTTTAATAACTAACACACACAACCTTACTTATAATATTTTGTCTAAACAAAAGTTAAATAGAACTTGATGAATTATTATCGGCTTACATATAAAAATTCTAAATATAGATAATTAGTTAATAATGATTCTAACTTTCTCACCTTCACTATAAAGTAGTTCATGGCCTAAGAATGGAACAAACAAGTTACAAGAAGCTTATATTAACTGATTAACCCCATAACATGACTAAAGTATTTTGCAAACCAAAACAGGCTCAATAGTACATATTTGGTGGGTATTTAGTGGGGTGAATTAAATTTCAAAAGACAATAGTACATTTGAAAAGAAGCATGATGCGGTTTCGATTTTATATATGCGATTTTGGCCAGTAACCAAATCCTAACTGTAAATTCTGTTTTTCAATCCACATAAAATCGCCACATACGTCGGAACCGTTGGTGCACTTTTAATTGTTATGAATTGTACAGTTTTTGATACAGTTTCAGAGGCAATTTAATTCCTTACTCGACCTTACTCCTAACACAATGAATTGTATCAACAACAAAACTCAACATAAAAAACCCACCCTCTATAAGAAATTGAGGATTAGCATCATCATCAAATATGTGCTACTACATGATGACATACATCAATTCTATTACTTCATTACAAACCCAAAAAGCAAAAGCCAATTGATAGATAATTGAAGTGAGATATATTATCAGAATGGTTCTATGGTCTAGCGGTTAGGACATTGGACTCTGAATCCAGTAACCCGAGTTCAATTCTCGGTAGAACCTTATGAATTTGTTTAGTTTTTGACTTCACTTTTTTAAAACTTGAAAATTGTAAAAATCAACTTTTCACAGGCATAACATTTGCCTAATGGCTACTTAGTAACTTGCACTTTAATAATCTGGGCTTTAAATACTTTCAGCAGAGTTTTCATTATTTACAACTACTTCTATTTCTTAAAAAAGTTGCTCTTTTTTGAACCTCTAAAATAAATATTAATTGATAAAATACTAAAAGCAAAAATAATATTTCCTTTTTACTAGTGAAATTAGAAACAAATGAAATGAAAGTACAAGGAAATTGCATAAAGCGAACCAGTTAGTTATATTTATGAAACTAACCCTTGATTATAGAAAGTTTATCAACAAACTGTTGATTAAAGGATATGCAATCTGCTTACCTCTTGCCCCAAACAAAATCAAACATTCTACCTGCAACTGTTTTGAAAGGAGGGGGCAAACTGGATGTAAAACTCGGCACAAAATAAAGATCTACAAAAAATGGATGAAACTTTTCTATGATATTTTTGTACACGACAAGCCACGCCGGTTCCTATATTCTTTAGGGCTATCTACTGCATTATCTAGTTATTTCTCAGGTTGAGAATGGCACATAATTTGGCATACGGCAGTTTTAAAATCTTCGTAAAATCTCTGTTCTGAAAACCTGCTGGCTCGCTGCCTTGCAGCCTCAGCCATCTTAAGTCTCTCACTTTCTGGCATCCTTATAATTTTCAAAATGGCATCTGCATACTCTTGGACATTTTGGGCAAGAAATCCAGTTTGCTCTCCACCTTCTTCCAATACAATGTCCATTTTAGGGCCCGCAGAGTTATGAGCTGAAAAGAATAAAGTATAGGTTACATACACTCACAATGATATGATCATACTTTTAAGGCAGCATCTGGATACTAAGGTTTGTATGATACAATAATATGATTAATGCTTTAATGCATGTTCTATAGTACTCCCTCTGTCCGGAAAAGGTTTGTATGATGTTTTTTCTGCTAAAGCACACCTTCCGGGCAGAATATTAAGGTTTATATAGGAAATACACGCATCCATTTTCAATGTTTTTTCTAATATTAAAGAGTAAAATTTAAAATTAGGAAAATATAATGGAGAAAACCATGTCCAAGTGTATTTATGTAAACCTTAATATTCATATAATAGAAAGAGAAAAAAGCTAATAAAAAAGTAGGACTCTCTTTTCAATGTAAGATGTAGTATATGATAGGAACAGAAGTACAGTGCATACCAATTGGTATGGCTCCTGCTGCCATGTACTCTACAACGCTAATGCCAAAATGCTCATCTATCATGGAATGGATTCCTGCAACTGCACCACCTATGAGTCTCACCAAATCCCTGCGGTTCAAACGAAAAAATAAAATAAAGTAAAAAAAATAACTTCTCAATGAAGGAAAACATCTGAGAAATTTAGTAACAGACTATAACCCCAAATCAAGTGATAGATATGGCACAAGCCTCCATAGCTGCTCATACATAGGCAAACATAAAAATCACAACAAATGACCGAGTCAAAAAAGGAATATAATAAATATATACACACGCACACACAAAAACAAAAACAAACACCAAGAAGGTAAATGTAAATCACAGCAAGTGACTATGTTAACCATTGTTAAAATTCATTTTTTGTGAAATATTAATAACTCGATACAAATTATCCTTTCAAGCTAGTTGCCCCAGCTCATCAAATTTCATAATTGTACATTGATAGTTAACTGAGAAGAAGATTCTTCCAAGCATTGAAAAATGAGGCATGATGAATTTCTTAATCCAGAAATATCAACCCACGACCTTTCCCTTAATTCAAAAACTGGGAGAGGGGTATTTGAGTCTTACATACATCATTCATGTGAAGGAGTGACTGCAAAGGTCATATCACATCAATTCTGAGAATCTGCCAAACTATATGAACCAGCATGTTATGAATTTAAAATTGCATTCAGCTAGTAACTCAATTATAACTCCAAATAACAATACCATCATCCAGACATGGTTTTGAAACTTGAAGTGTGGAATGTAGAGAGCATAAAACTTCAATAACCAAAACAAGGAAGACAAATTTTTCCTTGGGTAATTTACATATATGAAATCCTAAATTTCCATATAATAATTTCTTTATACTGCTTCAATTTACTATACTTCGCAGAAGAAACAAAGAATTCATGCTTAGTTTAAAATACCACTGAACTACCCTACCTATTACAAGGAATGTCAGCATAGTACCCAAACTATACATGTATGCGTTAGAAGCAATCGATATATAAATTTGAATTGCCACAAACCTGTACATAACATTCTTGAAGAACTCCACATGCTCATCAACCTTCAGTTCAATAGCTTGGTCTTTCAAATTCTGCAACCTAGTTTCATCTGCTTCATTCCGACAACTACCAACAAATTGGAGTTTCGGTTTAGGCAAGTCGTCATCTAAATTCTTGATGGCAAGTGAAAATGCCTCCAGTTGAAGAGCGTGTGCCTGAGAAACAAGAATGTAGTAGCATAAGGTTTAAAGCCTACAACTATACTACCTTGTGCACATAAGGTTTATATTATAAAAAATGTTCACCTTCTCTGGACGAAATTGAGCCACAGAAATAATTTTTGGTGGTATTGTTGACCTCTCCAGTGGAAGTGCCTATTCAACTAAAACAGATTAGAACCGACAACATGATGCAAGTAATACAACAGTGTAAATATAAACATTTGAACAAGGAGGAGCATGACTATAGAAACTAAGAAATTTTAAACCTGAAGTCCTGATGTATCACAAGGAGGATAGACACGCTTTGTGCGATCTGGTATTCCCCAAAGCTTATCAATATGAGAACGTGTCCATGAGGAATTAACCATCACAAGGTGCGCACGAGAGCCTACAATCCCATAAAGCCAGCTAAAAAATGTATAATAGACAACTTTGCACTGGGATAGCAGAATGCTGTCATTCAAGTGAATATGTCAGCTTCACATGAGAAGAGAACAACTAAACTAAAAGAGATTGGACTTTTCAACCTTTAATAGACTAGCATCCCAAAATTGGCAATTTATTACTTGTAGATTATGAACAGTAATCTAAAAACTCAATTAAGAAACAAGAAACTTTTGACCGAGTTACAAGACTATAAAAGAACCAGGAGGTTTGAATTACGGTATTGCAAATCCATTGGTACCTCCGTCTGTTTGTCAGCCCATGCATGCACAGTTGTTAAGGTCTCAATAAACCCCAAGTTTGCAAAATTAGATATCTTTCATGACAGTTATGATAGGATAAAACTTCCTCCCATCATCTTCCAACATAGTTAAAAACAATATTTCATAAGCATGTATACAAACATGTAACATAACTTAGATTACAAACCTTTTAGCAACCACGGCATCATTGTTGTACATAGAAGTCCGTGCATTGACACGAGAAAGCATGTCTAAGCTGATTGTTGGGTAATGCGTGTAGCATATGACTTTGCACCCAAATAGCCTGGCAAGGGGATAGGCAAAAGCATATCCACTTGTATCAAAATAATATATAGGAACCAACTTGCATAAGGCTTCCCATGAGAGGTATATTGAACCAAAGCTTTGACCGATCATTGTAAAGCGGGGGTAAGTGGTATCTTCAACCCACTTCCTTTCATTTAGATGGATCACCTGATATAAACAGAGTGGTATGTCAAGAAGACATTATAGGAATTCCAAGATTTTTTAGTTAGTCAAGTACTAAAGTCCATCATATATTACACCCAAACACCAAGGATCAAAATTAAGTTCCACTTAATGGAAGATATTGCTGTAAATTTCTTATTAAATACCTAAAAATCTATGTTCGTTGAAGTTAGAATAGTCCCATTTTACAGGCAATTGAAGTAGTGAAAAATAGGTATTTTGTTTCAAAAACTACTCCCTATCAAGACTTGGTCTGAATCAAGTGTGGATTAGAATCCATAACAACAAGGCCTTCTTAATTTATTAGCCAGCAGTGAATCATTATTTGTCTTAAATAATCAATGCACAAGGTTAATAAATGCTTAGAACCTGAAAAAAAAAACACATCCAACAAAACAAGCTCATAGCATCTTCTCAACCTCTTTGAAGCAAGCTCCGAATGAACCAAGTTATCTCCAAAGGTTTGACCATTAACCAAACACAAGTGTCACACTCTAAAGTTTCTTTATGTCTCATCCACCAGAGATGCAGCCTCAACTAACCGAGGGAGAGACAATCATACCAACATAATACACAGTGCTCTTCATCTTGGTCCAATTTAACAAACCAAGGCCTAATTATTATACACACGAAACATTCATTCCCAACTACATAAATATAAACACATTAACACTAACACATTGTCACAATAGTTAGTACAATAGTTAGTCGTGGCAAGGGCGTAATTTACTTCAATTGTGAGGTTTATGTTCAAGTAGGAAATGTGGATTGTTAGAATATTATCCTATATATATCATTGCAATCTTCAGAAGAGAATCAATGAAATATCAATTTTCCTGTTTCATTCTTTTCCTTTATTGTTATTTTTCTTTCATCTTGTTCAATGTCAATTCATGAATATCCTTGTTATTATCCTTGCAGATACTTTGAATCCATTTTCTTACAGTTATACCTTCATGGCTGAGTCCCAAGCTCTATCCCGCCTTGATGAAGTCATGAGCTCAAATCATGACAAAGTGGTATCAAAGCCATCGTTCCTCGGCAGCTTCCAGCCATGGGAAATGGTATATGATTCGCCATGGAGCACCCCTTCGTGTGACCAATTGAGTGGAGTTCCAGCAATGCAAGATTACAATATTCCTTTCTCCGGCAATGATCCTAGTGGATTTATTCAGGGCTATGAAGAATTTTTTAAAGCGAATCCTATGACTGAAGTAGATATGATTCAACATGTAATGCAGGATTTCGAAGGGGAAGCACTAGAATGGTATTATCAGTACATGGAAGGAAAGTTTTTTCGATACATGAACTCCGGACTGTTGGGAGGATTTTGTTATCGAGCTATAAGGAAAGTCTGCAAGTGAGCATCAGGTATTTGTTGAAAGGACTGAAACATAAATGGAAAACTTTAGTGAATCAAAGTTTATAGGGTATGAACCATCTGAAGTTGTGCACAACTTGTTTGCTAAAATTTCTGAGCCAATGGGATACACTACTAACCTTAACCCGGATCTCCCAATGGTTTTGGTCAACTTACTCATAGTGGAACAACTAAGAAATGGAATCCTGTGAATATTATGTTTAATTATAACACTGGGAATTATGACAAGATAGGAGTACAAATGCTTTATGGGATTAAGGCGTGCAAAGTATTCGGTGACATGTCTAGAAGAGAAACTTTGTACTGGAGTGAGTACAAGGTTCCAAAGGAGGTTAGTGAAGTTGCTCCATTTAGCCTCATCCAACCAAGTGAGGCCTGCTGTGCTGCTATCAAATCTCTCGACCAGACTTGTTTTTGTGTGCTCGTAAATGGTCTTTCGATTTTTGGCATTGACTGGAACATGGCGTCACAGCTTCTTGACAACTGCACTGCTAATTTTGAAACATATGTTGGAATCTGGATTGCACGGAAGCAGTTCACTGAAATGATTGATAGAGATATTATTTCTTCGAGTGTGATGATTAGAGGGAATGCTCAAGATGATGAAGCCCATGGTGCTTTGGGCTTGTGTCTTGAGATGTCATTAGGGGGTGGAATTGAAATAGATGGGCAAGCAATGATAAGAGTACTTCATGCCTGCATTAATATAGGGAACCTTGGAGTAAGCAGTTTGGCTCAGGGATTTGAAATATGTAGAGGTTTAAATTTTTATTTGTTTGTAAGGAATTCTTTGGTTGATATGTATTCAAAGTGCAGCGATGCTGATTCAGCCTATAAAGTGTTCACGGAGATGCCTCGGAGGAACCTTAGTTCATGGATTTCTATATTATCTGGAGATGTCCACAATAAGAACTATATAGAAGCTAATTTTCCGTTTGATTCAATGTTGAAGGCATCCATTCAGGCCGGTGAGGTTTTCCTTAAGAAAGGTACCGTTTACCATGAGATCATCTCATGTACTTGGTGAACCAGAACTACATTAAGCCTTTTAATATTCGATTTTTAGCAATGGTGGATACTGAGACATTCGTTGTACAAGTAGAGATCAACCATCTCTTGCATCTGATCACCAACACTTTCCATAGCAACAAAGAGATATTTCTTCGTGAGCTTATCAACGCCTCCTCTGATGTTCGAGATAAGATTCGGTTTGAGAGCTTGACTGACAACAGCAATCTAGATATCCAACCAGAGCTCTTCATTCACATTATTTCTGACAAGACAAGTAATACATTGACTATTGTTGACAGTGAAATTGACATAACCAAGGCTGATTTGTCAACAATTTAGGTACCATTACAAGATCAGGTATTGAGGCTGTTGCTGGTGTTGATGATAGCATGATTGAAAAATTTGGTGTTGGTTTTTATTCTGCTGACTTAGTCGCTGAAAAGGTTATTGTCACAACAAAACACAATGATGATGAACAGTATGCATGGCAGTCCCATGCCATTGATTTCCCAGCTCTTCAAGGTTACACTAATTTGATTGTGCTGAAATTGGGTGGAAGTTTCCAAACTCAAAGTAGGTACATGATAATTAATAGGTTCCCTTATAGTGGAAATCTTCTCTCAAGTGTAAGGATTCCAATGAACAAGCTGGTGCAAGTTTCTCATGGGGTAGTCGATATGGTCATTGCACAGCACAAGGCATTAAAACTTTTTAGTAACATCGGTGTAATTAAGCCACGATTGATGAAGGTTTACAGTTTCATGCTAAGCGGAGAGCTAGTATCTAATTTTTCTAAAGCTCAATGGTGGTTTATTTGGTCATTAATTGTGGAGGAAGACAATCTTGATCTCGCAACTTTGCTATTTGAGAAGGCCAAGTCTAACTGGGTATTTGTAATGATCCCTTACAATTTAGCAGTTGCAAAAAAAATTATTTTTGATGCCAACAATGCAATTGTTCTAGCATCTAGCATTCTTGATGACGGGATGGTTTTAAATATTGAGCCAGATTCTATCACAACATTTGGATATGGTAAATCCAATGGAACTCTTAATACAGCAGCAAAAATGTTGTGCAAGACAACAAATGAAAATCTTTGTGAAGTCAGGATAATTTTTCATGTCAAACGGTTGTTGTTGATTACTGTTGTAACAATGAAGCTTCTTGAATCTATCATGGGCTTATTTCGGTTAATTCTAGTGCATCAACTTGCTCTTCACGTATTCATCATTAGTGATTGGCTATTTTTAGCAGCATGTACACATGCATCTGCGAAGGACAACTCTTGGGCTAATGAGCAGCTGATGGTAGATTGTACCACAAATGGGTAACATACATTTAATACCCTTGGGCATGGAGGGGAATCTTACATGCTAGCAAGCTAGGTGATGGTTCTGAAATTCAGCCTTGAGGACAAGGCTTTCTTTAAGGGATGGGGAATGTCACAATAGTTAGTAGAATAGTTAGTAGTGGCAGGGGCGTAATTTACTTCAACTGTGAGTTTTATGTTCAAGTAGGAATTGTGGTTTGTTAGAATATTATCCTATAATCAATGAAATATCAATTTTCCTGTTTCCTTCTTTTCCTTTATTCTTATTTTTCTTTCATCTTGTTCAATGTCAATTCATGAATAACCTTGTTATTATCCTTGCATGACTGGTTATATGGATACTTTGAATCCATTTTCTTACAGTTATACCTTCATGGCTGAGTCCCAAGCTGTATCCCGCTTTGATGATTCGACAGTCATGAGCTCAAATCGTGATACACATGCATTCACATATAATTATGTCGTGAATGCTGAGAGGTCACAGAGAATTAACCTATTCATAGAGTGATCATTTATGACTAAGCTCGACCCCTCGTTTGATAATTCCAAGCATATCGCCACAGGGTTGGACAAAATTTCTGAATAATCGCATCTACATTTATACACATAAATGGCGAGAGGGAGAGAGAGAAAGTACCTTAGGGGGTTTAAGTAAGTTAACCCCAAACCGATCGACGGCGCGAGCAGTGAGAGTCTCGGGAGAAGCATCGTGATCGCCGGTATAAACAACACAGTCCAGATCCGGAAACTCTTCTTGGATGGCTTTGACGGCACACCAGAGTACTCTCTCTCCTCCGCCGCCATCGTTGGTGTACGGATGGAAGAAACCTACTGCCTTTTCCCTGTTTCTCCGACCTTTGATCACCTTCAACAAGAATTTGAAGGTTGGGGCCAAAATAAGTATTTCTATCAGAACAGTGCAAATCGACTTGAATATTGACATGAAATATTTAGGATCAAATTAGGGGTAGTATAAATGGCGATGGAACGATTTCAGATGCAATAACTAACTAGGGTTTTTGAGCGGAAAGTGGAAAGCGCCGAGTGATATAAAATTTTAAGTTCCAATTTCTATCGTCATACCACTCACTATTACTAAACTACGGTAATCTCAATAAATTAAAGGATAAAATTTACATGCCTTTCCCTAATTAGAAACACCAACACACCGGTTGATAAACCTGCAATGCACGGGCTAGTTTATAAATTTTTTATAAGAATAATATTTTTTTTATATAAATTTTTCGATTCTTTTTTGCATAGTATAGCAATTACATGTATAAATATGTTGCTATTATTATTTTATTACTTCCACTTTTATTGTGATAATACATTTTTTTTAAGGGTATTCAGTTGTTGCTCAATTTTTTGAATTTTCTATTTCATGGCTTCGATCTTTGTTTGTAACGTAACGATAGATTCTTCGATCCTTGTATTCTTGGCATATCCATAACGACCATTGTCACTACTGCTATCATCGCTTATTTCAATAATTTTCCGTTTGTTCTGCCCTCTGTTTTTTATTGGTATAGATTTGCAAATAAATTAAAATACATAAAATTTTAAAAATAACATGCAAAATAGGAAGAATATATTAGTTTAAAAAATCAGACTAATGACTTTACCTGGTATCCATTATTTAGTATTTTGTATGAAATTGTTTATGTATTGGGTTTTTTGTTTATGTGATAGTGGTATTTATAGGTGTTTTATATTTAATGAGTATTTATTTATTTTTGTCATCAATGCTTATCCGTTATACTCCTATGTTATAAAATTTTAGTTTTAATTTGGTGACTTTTGGAGTCTGTGTTAATTTTAGTTTTAATTTGGTGACTTTTGGAGTCTGTGTTACAACCAACTGACCGCACCAATTTTTATTGTTTTAATATTTTATGTTTTTGTTGTTGGTGACTTTTGGAGTCTATGTGTTATTTTTTTTTTATTTGAGGCGCCGCTTGGCATTCTTTCATTATTATTCATTGAATGTAGATATATTTCAAGTCCGTTTGTTTTTCTTTCTTTTCGTTTTTCTGTCTTTCCATTTTCCATTTTCCATTTTTACGTTTTTCAATCGATTAATATATTGATTGTCAAATTGATTTCAATTGACTGAGTTAAGGATAAATTGAAAGATTTAAAATTGATTGAGTTAAGTATAGGCAAATTGATTAATTGATTTGAAATTGATTGAGTTAAGGATAAATTGATTTCAATTGATTGAGTTAAGGGGTTGTGCTGCATTTATATATGTAATAATTGACTGAGTTAACTCTTAATTAATCAAGAGTTAACTCACTGATTTGAAATTGACTGAGTTAAGGATAAATTGATTTCAATTGATTGAGTTAAGGGGTTGTGCTGCATTTATATATGTAATAATTGACTGAGTTAACTCTTAATTAATCAAGAGTTAACTCACTGATTTTCAATTGATTGATTTCAATTGATTTCAATCAATTGCATGTGCTGTATTTATATATATAAAGTAATTAGAACTTTAAATAATTTTTATTTGGCAAAAAGCACCTTTTTCCATTGTATTCGTCGAGTAATAAGCAAGCCACTGTACTTTAGAAAAATAGAATTAAGCCATTAAACTTTTTAAAAGTTCTTAATTAGCCAATTTCGTCTAATTTATCTAACAGACGTCAATTTTCATTTAATATTTTTAGACATGGCTTTAAAAAAACAGATAAATACCGACCTTGCTTATATTTTTATTTAGGTGAGTCCCACGTAGATATATTATTTCTCTTCTAAACTTCATCTTCAACCTTTCTTTCTCTCTGTCCCTTTTGAACTTCATCTTCAACCTTTCTAGGTGTTTGGTAGCATCTTGATGTATCTTATCAGTCCACCTCTTAATGCATTTTAACAGCTCATAATTTTTGTATTAAGAGGTTATCTGAATAGTTTAAACTCATATTTATATCTTAACTATTCAGATGATCTCTTAATACAAATATATAGACTCGTATTAAGAGGTTAACTGTTAAGATGCAATCAAACACTTTAGATCTATTCTATTTGAAAATCCCAAGCCACTTTCAAAACTTCATAATCATCAGTATTTATCTCCTTTTGAAAACAAAATCATATGAATCAATCCCAATCTTTTACAAATTTCGGCAAGTTTTACAGACCCAGATCCAAATCTGTTAAAAGATTAACAAATTAATTTCTCCTACCATAGATTTTTTTAAAATCAAATTAATGTCTCCCATGTTCCACAATTAAAAATTCAACAAATTAATTTCTTAAATGATGAACCTGTGACCACGATTTATAGTTAGCCTCGTTCAAAATCATTGTCCTCCAAATTTTCCTTTTGTAAAGCTTCAGTAATATTTACACAATTGTCGTCGGAGATGGAATTTTTAGATGTGGAGGTGTAAGCAAAGGATTCGATAGTGGACGGATGTGGTTTTAGGGTTTTAGAAGAGGGTTTCTTTGTTGTTGTTACTGCGGTTGAGAATTCGAGATGGGTTAAATGGGAGTTCGAGCCATTCATCCTCTGAGATTTCTTCGAATGTTTAATTCATCTTTCTTCGTTAATTTACTACGGCAGAATGCATCAACTACAATCGAATTCTCCAACCAGTCCCCATATTGTAATTAGATTTTGACTTTAGACTCAGATTTTTTGGTGGCACCGTGCTCCGTTTTTAGGAGGGCCGGTTGCTGAGTTTCTTAGTGGATTTTCTGATGGTTGCAGGGGTTTCCTTGACCTTATAGTCGGAATTCATGGTTTTTTCTGGATGTGTCCTTTTGATTTATGTGTTTTTAATTATTTTATCGTCTCCAATTGAATCAATTTGGGTGTTTTGGTCAATTTGGATCTGCGCTGGGTTGAAGATGATCCACGTTGGAAGCTACATTAGCATTTAATTGTTTTTTATTTTGCTTTGATTGTAGTTTGCTTGTAAGGCTTGATCCTTAAGTACACCCAATCTCCTACAAGAAAGGTCCTTTCACTTCTTGCTTTGTCTGCATAGGTCTTCATTCTGGACTGAGCTGATGTTAGATTTTGCTTAAGTAGCTGCAATTGTTGAGTTCTTTCCCTACAAAATGACTTGGTAGTAGGATCCTTAATTTGCCCATATTGATGGAAGTTGAGATGAGGAGGCTTGTAACCATATAATGCTTCAAAAGGGGTCACCTTAGGCCCACTGTGATAGTGAGAATTGTACCAAAACTCAGCTAGTGGTAACCAAGTAGACCAATTATTAGGCCTGTTAGCAGTCATGCATCTTAGATAACATTTTAACACCTGATTAAGCCTCTCAGTCTGGCCATCAGTTTGGGGGTGGTATGAGGTGCTTAGATGAAGTTTAGTTCCTACTAGTTTAAACAGAGATTGCCAAAACAAATTGATGAAAATTTTATCTCTATCAGACACAATAGTTGAAGGGAATTCATGTAATTTGTAAATCTGATCAATGTATACTTGGGCTAAATCTGCAGCAGAAAAAGGATGATGGAGAGGAATGAAGTGTCCATATTTGGTTAATCTATCAACCACTACCCATATGACTAATTGTCTTTTAGATTTTGGCAAACCTTCAATAAAATCCATGGATATATCATTCCATGGTTTGTCTGGAATAGGCACCTGGGGAAGCTACATTTTCATGCTTGTTTTATTGGCAGACATCACAACCTTTTACATACTAGATAACATCACTCCTCATTGTAAACTAGAAAAAATACTTATTAATCCTCTCATATGTTCCGGTGATACCAGAATGACCCCCAACAGGAGACTCATGAAATTCAGATAAAAGCTTGGCCCTTAATGCATCATTTGGACCAACTACCAACTTCCCTTGAAACTTTAATCTTCCATTCTGAAAGCAATAACCTGGTAAGGACTGAGGGTCTAACTGGAGCTGCAATATAAGATCCTTAAGCCCTTGGTCAGAATCCCAAGAGTGCACAATTTCCATTATCCACTGAGGAGTACAAGTAAATAGTGCTGAGCAGCTTAGTTTCGGACCAGGTACTTGTTTTGATAAGCAGTCTGCTACTAAATTTTCTCCCCCCTTTTTATACACAATTTCATAATTTAAACCCATCAATTTGGTAATCCACTTTTGTTGGTTAGTGGTGGTGATCTTTTGATCAAGCAAATACTTGAGACTATGATGATCGATTTTAATTAACACTTTATTTCCCAATAAGTAGTGCCTCCATTTATTGACAGCATAAACCACAGCCATTAATTCCTTCTCATATGTGGACCATCCCAAATGTTTAGGTGATATAGTCTTGCTTAAGTAAGCTATAGGCCTACCTTGTTGCATCAAAACTACTTCCAGCCCATAATAAGAAGCATTAGTTTCTAAAGTAATGGTAAATTAAAATTGGGCATAGCTAGGACAGATGCTTCCACCATAGCATCCTTCAAGGCTGAAAAAGCAGCAGTAGTATCAAAAATAGGTGTGGTTTCTTGCATTGGTGACCCACAATGTAAGACTCATCACAAGAATAACACAATTTGTTCCTCCTCTTTTCTGTAATTTGTTCCCTAGTTAATCCTTTGATAGGCAAATTCTTCCCAAACTCCATATTATGCAAAGCAGTATTAGTCACTCTAGGTATACCAGCTCCTACTGCTTTATTTCCCAACACAAAATTGGGTTTCTGTTGGTTACCAAGCATCCCCATTTTAAATCTCATTCTGCTCCTTTTAACCCATGCTTCTTCAACTCCAGCCATCCTAATCACCTCTTTGAGGGATTGTAACTTCAACTCTTGAATGCCTAACCTTATTTCCTCTTTAAGCCCCCCCAAGAAACAGTCCATAAAAAAAGCTTCATTCAAAGAGGGGTTCCTAATCAAGGACCAACCCTTTAATTCTTCAAACTTCTTCCTATACTCATCCACAATCCCCCAACTGCTGCACATTTTTCAGTTCCCCTATAGGGTTCATCTGGTTCTCTAGACTGAACCTAGCAACAATCTCTTCCACAAACCTATCCCAAGTCAAATATGGACCCCCTTGCACAAACCCAGCATACCATTCTTCAGCCTCCCCTTCCAAATTCATGGTGGCTAAGTAAAGTTTGTGATTATTAGCCACTGAATGGTGAGAAAACAGTTTATTGCATTTTCGAATCCATGACCTGGGATTACCACCATCAAATATGGGAAATTCAAACTTGATTGATTTGAATATGCTAGGGGTACCCTTGTCATCCTGATTTAGATTTTCAAAAGCCCCTAGAACTGAGCAACCATGAATTTGTGAATTACCTATGTTATTTGGAGGAGGAGGTAGCCTAGCTGAGAGCAAAGCATCAAAACCCCTCATCATTTGCTCCATCTTCTGATTCAATCTCTCCTCAAAATCCAACTTCAAACTGCTGACAGAATCATCCAATTGAGTCTGCAACCTCTAGATGAAGTCAGCATGTTCACTGACAAAACCTTCCAAATTAGTGATTCTCTGTGTTATTGGCCACGGTTGGAATTCGTTAGGGCTTTGATACCAATTTGTAACAAACTGATAAGAATCATCTGTTACAAGACTTCCTATACTGCAGTTTACAACAAAGTAAGCACAGAAAGGAAAAAATAGCAAGAGGAAGGAGTAGAAATGAGGGAAGATCGAGATAAATTTAGAGATACTTTGAGAGAGGAAAATGATAATCAATTGTATTTCATGCCCATTTCACACCATGAGCTCACTACATATACTCCAAATTACATTATCCTAGATTTGCTCCACCTCAGCCATGTGACTGCTAACAGAGCAACATGCAGAAGTAATGAAGAAGAATGGAAAATATTACCTTACCCTTAATTAATAAAAACAAATGACATTATTAACCCTTCTAACCAACTTAGCAACCTTACACTACCATTCTGTAATACTATAAAATTCAGTGTTATTTTTGGCTGTTCTGGTTATATTCAGTGAAGCACAAACCATATATTCAAACAACTACGCAAGGAATAGGATAGGAAGGAGACAAAGCCCCCCAGACCACCGTCTGTCCGTCCTTCCTTCCTTTCATTCATAAAGGCAAACCACTTGAAGCTAAAATCTTTGCTCAAATTCAACCCAGGTTGAGGAGCCGAAGAATACAAAACCCACAAATTTATAACAGCCTTGGAAATTAAGTACAAAATGTTGCATATTTTTTGTATAGGCCTTTTCCTTCCATACAACATAAGATTATCCTCAACTTGCCCGCGCCTACAAGCTGTGCAAAAAATTGCCTCTGCTACTAAAGAATATTACAAACAAATATATATATATCCACATTATGACGGCCAAAACTAGAATGACATTATTTCTGAGGAAGACCTTCGCTTTTTAGCCCAGTAAAAACAATATCAGCAAAAAGAAAATGATAAAAAAAAATGAAAATTAACCACCCCCTATTAAACACCAAATGGTAAAACATCAACTGCCAGTTAATCATTCCTCATTAAACAACTTCTACTCCTGCAAATTTCCACTATCATAGTTAACCATAAATCAATAGCCCATTGGCGGCATCCCAAAGGGGGGCATAGGAGGCATCCCCATTCCACCCATTGGTTGTGTTTGTGGTGGACCATATCCTCCCATCCCCGGTGGTGCAGGTAAAGCAAGAGGCAGCAACTGCGCATACATGTTCTGCATCACAAACAATGTCCAGTCATATATTTGACAAGCTTTCCAATTTTAAACTATAATCAAAAGAAATGACAACAACGCACATTAACAGAGAAATCAATAACCGATCACAATACATAAAGGCCTAAGATCAGGACCAACGACAACAATGCACATTAACAGATAAATCAATAACTGATCACAATACATAAAAGGCCTAAGATCAGGACCATTTAGGCTTCAAATTTAATGCAAGAACAAACAAATAACTAATACCGATGGGCCATGGTTTGCTATACAAAGAACAGAAATATGATATTTTCATAACAATAAAAAAATAAATACCTGTTGCTTAATTACATCCTTCTCTTCGCTTTCTTTAGCCTTCATTTCATTGGCTGCCTCTATTTTGTCCTTGATCAGTTCATCAACTTTGCCTGTGTACTCGCGGATAAACTGTATCAAAGGAAACAAAGTAAGATTCGAATGGTGAATATAAATATTTGAACAATGAGGATTCACCAAGGCACCAGGGTAAGAAATAAGCTGCAGCCTATAAAGCCAACTCCAACAACTAAATATATATGAACTATAGGGAAATTTAACACATGTTGAACTCATGCCAGGTCAGAGTACTTCAACTATTCAGCTCAACCATAGGTCATCAAAAGGAAAACCACATAGTATTGCTACAAAAAAATCAAAACTCTCTTCCAAACAGAAAAAAAATATATGACTAGGTAAAACTTCATAGGCATGAGAGGGGGAAGTGGCATATAGGCCAATAGCTCAACCTATTGATGGTAGATCTAATTAATTCCATGCCTAAAACTAAAAAATAGAAAAAGAGAAAGGAAACTAGAAACAACACATTACATACCAAACCAAAATAGAGCTAATACTAAACATTTTTTTTATTAGGAAACTTGATCCTTTTATGCACAATGAAAAGTACAAGCAGTGATACTAATAAAATCAAGGACTTTTTATTTATTTTTCTCTAATGCGTCTTTTAGGCTTTAAATTTGTTTTTCCCCGACTAATCATCCACCCAACCACATCTACACACCCAGAAAAGTAGATTACCTGCAACAGATATGGAAACGCAAAGTCAATCATATTGTTCATCCAGGCAAGTTCAAGAGCAACATCAGCACGAATTAAATCGTAACAAACAAATAGGCAGGATGCAAAGCATTCCTTCTTTCCCTGCACAAGCATAAAGACGCATGTATGAGACTCAATAATTATGATGATTATTCTTTCCTACTCCTAGTTATGGCTGTTTCTGTTACTTAATAGATTTGTTCTTGTCTTACTTTTATTGATTTGTCACTTTTTGCGCATATTAAAAGAGGATAAAATGACAAAAATGTCCATATTTAAATTCTCATTTAATTGCATAATTTTTTGTACATGACTAGTGATACTTCATAAATATGCATAGAGAATAGAAATATGACAATTAATACTAAGGGTATTATAGGCAAATTATTGTAAAAAATATATTATTTAAGATAACTAGACATTTAACTTGGAACTACCTAAAATAGTAATAAAGACTTTTATCCTGGGACGAAGGGAGAATTATAAAGCATTTCTTTTGTTCTATCAAAAACTTGAATTTCCTTAACCCACTTGAGAAAAATAAAGTCTAAAGTTTTATGAACACGTTCAGATGGTTTCAAAGGTTCACATAAAGTGAAGTATCGAACATGTGCCTAAAGTGGCCAATGTGGTGTAGGACACGTTGACCTGTGGAAGTATCTGCGCTTTATGGTTTCAAGAAAACTCAAGTTCGGACTGATACCTGCTCAATGAAATAAACAAGCAAGTCCTCAGCAAGATCACGATCTCCAGATTGTGAAGCAGTCTCCATGGCATCTTTGTAAAGATTATCCTTCTTAGACAATGCAATAGATTGCTTCCATCTGCCAGCCTTTTTGTAAATATAAGCAGCAACCCTTCTCATCTCAAGAAGCTCGTGTTTCTCAATCTACTCAAACACATAATAAAAAAACAAATAAAAACTACCAAAATTAGATTGCTCTTAATTGGAAAAAAAAAGTAAACAAAATTATAATGCAGTTATAACTAACCTTCTGTGCAAGGCCAATCTGATCAAAGTTATCGTGTAAATCAATTGATTCACGCAGCCTGTCATAGTCTTCTTCCTCAACATAGATCTCATTCAGAGCCTCATTCACAGCAGATACATCGTTGCTCTGGACTGCAACCATGTAAGGTTTCACAAGATGCAGAAAACCGGCCTGAAACCCACAATGGAAAAACATGCATCACATAAAGTAAAGAAAGCCCTTCAAAGTTTAAATCATGGTTGTAGTGGATGAGATATTAAATACAAACCTTCCGCATTATGTCAACCACACGTGTATGGTCCACACGAAGTGCGAGAACATTGAGAACATCATTTATAAGATCAGGATGCTCTTGTAAGTAAAAGTGCACAGCCTTATAATACAGCTCCACATTGGCCACTTTAACAGCAATATCTTTGAATTGCATGTGATCCCAAGCATCTGGGGAATGATTCATGACCGTTGAAGCAGCATTGTCAAATTCGTCATATTGAATGTACAAATAGACAAGTTCTTTCCAGTGTTGTTGTTCATCACAAGCTCGAATTAGCTTGGGAATGTTGAGACGGGTTGAAAATAGTTTAATATGCTCCATAAGCTTCTCATGACGGTATCTTGCATAAAGGACCCCCAACTCGGTAAAGATTCCCATATGAGCCCGTTCCAATCCTAAACCACTCTCCATAAGAGATATTAGTTCGTTGAAGCATCCTCTGTTCTGGTAATATTCACTAACCTCTTCCAAGTCATCCACCTGCCAAATATATAAAAACAACGGAAAATAATAGCATCAAAAATTAGGAGCAAATTTAGTACACAAAAAGCTTTTAAGGAAACCATGATATGGCAATTAGCATAGAAAACGACCCTAAAAATCTAATAACAAATGGTATTATGCTAGAAACTGTGCCATCCAGTAGTTCTCTCTCTCTCAAACTGAAGTATTCAAAGCATAGCTGGTAGATCATACATCGTCTTATAACTTCCAAAGTCACAACTGGGAAAAATAAATGTCCCCCAAAATATTTCGCAACAAAAGGAAGTTTTACCCAAAACCATCTACAGGGACCATCTCTCAATCTAAAACATTCAAAGAATACCAGTTGAATCAAATCATAATACATTGTGTTACGTATGAATCCACAACCGGGGGAAAAAAAGAAAAAATAATTAACTTGAAAGATCTCATCTAAAAGAATAGGTCTGGTTTAAAATGTGCTACCTAAGGACTAAGGGTCCGTCTATCAAACTAAAGAATCCAGAGGATAGATTGTAGATCAATTAGTCAAATAGAATAATAAGTTCCAAAGTCGCAACTGAAATAAATAATAATAAATTAATCACCTGAACAATAATGTTGAGCCCACAAATCTGAGCCAAACGGAATTCCTCGGCATCAACACAAGCAAAACAAACTTCTTTCCATGTCTTTGAGCTATTTGCTTTTCGAGCGGCATCAACGGCACCTTGAAACTGTTTCAGCTTTACAAGTGTGACCGCCAACTTCGCCCAATTAGAAATAAATGCATAAATTATCTTTGCTGCTTCATATAGGCCTTCATCATACAAGCGATCACCAACGTTAGGCAAATTAGCAACGTTTGGCATGAGAATGAATTCTTCAATGTCACTCAGCCTATCAATCTTTGCATATGCATAAATGAGTTCGCTGTCCACCTTAGGCTCCTTCGTCTTCTGTCTAACCATTAGAAGGTATCTCACCAAATCATGATATACATCCCCATCCTCAGCAGCATGAATAACGTCCAGGAATTGAGTGGCATCATCAGCACGAATAAACGACTCGATTGCATCACTTACTAAGCCCTCCCTGAGTTGGGCTTTAGCCACCTGGCTCCAAACGGCATCTTCCTCAACACGAAACGCAAACTCCACAGCCCTGGCAATGTTTTGAATATTATCCAGTAACACATTGACAGCCTGGACATTCAGGTTGAACTTTTTGAAAATTGCAAAAGCTTCTTCATATAATTGGGCTTCCACTGCCACCTCCCCAACTGCAGGTCCATCGAAGTTATCTAGTCTATTAATATAATCCATTACTCTAGATGGATCAGCCTTGATAGCAGTCAAAATAAGCAAGTTTTGCAAATTAAAGTTCCCACTGAATGCAGAGTTTTGGAGCACAATCTTTTCTAGAAGTTCAATTAATTCATGAGGAAGATCAGCTGTCATGAATGCTTTAACAGCTGCAGAAACTTGCTCAGGGCTCTTGCTTTCCGGCAAAGCAGTAGAAACAACTTGATCAATGAGCTGTCTTCTATATTCATTTTCAGGATTAAGAACTTTTTCCCAGAGATCACCGTCCATCCTTTCAACCACATACCTAAAACAAGAACATGGTTGTGTAAACCTCCAATTATAGATTAAAATTATGCAATATTCACAAACTTCTGAACTCAAGTCACAAACCTGGCCTGCAGTTTGAACAAAGAGTTCTTGTTCGTGACATTGATTAATTCATCGTCACATTGCCCTCTGCGGTAAGCGACCACAGCAAGTGTGGGATCACGCTTCTCACAATATTTACCAACAACACGTGAATCATAATACGGGTTGGTAGTTAAGAAGTGCTCTGGATTATTGTTACTATCTATTATGATCTTACCCAGAGCATTGTGAACATGTACATCCTGACTTCCCTCACTCACAAGATGCTCCAAAAACTGGGTAAGTAATCGAAGCCGATTCCTGAAAGCACAAATAAAGAGTGAATATGCAAAGTAAAACAGTTACCACAACAGATGGTGCATGCAAATAAAAAAGAACACCACCTTTTCTCACACTCATCCACAAGGGGCTCAACTGGAAGCAGAGAACGGACAGATAGGATAAGCCCTTTGATGAAATCTTCAGGACACTCGTCATCTAGCAGCTGCCCTACCACTAAAGGAGCATTTCCCGGGTTGACCTAAATAAAATAACAATTGGAAGTCATCAGCACAATTTTCAGCAAGTGTTTTTATTGCCAAATAAATGGTCAAAGGTCCTTCACATAAGTTATACCTTTTGCACATAACCTTCAATATATCGAAGCATGTTGCTCGTATACAGGTAGTGAGTAAGATCTGGAACAAAACCAAAGCGGTCGCACACATTAATTAGTGGTCGTGCATCTGGAAGTTTGGCTTCCATTAAAAAGTTCTTCGTCTTCTCAGCATCATAGAAGTTTGATTCTCTTGTAACACGCTCAACCTCCTTGATTTGTCCAGTCTTGGCAGCTGCCTCAATGTACTTAAAGTGAATGTCAGGATCCTCACTGCAGACAAACCAATCAATCAATAAAGAACTACATATATCAAAATTCATAAAGGCACAAATAAAAAATGGAAATCTCCCACAAAAGAAACCAAATTTATTAGAGAACATTTACCTGGAGCTCAAATATGACCCTAGGAAGAAGTACAACCCTTCATATGACTTAAATTGCTCAAAGAGTTTTATGCATGCATCAACGCCCAATTGCTCAGAATATTCTTTGGCAACCTGCACTTGGGCATGTTTAGTTTTGGTCATCCTAAATAAAGGAAGGGTAAATCACTTGGAAAATCAGATGATCGCCAGAAAATCTAGCCTAATTCATGGTCGAGTATTAGCTTGAAGTCCAGAATTGTCCAATCAATAATATTAGAAGCACATGCCTCGACTAAGTTCTATAGCAGTAACAAATACCTGGACAATAATCTGAAGGTTGCCTCTCAGATTGACCAGTAAAAGGTCCTTCATGCACTCCAACGCCCACTCCTTAGACAGAGTCCCAAAGAATTCCACAAGAGACTGAAAGGAAGAAAAAAAATGCATGTTCAGAGCCTCAGATACTTGCCATGCTTTATTCTACAATAAAAGGTAGGCAGAAGGACAGGAACAGACAAACCTGAGGCTCAATTGCATGAGTATTCACAATAACACGTTTAATATCAGGCAGCTCTGCATAGTGCTGCCAAGAAGGTCAAATGTTAGAACAATTCATCAAGTTGTTAAACATTATATCCTAAAAAGCAATGATCTTTGGGAAGTTGTTCAACCTGAAGCGCTCGCACATAAAGACCAGCTTTTTCACAAAGTTGAGCAATGCGAGGACGGTCATAATGACTAAACATCCCATTTGCTAAAATTGCATCAGCAACATTAGGGAAGGTAACAAGATTTATTTCCAGAACCTATATAAATTATAAACGTTAAGATGATAATGTAGATTCATGCTAACAAAAAGGATTTCCTCGGCATCTCTAAAAAAAGGCAACCTTAGTTTGCAGGAAAGCATGTTCCGGTAAATTGGGCTTCAGGACATCCAATAGAAATGCAGTTGCCTCCCGTATTAAGTTCCTCTAAGAGAATTGAAAAATGAATGGGGAGGAATAATTAGTATAGTTTGTAATCGGTTGCTCAAAAATAAAAATTCTTTGTGTAAACTAGATAAGAAAAATGAATAAGAACAGTATCAACTAATATATGCGCACAGTCTGTGCGTGTCTACGTCTGTGCAAGTGCAAGGGCGCCATCAAAGCACGTGGTTCAGCCAGAAAAGCTTAATATAAAAATGCAAAACTAGTCGAGGAAACATTACAGTTCAGTATGGTTAAATGTAAAACACAGATAGTAGAAACCTGAAGAAAAAGGTCAGTAATCGTGTTGTAATCAACTGGACAACCACCCTCCATTTGAGACATCATAAGTGCAAAATTAACAGCCCCCTACAATAAGCAGAAAAGAGTTACTAATCAAAGTTTCATTCACAACAAATGTTATCCAGTTACTAATCAAATCGTCATCAGAAACAAATTTATGTTATTCAACTCGTATTCCAACAAGTTATTTCTCAACATGAACAGAAGGGTAAAGGATACAGTGAAGTTTTACGAAAAAGATGAAAGTTTTATTTATAAGTTGACCGACATATAATAGTTACCCAATTGTTTTAATTCTTTCATACCTGAGGATCTGATCGAAGAATTGTTTGCAGTAAAAACAAATAATCAGGTGTGTATCCAACCTGTGGCAAGAAATAAATGATTGTACACTCCTTAGAATTGCAACAGCAATCAAAATTAAATCTGTAGAGGATTCAAATAAACAATATATATACCAGAATTAAATTATTGGAAAATATTAGGACATACTGCACTAAATATGTCACTAACCTGCTTGGAGTATATAAGAATTTTGTCAAATTCCCTTCGCTCAGCAAAAGCTGCAACAACTTTTGGAGTTGCTCTTGCTTTAATATAAATTTTTAAAGCAAGATCATTGTCCACAGTCTACAAGGAAGCACTTTAATAATGTCAGAAAGGTGTAAAAACAATTACTTAGCCGCCATGTTTAAAAAAACATTTATGGGACGCATTTTGGGGTGCATTACAAGGCGAACAATGCAGCAAAAGTGCATAAGAATGCAATTACTGGGGCAGGAGGCTTGCAAGGCGTTATTTTTGCCCTCAGGGCATTGCCTCCTTTTTTTTAATTTTAAAAACACAGAAACAAACACAAAGGAGGTGGAGGGGGAGGGGGAGAAGAGAAACCTTAAAATTATACTTTTGACCACATAAAAAATAGAAACTTATGTAATTCCCAACAAATATTTACATAACAATACTGTTTTTTTATTTTTACTAAAATTACATATTAGATATAATAAATTTTGAATACCAGAAAAATTAATGCCCCTAGTTAGTACTCGCCTTGTGGGAGGCAGAACACCTTGCCCTATGCATATCATATCAATATATCAAACCTTACCTTCACTAGATCCCCAAGTTCCTCGCTACATTCCAACTTGTCCTCAGCCAACCAATTCTCTAAAAGATTCTTCTTGTTCTGGTTCACAACAAGGCGAGACAATTCTATAGACTCAAATGCATTAAGTTTACCCTTAGTTAAAAGGGTTCCAAAATATTGTAACAGTGGTGGTGTTTGTCCAGCTTGAACGGGAACACTCTGCAAATGATACATGTAACAATTATCCTCATCTCAACCATTCCAAAAAGTTGCACACAGAAATTCCCAAATAACGTTATTTAAGCCATTTAACTAAGATATAACTTTAATCCTCAAATTTTTTATGAGATTTAAACTTTCTCAAAATATCAATATCGTAAAAATATCAACTAATACAAATCACGAAACCCAATTAGTCAACAAGGAGATTTGTTTTTTGAATTTATTTCATTTTGAAATATTCTCACCTCTTCCATCAAAAAAATCCAAAAAAGGGTATTTAAGCCAATCAACTACAAAATAACTTTTATCATCTACTTTTTTATGGTTATTAAACTCTATCTCGATATTCCAATATCGTAGAATATCAACTTATACATAACACTAAAATCAATTTATCAAAAAGGAGATATGCTTGTTGAATTTCTTAAATTTTGAAACAGTTATCTTCTCTTCCATTCCAAAAAAAATTGCAAATATAAATTCCCAAATAAGGGTATTTAAACCATTCAACTAAAAAATATGTTTAATCATCTACTTTTACTGTTACTAAACTATCTCGAAATACCGATATCGCAAAATATCAACTTGAACAAAACACTAAAACCAATTAATCAACAAGATTAGATTTTGAATTTCTTAAACTTATCATGAAAAATATTTATTAGTATTAAAACTTAAATGTTCTTGTGGATACATATTTATATGTATAAAAAACGTCCATTTAATATGTAAATATGTGCTATATGTATACAAATGCCCATATTGGATCCGATAACTTTTGTTTTAGTTTGTTGATAATTATTAAGATTTGAGAACTCTGTTCGAAACAAATATCAATTTCCCCCATTCATGTTAAAACAGAATTATTTTAGTAAGAGGTAAATTTCACAAATGCAGCACCATTATCAGCCCAGAGGAAAATAGGTTTGATTTGTTACAAAATTCTACCAGGTGGTGCCACAAAATCAACCAATCTTTTTTCCTAGGGTTGATGCCAATCATGTTCCTAAATGAGAATAGAAACCTGAAATTTGGCAACTGTGTCAGGGGTACGAAGGATGCCTTGAGGAGATTCTGCTGCAAGCTCAGCAGCCTCTTTGTACTTGGTTTGAGCAAACAACTCTTGGAAACGCTGAACAACCTGGGATACATACAAGATGCAAGTTGTCAGATGAAAGATAACTACATAATTTTAACCAACTAATAGTAAATATAATTATTACTTCATATTTTTGGATGTCCAAAATAAGTGAACTAATATATTCAAACCATTCAATGTCCTTTCTTTTCTCTTTTGGGGTAAATTATCCAAAACATTCATTCTCTCTATCCAAAAAGTTAATTTAGAAGTACAAGAATCATTATTCTCCGCAAACATGCAGTTAAACCAGCTTTACTTTCAGAAAGAGGGAGAGCAAACGACAAGGGATGTCAATCATAAGTTATCACCACACTGGTGATGTCTGAGAGTATTTTATAGAACAAATAATGACGTCTATCCAATTTTACTAGTCCCTTTTGTTTGTGTATATTTACCACACATTAAGGTGTGCGAAAACACTTCAAAAAATTTGAAATGTTTTTACATCCTTAGAATATTTATATTAAATTTTGAAATATATTAATTCTTTACATAGTTGTCAAATCGTGAATCGAAAATGTATCGTATTGTAAGATACAGAAATATTGTATAAAAATAATAATTATAATATTTATTCATATTGAGAACATAATTTATGGCTTTAATTCATAACAAAAAGTACAAAATATATTATTAAAAACAAAATTTAAGATTATGATTAATTGTATTAAATAATTACTTACTAGTTACAAATAAATTATAGCACTAAAAAAGTATATAACACACAGTGTTCTAAAAATTTTCGCCTAGGTCCGCCTAAGCCCCCCTTAACGCCCCGCCTAAGCGCTAGGCCTCCTAACGCCTCACCTAGATCCAAAGCGGCAAAAAAATCAATCCAGAAAATTAGGCGGGGTATTGGCGGAGGTTTTTTTTTTTTTAATAACTACCCAAACCAGATCTTGATATATTTTTTTTCTAATGATTTACCATATTCATAATACAGGTTGTAGCATATCAAATCACAACAAGAAGTGAACAATATCAAGTCAAAATGGATAATTTTATTATAGTTATAATTTTTGAACTTGTATCAACTTCAAATTATATAAATAATGATACATTTGTAATATTTAGTTTAATTCAATATAATTCTTAAATTTATGTTGAGTTTCTAAAGTTTTAATATTGAATTAAATTCTTGAAATTTTAAATTTTATTATTTAATAGCAATATTTTTTATGAATAAAACTAATACGTTAAAAATATATTTGAACTTTGAACAATTGCATGTTTGTGTTTGAACTTTGACATTAGCAATATGGATATGTTTGAACTTTAAGCAAATGCATTTATTATCTTTATTATAGATTGTTTTGCTTTATATTATTGTTTTGTCTGAATAAATGTAAGATAAAATATTAAAATTGGCTTAAAATAAAAAATTCCCCCTCGGCCGCCGACCTCCCGACTAGCACCTTTTAGAACCTTGATAACACGGGGGGTTAGTAAATTAGTGTTAATGTTGTATTCCCTCCGTTCTTAAAATATTGTTAACCTTGATAACACAAGGGGCTAGCAAATTAGTGTTGCTAATGTTGTACTCTCTCCGTTCTTAAAATATTGTTGTTTTAGAAGAAAAAATTTGTTCCAAAAAATTTATCGTTTACAACTTTCGAGAAAAATAAATTATTTACTTTCCTATATTACCCCTACCTTCTCTCATTGTCCCAATAAATTCTCTCCCTTGTATTAATAGTTTTCAACTTCCCATAAAGGGGTAGTGATGGAATTTCAAACAAATTTAACTTGATAAATGATACTTTCTTAATCCATGTGCCAAAACCTTAAACGACAATCTTTTAGGAACGGAGGTAATATATAGAAGTCCTTTATATATTGTATTACTATCTGTACTACATATATTTCATGTACGACTTTAGTTGAACTTGGATCCAAAACAAAACATATAACTCTGATGACACAAGAAGATAAAACACAAGTCGCACAACACGACTGAAACTGTAGACTCGTCGATAATCATTGAAACCGATAGACGAAGATTATGATGGAAGCTATAGCTCACGTAACTCACTTTTGGGGCTAATCGAAGAAGTTAACAGAAGTTTTTGGGACTGATTGAAGGTTTTTTTAATGATCTGAGACTGGGTTTGAATTTTTGTATTCGCGATTGTTGGCTATAGGAATAGAGCAATGAGGTAAACAGGTAACAATTATCTTTTTATTTGGGCTTTTTTTAACGCTTATTTTTGTTTCAATGGAGTATCGATGCATGCGATACGCATACAAAGATCGATTCTACTACGATTATGAATCGATTATCTCCTGTATCGTACTATATGTATCACGTATCATACAATTTTGACAACTATGATTCTTTATAACAGAAAATCTACAAGTACCTTTTCATCACACCTTAAAATATGAGCAAAAAACAGAGGGCAAATTAAAATCAATCAGATGGAGCAGTTGATTAGTAATATCGTGCCAGAAAAGACAATTAGCAATCAACTGGGAACATGTAATAAAAATTGAGCCAACTTCGGCAGCTATTTCTCATAGTAATATATTATCAATTCTCCACTGAATTTTGAAAATCCCGCAAATTTACGCCAACAAATTTGAAACATTTTATTATGACAATTGAACCCGCAACCACACTTTGTGTACTACTAAACCACCAGGTACGCATAATACCCAACCAATTATGCACACTAGGTAATCCCATGTGGTGGCCCGAAGGAGATCATAGCCTGTATAGTATCATGACCTCCTCGAGGTACTTTTCGGCTCACTGCCACTTTAGCTAACACCTTGGGGATGTTCAGATTTGACATATCCCTTTTCCTAAATATCATAAATAGCACGCTATTCAGAAATAGATGAATCAATTTACCAAATTCTCTGCACCCGGAAGGTTTCCTCTTTTGGCAAGATTGACAGCAAGCTCAAGATTATTCAACTGAAAGAATATAATTAAGAAACATTAATAAACATAAGTAGTCAATTAATCATATCACACACAAAAAAATTGAAAAGCTTTCAAACTTACCTGGCCACTGACAAAAGGAACAATTGTTGATTCATTTACAGTGGCAAGTAACACTTGACCTCGCCTATTGATGGCATAAAAACCCCCAGCTGATGAAGCTTCTGAGGTCAAAAAAATTGGATCCGGACTAATCCTATTTCTATAGACTGCAGTAGCTGTTTCAAGGTCATAAACGAATAGAAGTCCAAGCTTGGTGATTACATAGATCAAGCTATATTTATGGGATATCTGCCAAATTACAAAAAATAATGTTAGATTAGACTCTAATCCACTATAATAAGAAACATTTACAGAAAACAGACCTGCATGGCAACTGGAAAATCATCAGCAAAATCAGGAGGAAAGAACAGATCTGCTTGTTTCTTTGTAAAAGATGGTTTTCCTGCAAAAGAAAGCAGATTTATACAGAATGAGCATCAGTCTATAATTAGATTCCAATATAAGAAGAGAGCTGAGAATAAGGGGATGTTTGATAAAAACTGAATGAATCTGAATCTGAATGAAAAAAGATATTTAATAATTGACATGTCTGAAACATCTGAATAACAGATTTTTATTATTTTACCACTCTAAAAAAATTCAAAATTGTTATAAATGTATTTAATATTACTTAATATAATAGTTAATATTATAAAAAAAAATCATTCAGCCAAAAAAAATGACACTAAACTATTCAGAAGATTTTTTTTCCAAAACAAACGCCAAACAGCCCCTAAGAAAACTAATAAAATGGTTCTAAAACTAGCTATACAACCGGGTACCAAAATTTTTGTACAAGGGCACAAGACTAAGTAACATACAGAACTACTGTCCAAATCAGACAGATATTACACTAACCATAAATGTAGGCCTACAGAATATATATATATATATATATATATATATATATAAAATTGGAAGGGGGAAATACCTCCATACCACCCCTTCTTACCCCAAATTTAACAATTGAGAATACAAGATACATCATCAGAAAACTGATTTCACATAAAAGAAGGGCTTGCTTATACCTCTATATAAAGCTTTTGCACATAACATATAATAGAAGACATCACCAACCTCACTATTGCAAATACATCAAAGTAACACAATAAAAGGGGCAACAGTATTTGGTAAGGAACAAGTACCTGGCTGGGCGCCAAGCTCAATAACATGTAACTTTGACGTAACCTGTCCAGCATTAGAACTTTTTGTTGCAAAGGAAATAAGAATTGAGGGATTTTCGTTCCCTGGCACCTAAGACAATGCAAAAGATACACCGTGAATTTTTTCCTTACAGGAGTGAGAAAAAGTAACACCACGCATTAGAGAGAGCAAGAAACTTCTATGCAGAACAGGAAACAAACTCACTTTGAACGAGGCAAATGATGCGGCATGAGCTTCAAGAGCTTGACTGCGCTGCTGATCCACAGAAAAAAGTTGCATGTTTCCCTTGACTAATTGGGGTCTCTATTATTAACAGAAATGGGATAAAACACATCAGAATAATAAATTTATAAAGGTCACTTATTTATTAATGGTACGGCGCTTCCCTTAGATACCTTCTAGCAGGCCTTAACGCCTTTCTCTCTCAGATTCAATGTGGAAAATTCAAAGGGGGCATTATCTACACTTTCTTACTAAAGTAAAAGTATAAAGCACATCCAACTATCCAAGGCTTCATTCAAAGCACTAGTCTTACAAGAATATCTCTTGTGATATCATAAACATAAATGGACAACACATTTCACATGTTCTGTAACAGTTATATATCACGTGTATTTATAAAGAGAGGTGACGAGGGAGAAATTATCTCCAATTTTCTTACTAAAGTAAATAAAGTATAAATACATCCTAGAATTCCTTCAAAGCAGTAGACTTACTAAAATATCTACTGTAATATCATAAATATGAGTTAAAGTGTAACTCAAAATTGAAGCACCATACCGTATCTGATGGAAATTCCTTAAATAAATTATTTGTAATTTGGATCATTTAGTGAATATGGTACTTCGACAATAATAAAACTCCCTGTACAGTATGACAAATGACATGAAACCAAGTTTTTGCTTGTGATAATGCTGAAATGAAATTATATGAACATAAATCTTAGAATGACGACCATATTTGACAACTAAGTTCAGAATAAAATAAAAATGGTTCATGCATGCTGGTGGGACTAGTAAAATTCATTAAACAAAGGTACTACATAGCATGGCACAATAGATGTAATATGGTAACAACAAAAAGGTTTAGCTTTTATGCTATAGTAAGACACTAGGCTCAAAAGTCAATATACAATATTTGCAGTTTAGTGCAAGAGAGCATAGCCAACTATGCTAGTTATCCCAAACTAGTTGTGGTACGCTGTGTAAGGGAGAATAAATGGAAGAAATTCAAAATATAATAGCACTGAAGAATGGGACTACATACCTCTGGTGAACCAGGAGCAATTCCAATCAGAACCAACCATTTTTCGGAAGGATCACATCTATAATTAATTATCTGATTGTTTGCCAGGTTAGCTGTTCTATCAAACAACTTTACAGGTTCAGAATCACCTACACAAATATCAATAGAGAACCTTTCAGAGAAATTAATGTGAGAGGTCATAGAAATAATTTAAAATGGTACAATGAAATGACATTCACCGGTTCTGATACAAGAGTGGGCATCTTACCTTCAATTGACCAATGATATACACATGCTTGGGTTACCAAGCCCAACAACTTGGGAGTAATCCACTTCCAAAAGACAACCTAATTAAAAAGTAACAAGTAATGATTTTGCTAAAGTCTAAATTTTAGATCACAATGGCAAGGTGATATGTTCGAAAAAGTGAATAAGAATGTCACCTGCTCAGGCATCTGGTACGACTTCATTTTTGCTTTCATCTCAATGTTAAATATTTGCAAGTGGTCCTGAGTAGTTCCGGCAAGTGAAGCTTCAAAAGGATATTATCATTTACTAGTTAGAATCTTGTGATGCAATTAATAAGTCTTGAACGTAAGGTGTCTATTTTACCTAATAGAGTCATTTCATTTTCAAGAACTCCAGTTATGCATTGGGGAAGTGAACAAAGTATTGGATAACGCCAGTACTATGATCAACAAGTTATAGTTTGATAGATAGGTGAATATATTGAATTCTAATATTATTATTAGCACTAGTCTCACTGTTACAGCAAACTAGTGCGTGTGTATTTATATATATATATGGAAATATCCCAAGTAACGCAATTTTTTTTAGCATAACTGCATGCTATTCCATTCATATTCTATGATTAGAGTTTGCTGTACTTACTGGAAATATATGCACACAATAAATATATATCCAATAAAACTACTGTTCTAGTCTAGGAGATGATTGCAATCTAATGTTGCCGGTCAGCAACTTTGCCAATACCATATCAATTGGATGTATAAGGAAAACAAATTGAGAAGCATTAAGTAAAGGTTGCATAACAACATTTAATTCTTAGGTATCCATGAGAATCATAAACAGTGAAAGAAAAAAAAATCAATTTTGGAAATGTCATACAGCCTTATGTTATGAGATAACCATAAAGACAACAAACTGACAGTCAAGGACAAAAAATTCCAACCAATTCTACAGTTGTTTAGGTAAGTAAATACGTGAGACATACAGATAACAACAAGGTCCTAAAAGCAATCTTTCATAAAGCATCTAGTTAAGTTAGTGTACCTTTTAGGGCTAGAATTCTTGAATTTGGATTCATAAGGGCTGAGTCTGCAGTAATGGGTCTCCTCAAAGGCTGCATTGGCATGCTCATATCAATAATTACAACACTGTTCTGTGGTGCCGTTTCACGAACACATATATACTTCTCCGATTCCATTGTAACATTCGTAAACGTGATAAATTGTGGGTTGATCCCTATGCTTGGCAGCTGTAACAACATCACATCGAATTACTTAATCAACCATGTACCAACACCTAAGACACACCCAAAAGCACACCCAGAATACAGAATTTTGATTTCATATACATAAATTCAGCATTTTTAACTCCACAAATAAACACTCCTGTATCACAGATCTGGAAGCAATTGCACATAACAGATCTATTAGCTCCTTATGGCATATATTAAGCAACAGGAACACTTCTACTAATATAAATCGCACATACGATAACGGAAGTGAAGCTAAGAACAGAGATTTCAACTTTCAATTGATTTCAAACTGTGTTCTATCAGTTCAATAAACAAAAAAAAAAACCATGTCAACCCAGCTGAAATTTTAAGGAATAAGTACGAATCGGAGCAAAATGTGAAAGGTAATTTACCGTTAGGGTCTCCTTCATGGTGATCGGAGCGTTAGCGGCCGCCATGTTGGCGAGGAAGAGAAGTTGAGATCAAAAGTCGGATCTGTGAGTGATATCTGATGTGATGAATCGCCAATTGAGAAGAGTCCACTCAAATGGCTACGAGATCTGACAAACCCTCGCACCCCCAGAGAGAAATAGAGAGAGAATGTGAGAGATCTAGAGAGAGGGTGACTAGAGAGAGAGTGCTGGGTTTTCTGATATATGTAGCGAAAAATGAAATCGAAGGGATAAAATAAAGAGGAATACAGATCAATCGAAGGAGCGGGGGCTTCAAAGGAGAATAGAAAACACAAACAACTATATTTCTTATTAAAAAAAATAAAAGTAGTTTTGAAAAATTAAGAAATTTTAAAAAAATAGTAGTTGTTTTTCATTTGATCCTTCAACATCATAATTTTCCCATTTCTCGAAACAAAATATAAAAAAGAGACTTTTATATGAAAAAGGCATTTGTACCATTAATGATCATCGACCAAATTGAAGTTAAGATATTGAATTCAAAAAAAATTGATTCTTGGTTTGAGGGTTTTATTTTGCTTAAACTTAATTACAGAGAAGGGCTATGAAAAGGAGAATAACATACAAATTAAGAGAATAAAGGGCAAAGGAAACTAAAAAAATTACAACTATAATTTCTAAGGAATATTTCACTTCGACTCACAACTATAATTGTTTGTGCTCATTTTTAAAGTTAGGTGGTGAAATGACAATCAGTGTAAACCTCAAGTAGTCATCTGAATTTTACCCAGAAGAATATTACATTCATTTACATGTTAATTATTGTGGATAAAATCATATTTATTACACAATTGATTCCCTTGATTGCTTATCTCATACACCTTCCGTGACTTCTCTCATACACCTCGCGTGACTTCTCTCATACACTCCTCTTCTTCTTTTCCTATATAAAGGAGTGATATACTGAATGAAAGAATAGAAAAAGAATTATATGAAGAAAAATATTTCTCTCTTTTCTCTTGCTTATTCTCTCTAAATTTATGCAGCAATTATAAGAATATATTTATACACTTTTGCTAAAGTTTTATAACACGTTATCAGCACGAAGCTCTAACCAACTGAGACGGTAAAATTAAATTCTTGCAATTTATTATTATATTACCGGTTTGGCTATACCACCAATAATATAATTTTATTTTTATAATTGCCATTAAATTCTGTTATTTACAATGGTACCATCTATCCTTGTTAACCTTACAAGACTTGGTGGGAACCTTTTCATTTAATATTCTGTCGGAATATCCTGTCGGTGTGAATTTCACCTGACCTGATTCCATCATTTATTATTTCGCATTTAATATTCAGTCGGAATATCCTGTCAGTGTGAATTTCACCTCACCTGGTTCCATTATTTATTATTTCGCATTTATTATTCTGTTGAAAATAACATGTCTGTGCGGTCGGTCTATCGCATGCATGGTGAAATTCTTTTGTTATTCCATTATTTATTATTCTGTTGGAATAACCTGCCTACGCGGACTACTGCATGCCGGGTGAAGATCCATTTGCATTATGCTAATAACATAAATATAAGAATATTTATATTTGCATTTTATCACCACTTGAGATCGTGACGTAGTTTATTTTTCATATTTCATACATGCAATTATTTATTGTTTTAATAAATAATAAAATTGTGTTTTAACCCAGAATAGATGGCAAACTTGGCAAAAATAGATTTTTCTATTTTGAAAATCTCTGGAGACAACTATTTGGCTTGGGCACTTGATGCAGAATTACACCTTAGTGCAAATGAGTTAGAAAAAACCATTGAATCAGGAAATACAGCTACTTCGGCACAAAATACAAAAGCCATAATTTTTCTTCGTCACCATATTAATGAAGGATTAAAGACTGAGTATTTAACAGTCAAAGATCCTTTGTCTTTATGGACACAACTGAAGAAAAGATTTGATCACTAAAAAATTGGTTGTTCTCCCTAATGCCAAATTTGAGTGGCTTAATTTAAGGCTACAAGATTACAAATCAATTATGGAATATAGTTCCAATATTTATAAAATAACCTCTACTTTGGCTTTGTGCGGAGATCCAGTTTTTGAATCCCAAATGTTAGAGAAAACACTCTCAACTTTTCATCCCACCAACATGATTCTGTCACAAAAATATAGACAAAGTAAGTTCACAAAATTCAGTGAATTG
This sequence comes from Panax notoginseng, assembly GCA_016801055.1. Lineage (NCBI taxonomy): Eukaryota > Viridiplantae > Streptophyta > Magnoliopsida > Apiales > Araliaceae > Panax > Panax notoginseng. Next base: position 16,551,180 of record CM029014.1, read on the forward strand.
TTGTCTATCCTCCTTGTTGCAGAAAATAATAATGAATTGTTGTTGAAAAACCATCAAGTACGGCCAACGGGTACTACCCCATTGCCAGATATTAACAGCACGTCATTCCAGCAGAATAAACGTGACAAGAGATGGTCATATAATAAGAAGCCTTGGGGAAGAAAGAATAAACGAGGTCATCGTAACAACAAATTCCAGAACCGCGACAATTCAGGGCACCAGAAGTGGCAAGTGTCTGAGTCGGATAAAAATAAAGAAAATACAACACAGAAAAAGAACAAACCAGATGTTTGTTTTAGGTGTGGGATGAATGGGCATTGGTCGCGTACCTGTCGTACGCCGAGACATCTGGCTAATTTATTCCAGGAGTCTCAAAAGAACAAAGTAATGGAGGCAGAAACAAACTTTGTTAATCATCAATTGAATATTGTCGATGATTCACCAATGACCAACAATAAGGAAAATGTTGATAATATTACTGAACCTTCTGAGAGTATCTTTTGGGATATCGTTTAATTTCTTGTTTTAATTAAACACTTTGCATGTATAATATTATTAGTTTTCATTCTATATGTGGTATGTGTTTCTCATGAATAAAATTATATTTGAAATGTAACTTTTCTAATTTATGTTTTTATATGTGTCAAACCATTTTTTTAATAGATATGGAGGATATATGTTTAGCAGACAGTGCAACAACTCATACAATCCTTCGAAGTGAGAAATATTTTTCACAACTGATCAAAGCTAAGGGAAATATAGGAACTATCTCTGGCATATCAAATTTAATTGAGGGATTTGGAAAAGCTAGTTTCTTGCTACCAAATGAGACACAAGTTTTTATCAAAGATGCTCTATATTCTAGTAAATTAAGAAGAAATTTACTTAGTTTTAAAGATATTCGACTAAATGGTTTTCACATTGAAACAACCAATGAGAATGATAATGAATATCTTCTCATTACTTCTACTATTTATGGAAAAAAGAATATCTTAGAAAAACTTCATTCAATTTCTTCTGGATTATATATTATGAGAATTAGAGTAATTGAATCTCATAATGTTATGATTCCAAAAATTATAGATCCCAAATCTCTTATGCTTTGGCATGAAAGACTCAGTCATACAGGCACTTCTATATATGATGCGTCGTATTATTGAAAATTCTACTAGTCATCCTCTAAAAGATAAGAAGGTTTTTCCTAGTAGTGAATTTCCTTGTGCTGCGTGTTCTCGAGGAAAATTAATTGTTCGACCATCTCCAGTAAAAGTTTATAAAGAAGCCCCAAAATTCCTAGAGAGAATTCAAGGAGACATTTGTGGACCTATTCAACCATTGTCTGGCCCATTTCGATATTTTATGGTTTTAATAGATGCTTCAACTAGATGGTCTCATGTTTGTCTTCTCTCTTCTCGAAACTTTGCCTTCTCAAAACTTATTGCTTAAATAATAAAGTTACGGGCTCAGTTCCCGGATCATCCAATCAAGTCAATTCGACTTGATAACGCAGCTGAATTTTCATCAATAACTTTTAATGAGTTTTGTATGACTATTGGATTCTCTATTGAGCATTCTGTTCCTCATATTCATACACAAAATGGTTTAGCTGAATCTTTAATAAAAAGACTTCAACTTATTGCACGACCATTAATGTTAAGGGCTAACTTGCCTATCTCAGTGCAATTCTTCATGTTGCAGCTATCATTCGAGTAAGACCAACGACTCTTCATAAATTCTCTCCTCTACAGTTAGTTCTTGGACAGATACCCAACATATCACACTTTCGAGTTTTTGGAAGTGCAGTATATGTTCCAATTGCATCTCCACAAAGAACTAAGATGGGAGCCCAACGAAGAATAGGTATTTATGTTGGTTTTGATTCTCCTTCTATTATCAGATATCTTGAACCTTTAACTGGAGATGTTTTTACTGCACGTTATGTAGATTGTCATTTTGATGAATCTGTATTTCCAACATTACGAGGAGATAAAGTTTTAAATAAAAAAACCCTCTGAAATATCATGGAATGCATCAGATTTAAATTCACTTGATCCTCGTACAGGACAATGTGAAATTGAAGTTCAAAGAATTATTCATTTACAAAATATTACAAATCAAATGCCAGATGCATTTAATGATGCTAGAAAAGTGATAAAGTCACATACACCTGCAGTGAATACTCAAGCAAGGATAGAAATACCTATTGAAAAATCAATTCCTAGAGAATTGACGAATAAGGTAATAGAAGAATCTAAACCACGTCAGAAGCGTGGAAGACCGGTTGGTGCAAAAGATACTGTACCACGAAAATTAAAAGCAAATAAGAGAATCCCTGAAGGAATACCCACTCCAGAAATAGCACTTATTTTAAGAGTGGAAATAGCCCCAGAAGAGGAACAAATCGCTCCAGAAGAAGCACATATTCCAATAGTGGGAATAACCCCAGAAGAGGTTCAAAATCTCAGTGAAGGGATAAGAGATGAACACCAAGAGATCTCAATAAATTATGTACATGATGAGAAAATATGGGATCGAAGCAAAGTCATGATTAATGACATATTTGCTTTCTCTATAGCATCAGATATTACTTTGATTCCTGACACGGATCCTGAACCACAAAACGTGGAAGAATGTCGGAAAAGAAAAGATTGGCCAAAATGAAAAGATGCTATTCAAACTGAGCTACAATCTTTATTGAAAAGAGAAGTATTTGGACCAGTAGTCCAAACACCGCTGGGTGTAATCCCGGTCGAAAATAAATGGGTATTTGTACGAAAGCGAAATGAGAAAAATAAAATTATGAGATATAAAGCCCGACTTGTAGCTCAAGGGTTTTCACAAAAACCTGGTATTGATTATCAGGAGACATACTCTCCAGTAATGGATGGAGTCACTTTTCGCTTTCTGATAGGTATGGCAACCATAGAAGGTTTGGAAACACGTCTGATGGATGTTGTAACTACAAACCTATATGGCTCACTTGATAGTGAGATTTACATGAGAATCCCTGAAGGATTGAAAATGGCTGAATCACAAAGGCCACGTCACATATATTCAATCAAGTTACAACGCTCATTGTATGGGTTGAAACAGTCTGGTCGTATGTGGTATAATCGACTTAGTGATTATTTAATAAAAGATGGATATATAAATGATCAAGTATGTCCATGTGTTTTTATTAAAAAATCACAAAGTGGATTTTCCATTATTGCTGTATATGTGGATGATTTGAATCTTGTAGGTACTCCTGAAGAACTCACAAGAACTGCTACTTATTTAAAAGATGAATTTGAAATGAAAGATCTTGGAAAGACAAAATTCTGTTTGGGAATACAAGTGGAGCACTTAGCATCTGAAATTTTTGTTCATCAATCCACATATGCTGAAAAGATTCTCAGTCATTTTCATATGGATAAAGCTCATCCTTTGACTACCCCGATGGTTGCTCGATCTTTAGAAGTTGATAAAGATCTATTTCGGCCTCTAGAAAGTGGGGAAGAAGTTCTTGGACCTGAAGTTCCATACCTAAGTGCAATAGGTGCACTTATGTATCTTGCAAACTGTACACGGCCTGATATTACTTTTGCTGTCAACTTGTTAGCAAGATACAGTTCTTCTCCTACTAAGAGAGATTGGGATGAGATCAAACATATTTTGAGATACCTCCGTGGAAGTATAGATCTTGGGTTATTTTATCCAAGAAATTCAACGTCGCAATTGGTTGGATATGCCGATGCAGGATATTTATCAGATCCACACAATGGAAGATCACAAACAGGTTATGTATTTACATATTGTGACACGGCTATATCCTGGAAATCCAAAAAGCAAACCATGACAGCTACATCTTCAAATCACTCAGAAATTCTTGCTATACATGAATCAAGCAGAGAATATGTTTGGTTGAGATCAATTATTCAACATATTCAAAAGTCATGTGGATTACCATCAATCAAAGATATTCCTACAATTCTGTATGAGGATAACGCTGCATGTATTGCTCAACTTAGAGGAGGGTACATCAAGGGAGATAGAACAAAGCACATTTCACCTAAATTCTTCTTCACACATGAGCTACAAAAGAATGGTGATATAGATGTGCATCAAATTCGATCATGTGATAATCTAGCCGACTTATTCACAAAGTCGCTACCAAGTGCAACGTTTGCAAAACTTCGAAAAAGGATCGGAATGTGTCGACTGAAAGAATTATGACAACATTTCATTAAGGAGTAATAAATTCTTTTTGAGGGAAAGACTGTACTCTTTTTTCTTAGTCACGGTTTTTATCCCAATGAGTTTTTCCTAACAAGGTTTTAACGAGGCAGTCAGTTAAGATATTTATGTAAAAGATATGTACTCTTTTTTCCTTCGTTAAGTTTTTCCCACTGGGTTTTCTTAACAAGGTTTTTAATGAGACATAATCTTATATCGTAAGGAATCAGGAGAAGTATTACACAATTGATTCCCTTGATTGCTTCTCTCATACACCTCCTGTGACTTCTCTCATACACCTCCCGTGACTTCTCTCATACACTCCTCTTCTTCTCCGCCTATATAAAGGAGTGATATACTGAATGAAAGAATAGAGAAAGAATTATATGAAGAAAAATATTTCTCTCTTTTCTCTTGCTTATTCTCTCTAAATTTATGCAGCAATTATAAGAGTATATTCATACACTTTTGCTAAAGTTTTATAACAATATTCCGGCATTAAGTAGTATTGATGAATAGAACAACATTTATATTAACTAGTTTGGCCTGTTTGATAAATTTGGGGTTAAGTTGTACAAGATAATTATAAAAATTAGACGGGGCAAAATTGGTCCAAACGCCTGCCAAAATGCGGGCTTCATTTTTTTCGGCCCATGAAAACTTGGGCCATTTTGACCCGGTCCGGCCCGTTTGGGCTCGAACCATAAATATTTCAAATTTTGGTCATAAATTCGTCAAAGCCCGCGGGCCAGCCCGGCCTAGACCGTTTGCCAGGTCTAGTTAAAAATAATAAGTTTTTAATTACACCTAAAACACTATACATTTTGTAAAAATTCATATTGGAATAAATACTACACATTTTTTGAGAGTCACAAACTAATTTTTTTTTGTGAAAATGTCCAATATTCATGTTCAATAAACATGTCCATGTAGAAGGACTCAATTAAAAATAGATGGAGACTCGTTGAAATTGATACTCTCGTAAAATATAATTAAAGTTTTATATTAATTAAATTGTATTAAGTAGGTTATTGGCATTCTTATTTTAATGCCTGATATATACAAGAACCTTTTATTTTTAATAAAAGGCTAAAATATTACTGAAAATATATCTCAAAATTTATAAGAATTATATAGTGGGATATAATGGAAATTGATGCTTTTGCTTTCTATACAATTGTTGCTATCATTTATGATTAAAACTGTTGGTACGTACTAATTTTCCTGCAAAATCAATACATTATATATAAAGACAGCAAATGCGATCCAATTTGAAATCAACTCTGAATCAATTTAATTAATTTCACTGAGTTATTTACCGAGTTGGTCAAATCTCTCGATCTTCCTCGGCCATTAGCCATCCGTTTCTTCTTCACTGCCTTCTCTTCAATCACTTCAGTTTCTTCCCTTCCGCTCCCCTTCTCGATTTAATTCGGTCTCTTCATCGCTTGATCTTCTTAGCCGTTTACAAACCCAAGATCCGTTCCATGATTCACCTCCTCTTCCCACTCCTCTTCCGCTTTGTTCCTCTCTTTTTCTCCATCACAGATTTGGGTTATTTACCACTGCGGATTACACATGCCGTAATAATACCAATTCAACCGCCAACACAAGCCCCGTGGATAGTGGCGATAATCGGTTTTGTGCGTTTCTCGATAGTCGTGATCATTTACTGCATGTAGTTATGCACAACAGGCCGGCCTGGTTTGGTCTAGCCTCGGCCTGCCAGGCCTTGGGTTTTGACCAGGCCAGGCCATGCCGTTGACTTTTGGCCTCTAGGCCAGGCCTTGTTCGCTGGGTTGTGGCATGGCTAGGTCTGCAGGCCAGGCCAGGCCCAGACCCAAGGCCAGGCCAGGCCCAGGACCTAAGCCTGACAAGGACCAAGGCTAGGCCAGGCCTTGACTGGTTTGGTCCTTAATACTGTAGATTACACTTATTTTATGAATATAAAGTTAGTTTCGATTTTATTTTCTTATAGTTCATACTAGAATCGGTTGAACATATATTTTGTACAGTTTAAACAAACATATATCTTTACATTTATGATCATTAAACTCTTACATAGTTATATCTCAAGTATTAATTTCAGTTAGTTTTCTAATTACTTTATGCAATTTTTATTTAAATTGGTACAACAGAATACCTAAAAAATAACCAAAATCATAAATCCTCCAAAAAATTTAGCATATCCAAATTAATGAATAACTTGATTATTTACAAGAAACAACCTTATTATTAATATTTAATATTAAAAATTAGTTTATTGATGTATTAATTAATGTTAATATTTAACATTAAAGTAACAAAGAATATTCATAAAATTTTATTGTTAAATACTAGTAATTTAATATTTACAATAAATTAACTTATTATTAATATTTAATCAACTAAGTAACTAACTTATTATTAATATTAAATATACTAACTAGTTATATTCATTGAAGATATATATTAAATAAATGTATCAACAAGAAATCAAAAATGAATAATTAAAAATTTAAATTTTATTGATGTATTAATTAAAACTAATGTATTATAATTTATAAATTACAATAATGAATAAGTAAACATGTATACTTTATTGATGAATAATTATAAATTTAAAGTTCAAAAATTAAAAAATAATTGGATAAAAAATCATGTAAGGTCTCAGACCAGGCTAGACCTCAGGCCAGGCCAGGCCAGACCTCAGGCCAGGCTAGGCCAGATTTTTATCTAAAAAAAGAGGCCTTTTCAAGCCTTCTAGGCCAGGCCTGACCGGGCCAGGCCTTGACCAGGCCGGGCTTTGACCAGGCCAGGCCCAGGCCAGACCAAGGTCAGGCCGCAGGCCTCGGGCCTTTTGTGCATCCCTAGCTGCATGAACAGGATGTCTCGATGAAGGCGTTCGCCTGTGTGTACTCGATCTGAAATGGAAGTTAGGGATTTGAGGTTGATGCCCGCGCAGAAATGGTCGCCGTTGGCGGAGAGGAGTATGAAGGCAACATTAGGGTTTTAGTCAAGGGAGGATAGGGCTTGAGGGAATTCTATGAAAAAATCGGCGGATAGAGCATTGAGAGTTGATGGGCGATTGAGGAAGAGATTGAAAACCCGTGAATTTGGGCTACTTGCGTAATTTTGAGAGTTTTTTACTCCATTTTCATTTCCATTTCCGATGGTGTTGATCGAAGAAAAGAAAAATGGTCCTGTTCCCGAATAGATGGAATAATTTCATACCCAATAATTATGTAGCAAAATACTTCTTCTGTCCCTTTTTCCATAGAAATTCCCACCAGAATTCATCTAATTGAATTTTTTTCTCTCTCCAACTGCTATCAAATTGAAACCCATTCTTCTTCAGAAATGGAGGGTCAGCTGAACAAGTTAGAAATGGGGATTTCATGTTCTGAGCCGAGAAATTACTCGAAAGAATTGGGAGTTGCTGTTAGAGCAGTTCATATGGCATGTTTACTTTGCCAGATAGTTCAGGAAAATCTGGATTCCGAAAGCAAGGACCAAGTTAGTTCAAAGGATGACAATTCTCCTGTCACAATTGCGGGTAAACTAAATTCCAAGTTTTTGTTTTGATGCATTTCTGAATTGGGTTATTGTTGAATTTTACTTTAATCTTATTCTTGCTGGATTAAATGAGTTTTTGCCAAATATGCATTTTTAGGGGGTAGTGAGTGTGAATTTTTCCAATTGGAATATAAAGTTTAAAAAGAATTTTCAATGTTCATACTAGGACCATATAGTTACATAATAAATATTGTAGCTAATTTTTTTTAGATTAGGGTAGGAAAGCATGTATATATAACTAAAATTACAGTAAATGTAAATGTCGTTATATTATGAAATTTATCATGTGAGTGGTTGCTGGCTGTCCCTTCCTCTCTAAACTAAGCTCAATTATTGGAATATGCAAATATAATTATGCAAATTTAGCTATACAAGCTTTGAAATCAGAGAAGACAAAAGTGGCTGAATTAGGTAACAGTAAGAAGAGACGTAACATAGTTTATATAAGTATTTGTTGTTTGTTCGAAAAGGGATAGGATATTTAATGAACTTTTATCAACAAATTTTTTGTGTTTCCAATACGAGTACCTGTGTGCCTATGTTAAAATTCACCAAAGATAATCTAAACTTCAACTTAGGTGGTAGCAAAATAGGCACTTTTGGGGTCAGTAAGAAACTTTTGGATGGTTTTGGTAGATCATTTGAGATCACCAAATTTATACACCCTATTAACTAACATAGAGGTAGGGTTAGATGCATAAACTTATTTGCAGGAATAGGCACATGAAATGTTTATACCAGTTGGGACATATATATGTTGGTGTATATTTAATGCTTTTTATATGAGATATATTGAGGCCAACTAAATATTAATCAACCTACAGGTCAGTGATACTGTAAAGACATAACTTACTACGTAGAAACATGATTACTTTGATTAATTGGCAGAATTTTTCAAAGAAATTGAAAAATACTTGGGCGAATAACATGAAGTTAGGGCCTGTCAAATTGGTTAGGGATGGGGTTTAGAATTTGTTGACAGACGTAGTTAAATTGGATCCTTTTGCTCTTTGTGTTGGGCTCATATTTTGATTGTGCTCTGTTTTTATGTTCTTTAGCAGTATGTTCTAAATCTTAGTCACAAATTAGTAAGGGATGGGGTGCTTTTTTTTATTTGAATAGGGGTTGAATATGTTTTTTTTTTGAAATGGCAAAAATTGTGAGGGAGTGCAGAGGATGGTCAGCTTGGCCTGAAGCATAATATGCTACCCATGTAATCATGATTATGATTAGTGAATCCCATGCAGGGAAAGAAAATTACTGACGTTTGAGTCACAAAAGAATACCTTACTTTTTTTTTCTTTGAGGTCAGTTTGGTTAGAGTGTATATGCATGTATGTATGTATGTACGAAGGCATAAGATTAAAAATATTTTTTTGGATACGTGTGCACTATCAATCTATAAATGAATTAATCTTTGCGTGCAATTCATTTTCTCAATATAATTGGACACGCTTTTTATAAGCAACCGGTTGGATCGATGTGAAGGTATATGTTTTTCTGTTCTTAATTTTTGGCTTCAATCGGATCATTTCTGATGTTATACTTTTGTGAAATTGTATGTGATGTTTTTTCCTTCCAGGTTATCCTTTTTAGAATGTTGTTTCTTAATGAAATTCATATTACGTTGTAGGTATTTTTTGGGATTTAATGCACAAAAGGTGTGCCACTGGAGACAAGAAAAAGGTTTGCAGGAAGAAGCAGAAGTAAGCTTCTTTTCTCATAATCAGTTTTAGAGGAATTTTTGGTTATATTCTTAGTTATACCATTTTAAATGTCATTGTTGAGATGGTTTATTATATCTTTTTGGATTTGACATGATCTAATTTAACACACATTTTTCTGTTATGTATTATACAATTTTTCTTTCATCAAATGCAAGTTATGGTTCAAAATTTTAGATTTGTAGGCAAATAAACTTTGAGTACAAGTATAAAAAAAGGAAATTTTATTGGTTTGGTGTCCATGATTAGTACTATCCTTAATGCACTTTACATTAAAATTTATACTGCTCATGATTCCACTAGGTATATAATTTTTATTTTTTTTGGAGGAAGACTTATTTTGTTGAATATACAACTGATTTTGTCTATAAATTTCGTAAATTTTTAGTTATGGATATGCATGACCTGTAGTAGTGTAGTTGAAAGATAAGGGATGAGTGGTTTTATTGATTTTTAACATTAGGGTAATTACATTTTTCGTATCATATTGTTATTCTCATTGCTTATTTTAAATTTTTTTAGGGAATTTTTTGTTCTACGTGCACCTATTAGCAACATGCCTGGCACATTTCGTTTGCCAAAAATTGGTTATGTGGTGGAATGCTTACTGTTTGAACCAAACAAACCACAGTTAAATGTCAGAATATCTCTTAGAATGAACACGTCTTTTTCGTTAAGCTCTGTTAGAGAGCCTTCATGGGAAGACACTAAGCTTCAATTCGTGGGATACATGTCATGTCACAGAAGCTTTTGAACAAAATAATTAATGGGAATTCATTGGTGGAGCAAATTTCAACACAAGAGTTTCATTTAGGTTGTCATTCAAATGGTGCATTGTCAGATGGTAGTGGCCTTGAAGTACAATGGCAGGAGCCTTGCCATGTTAGATTATTTGGGATATGCTGTGTTTTTTATGCAATAGAATTTCAATTTTTTTTTTTGCTATGGATGTCCAAATAAAGGAAAGCTAGAGAAGGTGGGGTACAGAGTATAATAAGGTGGAATATATCTTTGTTGCAGTTAAATCCATGTAGGATAATAATGAACTTTTTTGGAGGAGATCTCGACCATATATACAATAAAGAACTCGAGGAACTGGAGAGGAAGTTTTGTCATGTAATTAAAGCAAATCAGATACAAACAAACCCAATACGTGCTAGATATGCTCACAAATGTTCCTTACATGCTAGATATGCTCGCAAATGTTCTATGAAAGGAGCATGAACTAAATCAAGTGAAGCAAACAAGACCCGAAATCAAAGACCGATAGAAGAAACAGCATCAAAGCTTGCTCAATTTATCCTGCATACAAATTTGTAATCTTATATTCTATTATTTAATTCTTAATAGATTTTGGGATATATTTTTAGTAATATTTTAGCCTTTCACAAAAAATAAAAGGTTCCCGGATATATCAACCATTAATATAAAATGATCAATAGCCTATTTAATACAATGTATTTAATATAAAATTTTAAATTATATTTAAAAAGATTATCAATCTCAATCTCAATCCATATATTTTTATATTTCTTCTTATACAACTTAACTTATTTAAACTCGAATTTATCAAACAGTCTCATGCTTTGCACGGGCTACCAACCTAGTTGCTATTAAATATTTCTCATTACCTCCACCAACTCCATTCTTGTACATTTGGATTTCATTTGAGCAAGCTAGCTTGGATGTTGTCCTTCTATCAGTCTTTGATTCTGAGTCTTGTTTGCTTCACTTGATTTAGTGCATGCTCCTTTCATATAACATTTGTGAGCATATCAAGTGAAGAAAAAAATAACATTGTTAAAGCATCGATTGAAATGTCTAAATTAAAAGCTAAAAATAATTATTTGGACAATTATAATAAAATTTTACATAATCGTGCTAATAAATTACATGAATAAAATATTAGTCTTAAAAAGGAAAATGATGTTCTAAAAGAAAATCCTAAAAACGAGAGACGCATATATAGATGCATTTAGTGATGGAAAAATTATTAGCATGAAAAATAATAATAACGAATAAATAATATTATTAAAAAAAGTTCTTGCAAAATTTGTTAAAGGAGAAGAAAAATTGAATATAATATTGGATGCTCAAAGATCAAGTCTTAATAAACAAGAAATTGGGTACATTCCTATAAAAATGGTTAAAAGTAAAACTTAAAACAATGATGTGAGAATAATAAATAACAAACCTAAGCATAAATCACTTTACTGTTCACCATTTGCTACTTGCAAAACTTGTAGTTTAAAAGGACATTTAGACTATAATTGTAATAAAATAAAAATAAAGTACATTTGGGTAAAGAAGTGTGAGTTGAATGTCACTAGCATTAACGAACCCAAACAGTTTTGGGTACCAAAATAATGAGATATATTTCTGTTTTGCAGGTATGCTTAAAAGTTAAAGTTCCATCAAATAAATGAGTACTAGAAGTGGGTTTTCTAGACATATGATCGGTGACAAGTTTAAGTTCATTTCACTTATTTCAAAGAAAGGTGTGACTGTGACATTTAGAGATGACAAGACATGTCAAGTTATCAATAAATGTAAAGTTAAAAATTGTAAGGTCTTTATTGATAATGTTCAATATGTTGAAGGGCTGAAATATAATTTGGTTAATGTAAGTCAACTTATGGATAATGGTTACAAAGTAATTTTTGATAAAGATAAATGTGTTATTATTCATGCATCTCATAATATTCCTCTAGTAGCTAACAAATAAGGAAATATTTATACCATAAATTTTGAAAATCAAAATGAAGATGTTTGTTTAGTTGTTGTTCAGGATCAATCAATCATTTAACATAGAATGTTAGGGCATATACACATGGAACTAATTAGTAAGTTAGTTTCAAAGGGCCTTGTCAAAGGTATACCAAAGTTAAGGTATCAAAAAATGGTATTTGTACTGCATGCCAAATAGTTAAACAAGTAAAAAATTCATTTCCAAACAAAAATCAGGTATCTACTTCTTTACCATTATAATTGTTGTATCTTGATTTATTTGGTTCTGAGAGATATGCTAGCTTAAGAAATAATCATTATTCATGTGTTATTGTTGATGATTTTTCAAGATTTACATTGGTCTTATTCTTGAAAACTAAAGATCAAGTTTTTACATAATTTAATAAACTCATAAATTATCTTGAAACAAAGCATAATCTTAAGCTAATCAGTGTTCGGAATGACCATAGTGGTGAGTTCGCACTACTAAAAATTTAACCTATTGTAAGACCCCAACTTATTCATAAATAAAATCGAATTTTCTCTAATTATTATTTTGAATAATAAGGTGTTAATTTGATATAATGCTTTAGTTATAAGTGCAATGTGCAAATTTTGTAAAATAAGTAAGTGGTTATAAAATATTCATTGTTGTCGAGAAATATTCGTTTGGTCGTGGAATATTCTTACTGTCGGAGAATATTCGTACGACGGCGCAACCATTTGTGGGCCCCATAACGGAAAACGGTCGGATGAAGAAAATGACAAGTTTGAATTTTTATAAATAACGGCGTAGTAATTACCGTTAACACTGTTGGAATACCTGGTGGTTAAAATACAGTAATACGCGTGGGTGCACAGTAGCACACGGTATTGCATAGTATTGTTGAATTATTGATCCTTACGTAAAAAGGCACTACTCAATAATTGTTACAGTAATTGCTGTTTAATATTTTATTTTATTGATTCAATAATTACTGCGTTAATATTTTATATTATTGTTGTTTCAATAATTGTCACTGCACAATATTTCCCATTATCAAATCAATAATTCATATTATTTGAATAATATTATTATATAGCATTATTGGCAATATCTAAGGAAGTTATGTCTAATGAGAGGTTTGGTCACCTAATTGCGCGCCAGTAAGGAGAAATCCTTATCGAAAAGCCCCCTCTTTCCTGGGAACGACCTGGTTGTCATAATTGTGATTCTGTAATATTATTTGTGAATAATTAATTATTGATTTATATGATAAGGAAATATTTATTTTATATAGATATAAATGATGAATATATTTATTTTATGTGGTTATAAATGAAGGAATAAATGCTGAGGTGTTTTATCAATATTTTGTCAGAATGGAGGTATTAAAAATCATCCGTATGTGGATTTCAGACATTTTCTAATTGAAATTTGGAAAAACTTTCTTCTACAAAGTTGTAGAGAATTAAATTTTCTATGGAATAGACATGAGACTCAAATTTTTCTGATAAAAGGACTATTTATTATAATTTATTGAAGTTGTTGATTATTGTTTAAATGAATATCTTTAGCCTGTAGTGCAAAGATGAATATTTGATTCAAGATGTATATTAATTGATGTTACAAGGATAAAATATTGATGATGAACTTTTAAACCTTAGAAGATAGTAGAATTTATTCTCTACTTGACTCTTCTAATGGATTGCTGTTTCCGCTGCAGTTGTTGATCTAAAACTTGTTGTCTATTATACTCTATCAGATTTTTTCCTGTTGAAGACTAATGATAACTTGTTGTATATTATCTTAGTCATAAAATTCTTTACTGGGCTAGTTGAGCTCACCCTTTCCTTTTTGTTCCATTTTTCTCAGGAGGCGAGAATATAGCGGGAACTAGTTAGGGTATAAAGTGATGATTCTAGAAAGTTATTTTAGCAGTCCTCACTATTTTTGTAAAATAGTGTATCAATAATTATAATGAGGACTCCTTTTGAGTTTTAATACTGTCTATTAGACAAAATTTGTATTTAAACTCACAGTTTATGTGTTGTCGTATTTTGCATGACAATTATTGTAATGATGTTGTAGTTGTTTATGTACCATGTATTTGACGACTCAGAATGGGTGATGTATACCTATTTTGGGGGCGTCACAGTTAGTATCAGAGCTTAGGGATATGGTCTCTGGCGGAGATCGGAGAATAGAACTAGGAGGGGAGAGACGAGTAAATCCTTCGCTAGTGTGTCCTACCTAAGCTTATTTGTTGGTTGGTCATAATATAAGGGTATTACATGGTATGTTAATTTGTTAATTAACCCTTGTTTTATGGCAGTATTTGAGAATAGCAGCCGAGAATGTTAACAATGGATTGAATGAGACCGTGGTGACACCTTTAATCACCACCCAGGGGAACGTGCAACATGAAGGCAATATTCCTCCTGTAAACAACACTACCGAACAAATGATGAATGATGGAATGTTTAGAAGCTTTTTGTAGTTCATGCAAAATCAGACGAGGGAGACTCGTGTACAAAATACGGGTGGAAATGATAGCAGCGCGCAGTTTGTCACAACCAAACAGTTTAAAGAGTTGAGACCACTAGAATTCTGGGGAAAGCCGAATCTGATTAAGGCAGAAACGTGGGTCAAGCAAATTACCAAGATATTCGATGTCTTAGGATGCATGGAAGAACAGAAGGTTCCATTCGCCACCTTTATGTTTCATGGTGGGGCAGATTACTGGTGGGAATTTGTGAAGTGCACCCAGCCAGCCGCACTCAACATGTCTTGGGAAAGATTTCAGAAACTGTTCAATGATAAGTACTTTCCTGAAAGTATTCGTCATATGAAGGACATAGAGTTTATTAGATTGGAACAAAACAACATGACGGTGTCCCAGTACGAGGCGAAGTTCGCAGAGTTATCCAGGTTTACACCTCATTTGGTAGAGAATGAGGAACGAATGACACAGATATTTCTGAGAGGTCTAAAACCCGAGATTCGGCAATATCTTATCTCTCATAAATTTTCTTTATATTCAGATGTTGTAAACATGGCTCAATTATTAGAGCGAGATAATGAGTATGTTCAACTGAGGGACCACAACCAGGGTCATATCGGTGACAGCAGTCATTGGAGCGATGATAACCAGCGCGAAGGGAAAAATACGGACAAAAGCGGTAACCACTCGGGTGGTAATCGTGGCCATGATAATAGGAGAGGTGAGCCAAGTGGAAATTACAAAAAGAGGAGATTCAACAATGACAGGAAGACATTAGCAGCAGCACTTGCACCAACAACAAATTCTAGGGGAGGAGAACGACCGCCAGTTAGATGTTACAAATGCGGAGAGGAGGGACACATAAGTCCAAACTATTCACAGCCTTCCAAGGTGTGTTTCAATTGTGGAAAAGACGGTCATATAGCCCAATTTTGTCCTGTAGCAAAGTCAAGTCCAACTGGGACGGCGGCACCAAAGGCGACTACGGACAAAATAAAGTCGGTGGTTTAAGGGAGGGCGTTTGTCTTGACTGGCCAAAACGCGAGAAACCCGAACGAGGTGATCACGGGTAAGCTAATCATAAATTCTTGCAAAGTTTATACTTTATTAGATACTGATTCTACCCATTCTTTTATCTCTCCTGCTTGTGCTCAACGTTTGAACTTGACTCTGGAGAAATTAGACTTTGACTTATCTATTGAGACTCCGTTAGGAGAAACTTTCATTACATCCACTGTGTATAAATCTTGCTTGATCCAAGTTGGCACCATTACATTACCTGTTGATCTTATCTCTTTAAAGATACTTGCTTTTGATGTGATTTTAGGGATTGATTGGTTAACTACTCATCATGCCAAAATTGATTATTTTCGTAAGGTTGTTAGTTTTCATATTCCTAACCAACCTGTTATGCGAATTTAAGCAACCAAACCACTAAAGTCAATCACTGTCATATCAAGCCATAAAGTCTTTCATTTATTAAAAAACGGATGTCAAGCTTTCTTAGCTCATGTTATGGACTTGAACAAAAACACGTCAGATTTGAATAATATTTCTGTTGTTAGTGAATTTCCTGACGTATTTTCTGAAGAACTTCCCGGTCTACCACCAGAACGTGAAATTGAATTCTTTATTGACCTTGAACTTGGTACAAAGCCCATTTTTAAAACCCCATATCGAATGACTCCTATTAAACTTCAGGAGTTAAAGGTCCAACTACAGAAGTTGTTAGACATCGATTTCATTCGTCCTATTACATCTCCTTAGGGTGCTCCTGTTTTATTCGTAAAGAAGAAAGACGGGAGTATGCGACTTTATATTGACTACCGGGAATTAAACCATGTCACCATCAAGAATAGGTATCCACTACCTCGCATTGATGACTTGTTCGACCAGTTGCAAGGAGCACAATTCTTTTTAAAGATCGATCTTCGTTCTGTATATCATCAGCTGAAGATTAAAACTGAGGATATTCTGCAGACTGCCTTTAGAACTCGGTACGGGCATTATGAATTCTTAGTCATGTCTTTTGGATTGATTAATGCTCCTGCTGCTTTCATGGATATGATGAACCGTGTGTTCAAGAAATATTTGGATCAGTTCGTTGTTGTCTTTATTGATGACATCCTCATCTATTTCAAAAGTCGTGAAGATTATGAGTACCATTTGAAGCTGGTACTGCAAAGGCTTCGTGATAATAAGCTATATGCCAAGCTGAAAAAATGCGAGTTCTGGCTTAAGGAAGTAGCATTCCTTGGGCACGAGATGTCAAAGCATGGAGTATCTGTTGACCCGGCGAAGATTGAAGCAATAAAAAGTTGGGAGCAACCGAAGTCAGTGACCAAAGTACGTAGCTTGCTGGGCTTAGCTGATTATTATTGGAGATTCGTAGAAGGATTTTCTAGAATCGCTACTCCGTTAACTTAGTTGACTCGGAAAGATACAAAATTCGTATGGAGCGAGGAATGCGAGAAGAGTTTCCAAGAGCTCAAGAGGAGACTCATTTCGGCACCTGTTCAGGCAAAGGGTTAGGATGTGTTCTCATGCAACATAAGAAAGTCATAGCCTATGCCTCGCGACAACTCAAAGAATATGAGAGAAATTATCCTACTCATGATCTAGAGTTGGCAGCAGTCGTTTTCGCATTGAAGATTTGGAGACACTACCTGTATGGGGAGAAAGTGGAGATTTATACGGATCATAAGAGCCTTAAATATTTCTTCACCCAAAAGGAACTTAACATGCGGCAACTACGTTGGCTTGAGCTATTGAAAGATTACGATCATACCATCCAATACCATCCTGGCAACGAACGTTGTAGCTGACGCATTGAGTAGAAGATCGTATGCGGGTATGAGTGCGATGTTGTTAACACAAAGACCCATTTTGTACGACTTACAAAGGATGGAGATAGAGTTAAAAGCTCCAAGTACCCACGTGATGATATCAAACATACGAGTAGAACCGACTTTAATCATTAAAGTTAAAGCTGCTCAAACTAAGGACATGGAGCTGATGCATATGAAGAAGAAAGTGTAAGAATGTGCTGTTCCAAAAGTAAGAATCGATGAAGAAGGAATACTTCGAGTTAACTCCAAACTTTGTGTTCCTAACGATTCTAACTTGAAGCATAGAATCCTTATGGAGGCACACAACACACCGTTTGCAATCCATCCTGGGAGTATCAAAATATATCATGATCTTTGACATTTATTTTGGTGGAGCAATATGAAGAGAGAGATCACGGAGTTTATCTCGAGGTGTTTAACTTGTCAACATGTAAAGGCGGAGCATCAAGTGCCAAAGGGTCCATTGCAACCACTTGAGATTTTGAAATGGAAGTGGGAACACATTACTATGGATTTCGTTACGGGTCTTCCCAAGGTTTCTCAAGACATAGATGCGATTTGGGTTATTGTTGATAGATTAACCAAGTCTGCTCATTTCTTGCCTATACGGGAGACTTATTCTCTTGAACGTCTTACTTGTATATACGTGAATGAGATTGTGAGATTGCATGGCATGCCAATATCCATAGTTTCAGATCATGACCCAAGATTCACTTCACGATTTTGGATTAGCTTGCAGAATGCTATGGGCACGGATTTATGATTTAGTTCGGCATACCATCCTCAAACGGACGGGCAATCAGAAATGACTATTCAAACTCTTGAAGATCTATTAACACTTTGTGTCCTAGATTTCAAAGGGAGTTGGGATAAGTGCCTACCATCGGTGGAATTCTCCTACAACAACAGCTATCAAGCAAGTATAGGCATGGCTCCATTCGAGGCGTTGTATGGAAGAAAATGTCGTTCTCTAGTATGCTGGGACGAGGTGGGTAAAGCAACGTTGTTGGGACCAGAATTGGTATGTATGACTACATAGAAGATCCAAATGATCCGATAACGTATACAAACGGCACAGGATCGACAAAAGAGTTATGCGGATCTTCATCGAAAGGACGTGAAATTTAATATTGGGGATCATGTATTGTTACGTATTGCACCATGGAAGGGAGTTACAAGATTCGAGAAGAGAGAAAAGCTCAATCCATGATTTGTTGGTCCATTTGAAATTCTTGACCGAATAGAAAATGTGGCCTACAAACTCACATTACCTCCAAGATCGCGTTCATAATGTTTTTTACATATCTGTGCTTCGTAAATATGTGAAAGACCCGAACCACATTATTGAGTTATAACCAGACGAGATAACCGAAGATTTAACGTACGTGGAGGTACCTGTTAAGATCTTGAATAAGAAAGAGCATGTCCTACGCACCAAGATTATACTACAAGTTAAGATTTTGTGGAGAAATCATGCTATTGAAGAAATGACCTGGGAGTTAAAATCAGAAAAGAAAGCGAGGTATCCTCACCTTTTCGAAACACCAGGTACGTACGTCAATTTCGAGGACGAAATTTCATAAGGAGGGGAGGTTGTAAGACCCCAACTTATTCATAAATAAAATAGAATTTTCTCTAATTATTATTTTGAATAATAAGGTGTTAATTTGATATAATGCTTTGATTATGGGTGCAATGTGTAAATTTTACAAAATAAGCAAGTGGCTATAAAATATTCATTGTTGTCGGGGAATATTCGTTTGGTCGTGGAATATTCTTACTGTCGGGGAATAATCATACGACGACGCAACCATTTGTGGGCCCATAACGAAAAACGGTCTGATGAAGAAAATGACAAGTTTGAGTTTTTATAAATAACAGCGTAGTAGTTACCGTTAACACTGTTGGAATACCCGGTGGTTAAAATACAGTAATACGCGTGGGTATACAGTAGCACACAGTATTGCATAGTATTGTTAAATTATTGATCCTTATGTAAGAAGGCACTACTCAATAATTGTTACAGTAATTACTATTCAATATTTTATTTTATTGATTCAATAATTGCTACGTTGATATTTTATATTATTGTTATTTCAATAATTGTCACTGCACATTATTTCTCATTATCAAATCAATAATTCATATTATTTGAATAATATTATTAGATAGTATTATTGGTAATGTCTAAGGAAGTTCTGTCTAAGGAGAGGTTTGGTCACCTAATTGCACGCCAGTAAGGAGAAATCCTTATCGGAAAGCCTCCTCTTTCCTGGGAACGACCTGGTTGTCATAATTGTGATTCTGTAATATTATTTGTGAATAATTAATTATTGATTAATATGATAAGGAAATATTTATTTTATGTAGATATAAATGATGGATATATTTATTTTATGTGGTTATAAATGAAGGAATTAATACTGAGGTGTTTTATCAGTATTTTGTCAGAATGGAGGTATTAAAAATCATCCGTATGTGGATTTCAGATATTTTCTGATTGGAATTTAAAAAAACTTTCTTCTACAAAGTTGTAGAGAATTAAATTTCCTATGGAATAGACATGAGACTCGAATTTTTCTGATAAAAGGACTATTTATTATGAATTATTGAAGTTGCTGATTATTGTTTAAATTTAAAATATTTTAGAAATTTCTAAAATGTGTGGGCCCCACTTTTGGTTGGTAAAAAATATGCTGAAATTTTATTTCAAAAGTGTTGGGCGTAAATAGTAGCAGGTAAAGCCATCAGGTAGCAGGTTAGTCTGCTTTGGCGTTCTAAGCATTTTTCTATAAATAGGATGATAAGTTAGAATTGAAAATCATACCAGAAACAAGTTTTCTCTCTTTCTCTCTCGATATTATCAAGCGTATTTTGTGAGTATTTAAATATTTTGAGAGTTGCTATTTAGTGCAAGTTTTTTTTGGCTTTACATCCGATATTCCGATCAGAAATACTGTTATTTTGAGGTAAGGGATGTTATTTTCTTCGTTAATGATATTATTTTCTTCAATATCATTTTGTCGAAATATTGATATGAATTCTATTGTGGAATTTCTATCTTTTTGTGTCGGGGTTACTATTAACGTATACGGCACTATTCACATATACGGCACTATTCACGAATACGACACTATTCATCGAAAAATAAAATTTCCTTCTTTTTGTCCAAGAAGTCTATTATGGTTACAATCTTTGATTGTATCCATGTTTTGATCTTTATTTTTTGAATTCTGCTTCACAATTGGTTATTATGGAGTATTATTGAACTTGGATAAACTGTAATACGAATCCCTAATATTTGTCCTTTTGTCTCATTGGATTCGTTTTCTCTAAAATATTTTTGATCATCCTCAGTCCTAAATGATGATATTACTGAATATCTTTGGCCTGTAGTGCAAAGATGAATGATTAACTGATGAATATATTTGGCCCGTAGTGCAAAGATGAACAGGTGTTGAGATGAACATGACCAACTGGTGATGCAAATGAATATCTTTGGCCTGTAGTGCAAAGATGAATATTTGATTCAAGATGTATATTGATTGATGTTACAGGGATAAAATATTGATGATAGACTTTTAAACCTTAGAAAATAGTAGAATTTATTCTCTACTTGACTCTTCTAATGGATTGCTGTTTCCGCTGCAGTTGTTGATTTAAAACTTGTTGTCTATTATACTCTATCAGATTTTTTCCTGTTGAAGACTAATGATAACTTGTTGTATATTATCTTAGTATAATATTTTTTACTGGGCTAGTTGAGCTCACCCTTTCCTTTTTGTTCCATTTTTTTCAGGAGGCAAGAATATAGCGGGAACTAGTCGGGGTATGAATTGATGATTCAAGAAAGTTGTTTTAGCAGTCCTCACTATTTTTATAAAATAGTGTATCAATAATTGTAATGAGGACTCCTTTTGAGTTTTAATACTGTCTATTAATATTTAAACTCACAGTTTATGTGTTGTCGTATTTTGCACGACAATTATTGTAATGATGTTGTAGTTGTTTATGTACCATGTATTTGGCGACTCAGAATGGGTGATGTATACCTATTTTGGTGACGTCACAACTATAACGACGAGCTATAGCGACGGTCGAGATAGAATCATAGCAACAGGGTATCGACGGTCACGGGTTTGCTGTCGATATATGCCTTCGAAGATATTCCGAAGGTCATAATTTGGTCGTTGGTATAGAGTTTTTTTTGGCATAAATCCCTCCCATTTTTTCCCAAATTAGTATAACATTTCCCCCCAAACTCAGTACTCGATCAACCTTCTCTCACCCTTTCTTTCTCCTCTCTCACCCTTTCTTACTCGATCGATTGGCCATCGTGCAAACGATGTCGACAAGAGGCCCTCCGCTAGTAGAGCATTATGTTTTCTCAGATCTTAATCATACAACAAGAGGTCCTTTGCTAGTAGACCATCAACTCACAGTTCTTCTTGTTCTTATCTTTAACTGCAATCGAGGTAATTCTCATTTTAATATATGATTTTTCATGAATTTATGAGTTTGTGTTTTTGTTTTTTTTAGTGGTTGATAATTTTTATTCATATGGGATACATTATACATAAATGAGTTAACCATTAATTCCGGAGTTTAATTTTTACTTTCAGTAATTCGCTTGCTGACAAGAACTGGGAATTAGATTTTCTGAACTTTTAGTAAAAAGAGCAGAATTGACAATTTAACTCAATTTATATCATCTACGTGAGAGACTTTTGCAAATTTCATGTATAGGGTTAGTTTTATGTTAAAATTTTGTTTGGTTGTGATTATAATTTTTACACTTGTTTTAGAGTTTCCTGAAATAGTTTCTTTAAACTGATATTATGAACTTTCTAGTTTCCACAGTATGCAAATTTAAAAGAATAACCCACACTTAGGAATCAAGATATATATTCATCTATTCAATCAGTATTAATAGTTGCTACAGTCGATTTTACTCCATAGATATCGACAAAGGTTTCAGTCATTCTAACATTATATATGACATGCACTATTTATTTGCATTTGTGTTGCATAGATGCTGTTGTATATTGACATACTATAGAAGAGATGTGTAGTCGTTAAAATAATTGCTTAAATTCATTCTCAATCACTACATCATCCTTTAAAATTTTTTAAAAACCATGTCCATGTAGCCCTTGTCTCACTTTCCACAACTGTACACACCAAGGGAAACATATTGTTGTTAGGATCAATACATACTGCAGTTAAAAGAACTCCTCCATTTGTACTCTTTAGGTGGGTATCATCAACGTAAGACCCCAACTTTTATGAATAACGATTTAATTTTCTCCAAATATCTTTTTGACTAATAAGGTGTGGATTTGATATAATATTATAGTTGTGGATAATATTTACAAATTTGGCAAAGTAAGGAAGCTGTTATAAAATATTCGATTGGTCGGGGGAATATTCGTTTTATCAGAAAATATTCGTACGATGGCACAATCATTGGTGGACCCAACAACGAAATTATTGTCGGAGTTAAAAAACGATAGATGTAAGACCCCAACTTTTATAAATAAAAATTAATTTTTCTCGAAATATATTTTTGAATATTATGGTGTGGTTTTGATATAATGTTATAGTTATGGGTAATATTTATAAATTTTGCAAAGTATGCAAGTTGTTATAAAATATTCGATTGGTCGGGAAATATTCGTTTTAAAGAGAAAATATTCGTACGGCGGCACAATCATTGGTGGACCCCACAACGAAATTATTGTCGGAGTTCGAAAACGACAG
Organism: Panax notoginseng; assembly: GCA_016801055.1. Lineage (NCBI taxonomy): Eukaryota > Viridiplantae > Streptophyta > Magnoliopsida > Apiales > Araliaceae > Panax > Panax notoginseng. The sequence goes on from CM029014.1 coordinate 16,574,493, forward strand.
AAATATCTTTTTATAAAAACAACGGCGAAAGTTTTACTGTTAACTATTGAACTACCCGGTGGTAAAAGTACAGTAATACGCGTGGTTGCATAGTAGCACACGATATTGATTATTGATGCTTACGTAAGAAGCCACTCAGTTTACTCAATTATTGCTACAGTAATTGTTGCATAGTATCTCACGTTATTTGATTCAATTATTGTCACAGTATCGTCTGCATAATATTTTATATTATTAAATCAATAATTGAGACAACAAAGTTATTCATATTATTATTTACAATATTTACGATATCTAGAAAGTTCTGTCGAGGAGAGGTTTGCTCACCTAATTGCGCGCCAATAGGGAGAAATTCTTATCAGAAAGCCCCCTCTTTCCTGAAAATGATCTGGTTGTTAAATATTGTGAGTTATAATATTAATGATGAATAATTGTTGAAGTATTAAGAATGTGTTTATTGAAGATAAGTGAATTACAAAAGTTAGAGGGGAAACTTAGAAAACTTTATGGGTACTAAAGTGTAATAAGTTAAATCAATCTGGACCATTGGTGGTGGTTTTAATAGTAAAATTAATCTGGACCATTGGTGGTGGTTTTAATAGTAAATCAATCTGGACCGTCGGTGTTGATTTTAATAGTAAGTCAATCTGGACCGTCGGTGGTGGTTTTAAAAGTAAATCAATCTGGACCGTCGGTGGTGGTTTTAAAAATAAATCAATCTGGACCGTCGATTGTGGTTTTAATAGTAATCAATCTGGACCGTCCGTTCTAATAGTAAATCAATCTGGATCGTTCGTGAATTATTTACTATTTAGTTATTTCTCCTATAAATAGAAGCTTAATTTTTCTTTCATTCTCACCAATTCACTGAGACTCACAAGAGAAACTATAGAGAAAGAAACTATAGAGAGCAAAAAGAAGAGTATTCTGCTACTTCACTATTACAGTATCCAGTCTTCTACTAAGGTAAGGGGTGTTATTTATTTCATATTCACTTACGATATTATTTTTTGTATTCGTAAAAAATATTATCTTCGTTCAATATTCGTAAGAGATATTATTTATTGTATTCGTAAGGGGTATTATTTCTTTCATATTCATAAGGAATACTATTTTTTCGTATTCATCCTTTAATATGTTGGAATAAACTGTCTACGCGGATTACATACTGTATGACAGGTGAAAATTCATTTGCAGTTTCATATGTTATTTCTTTTCATATTCTTAAATCTAAACTTATTACGGTAAGTATTGCTTCTATAATCCTTAAAATTAGTAGAATATCCTTGAGTTTTACGCTTCATCCAGTATCGTTTCGTTAGAATATTGATATGAACTTTCTTATTAAATATCAATATTTTCACCGGGGTACTATTCACGGGTTCCTATTCACCCGGTTACTATTCACTAAAATATTATTCACTCAAGTATTCGAGGTACTTTTTAAGTCGGGGTACTATTCACGAGTTAGTATTCATGGATTACTATTCACCCAATTACTATTCACTTAAATATTATTCACTCGGGTATTGGGGGCACTTTTTATGCCGGGGTACTATTCCTGAAGTACTATTCACGGGGTACTATTTACTGAAAAATTTATTTATTTTCTGTCCAAATTATTTTTGATACATGTATATTATTTTTGAATTTTACTCCACAAAGCAGTATCATGTTGACAATTTAGACATTATTGAATTCTGGTTAAATTAAATTATAAATATTTAAAATTTATCATGTGCTTTATTTTAATTGAATTCTTATATCATTGTCATCATCATCATGCTTATATTGTGATGAAAGTCATCTTTGGCTTACGTGCATAGATGGACTGTTGATTGGTATGATTATGACCAGGGATCATTCGGTATAATCATGACCCGAAATGTTACAAATGATGTGGTAAAAATCCTCATTGGCCTGTAGTGCATTGATGGACAGTTGTTGCTATAATTATGACCAGGATTATTCGGTATAATCATGACCATTGATGATTACATGAATATCCTTGATCCGTAGTGCAGGGATGATTCGATGATGTGGTTTATTTATTAAGCTGAGTCTCAGTGATAAAGTTGATGAAAACCTTTTTAAATCATAGAAGATAGTAGATATCATGCTCTACTTGACTCTTCTAATGGATTATTTGTTCAGCTGCAGTTAAACTTGTTGTCTATTATATTATATCAGTTTAACATTGTTAAAGGCTAACGAAAACTTATTCTGCATTATCTTAGTCATAATATTTTTTACTGGGCTAATTGAGCTCACCCTTTTACTTTCATTATTCTCTTCAGGAAATGAGAACATAGCTGTGACTAGTCGGGGAACGGAGTGATGGTTTGAAATGGCTATTTTAGTAATCATCACTATTTAGTGTGATAATAAATGTAATGAGGATTGAATTTGAGTTTGGATATTGTCTATGAGACAATATTCGTGTAAAAACTCTCAGCTCTTGTTGTATAATTAAGTTTGTATTTGTATTTTATACCATGTATTTGGTGACCCAAGATAGGTGATGTATACCTATTTTGGGGGCGTCACAGTTGGTATCAAAGTTTAGGGATATGATCCCTAGCTGAGATGTGAGACAAGAACTAGGAGGGGAGAGACGGGGTATTCCTTCGCTAGTATGACCTACGTAAGTTTATTTGGTATTTAATTGGTCGGTCAGAGTATAGGGATAATATGTGACATGTCAATTAACCTTTGTTTTGTGGCAGTGCTTGAAAATGGCATCTGAAAATGTTGAGATTAACAATGAAGCACATGAGACCGTTGAGTCATCAATGATCAATAACCAGGATAATGTGATGTCAGGCGAAGAAGGAATTAGAGATATCCATGAGGTGAGTGAAGAATTAATAGTTGCACCCGAGCTAGTCGCAGAGGTAGCAACTGATAGTGAGGAAGAAGAGGAACCTGAGGAGAATTTATTAGAAGAACTTTATGATCAAAATGTAGAATTGCAAAATCGTATTCATGAGTTAAAAGAACAGGCTGAAGAACGACAGGCGGTCGTGGAGCAAAGCGTAGCAACAATTCAAAATTGTGTTACCCGATGTGCGATGCTTGAACAGAAGCACTCTTTGGCAGAGTATAAGATATTAGAGCTGGAATTTGAGAATTCTATGATCAAAATTCTGATGAAAGAAGAAACAACTGAACGAATGAGAATGGATGATGCATGGGTAAAAGTCGCATGACGAGCTGATATTGTAGAAAAAGACGTTCGATCCAATAAGGCCAAAATAGATGAAATAAATTTTGTGACGCCCCCAAAATAGATATACATCACTCATTCTGAGTCGTCAAATATATGATACATAATTTAAATACAACTTAATTATACAACTGTCGTGTAAAGTACGACAAAACATAAACTGAGAGTTTTAATACGAATATTGTCTTCTAGACAGTATTCAACTCAAACGGAGTCCTCAATACATTTATTATCACACTATTTCATAGAATAGTAAGGACTACTAATGCTATCATCTGGACCGTCACTCCATTCTCTGACTAGTCCCGGCTACGTTCTCATTTCCTGAAGAGAGCAATGAAAGCAAAAGGGTGAGCTCAACTAGCCCAGTAAAAAATATTATGACTAAGATAATGCAGACTAATTTATCGTTAGCTTTCAACAGTGTTAAACTGATAAAATATAACAAACATCAAGTTTAACTGCAGCGGAATAAGTAATCCATTAAAAGAGTCAAGTAGAGCATAAAATCTAATATCTTATATGATTTAAAAGATTTTTTTATCACTTTTATCGCTGAGACTGATCTTAATAAATAATCCACATCATCCATGCACTACGGCCAAGGATATTCATTAGTATCATGACCACAAATTATCCATGCACTACGGGCCGCGGATATTCGTGTATTCATCAATGTTCATGATCATGCCAACAACTGTCCACCAATACACTACGGGCCAATGAGGACTATTACCACATCATTTGTAACAATACGGTCATGAGTATACCGAATAATCCCTGGTTATAATCATACCAAGTCCATCTATGCACTACAGGCCATAGATGACTTTCAACAGAATATAAACATGAGGATGATGACAATGATATAAGAATTCAATAAAACAAGTTCAAGGATAAATTTTTAAAGATTTATAATTTAATTTATCAAGAAATCAATAACGTCTAAATTGTCAACATGATACTGCTTTGTGGAGTAAAATTCAAAAATAATATTGTACCAAAAATAATTTGGACCGAAAACGAATCAATTTTTATCATGAATAGTACCCCGGGTGAATAGTACTTGAGTGAATAGTACCCCGTAAATAGTACTTCGGGAATAGTAACCCCGTGAATAGTACTCCGGCATGAAAAAGTTAAAACTTATCAAAAATACTCAGAATAATATTTTCATAAAATGATACTGGATGAAGCGCAAATATCAAGGATATTCTACTAATTTCATGGAGTATAGAAGCCAAAATTTTAACAAAACGAGTATAGAATTCGAAATCTGAAACGAAATAATATTACTTACATACTACAGAGTATGGAAGAAAATATTATTTCAATCGAATATTGAACAAAAATAACATCCCTTACCTTAAAAAGAAGAGTATTCTAACTGGTATAGCGGGGATATTCTTGAAGAAAGCTTTCACTGTTTTCTACGCGCAAAGCTTTCTAAAATTCTAAAGAAATACGCTCTAGATAATAGAAGAAGAATTCTCTGATTCTAGTGTGATTTTAAATTCTAACTTGAGCACCTATTTATAGAAAAATGCTAGAACGCCATAGGAGACTAAATAAATAAAATATTATTTTTTTTCTTTCTTCCTACGCCTCCTCCTTTTCAAGCCAGCCATCTTGGAACAAAAATAGCAGCCCACATGTTAAAAATAAAAGCGGGTCCCACCCAATTTTAATAAAAATATTTTATTTTCTAAAACTTCAGTAATTCATAATGAATAGCCTTTTTATCAAAAAAATACGAATTTTATGTTCATTTCATACGAAATCGAATTCTCTACAACTTTGTAGCTTTAAGTTTTTCTAAATTCCAGATCAAAAATATCCAAAATCCACAAACGGATAATTTTTAACACCTTTTAAAATTCATAACAAATCATGCGTTAATTTTTAACGGGTTCAAAATTTGTAGACATATACTCAACTTATATATGCATAACATATCTAAAAATCACAACGATCCAACGGTCGGATTAAAATTATAACTCACGCAATAGAGCTTTAAGAACACTGATTTGATTTTTAATACCTCCATTTCGACAAAAATACTGATAAAACACCTCAACATTAATTCTTTCATTTATAACCACATAAAATAAATATTTTTCCATCATTTATGTCCACATAAAATAAATATTTTCTTATCATATAAATCAATAATTAATTATTCACAAATAATATTACAGAAATACAATAATAACAACTAGGCCGTTCCCAGGAAAGAGGGGGCTTTCCCATAAGGATTTTTTCTTACTGGCGCGCAATTAGGTGACCAAACCTCTACTTGACAGAACTTTCTAGACATTGCCAATAATGCTATCTAATAATATTATTCAAATAATATGAATTATTAATCTGATAATGGAAAATACTGTGCAGTGATAATTATTAAAACAACAATAATATAAAATATCAACGCAGCAATTATTGAACCAATAAAATAAAATATTGAGCAGTTATTACTGTAACAATTATTGAGTAGTACCTTCTTGCGTAAGAATCAATAATTCAACAATACTGTGTATTACCGTGTGCTACTGTGCAACAACGCGTGTTACTGTATTTTAACCACCAGGTATTCCAACTGTGTCAACGGTAACAATTACGCCGTTATTTATAAAAACTCAAATTTATCGTTTTTTTCATCCGACAGTTATTCTGTTATGGGGCCCACAAATAGTTGCGTCGTCGTACGAATATTCCCCGATAGAAAGAATATTTCACGACCAAACAAATATTCTCCGACAATATGAATATTTTATAACCACTTGTTTATTTTGCAAAATTTATAAATATTGCCCATAACTATAACATTATATCAAATTTACTTCTTAATATTCAAAAATGATATTTATAAAAAATTTATATTTATTCATAAAAGTTGTGGTCTTACATATTTCTTTTTATTTTCTTAAATCTAAACTTACTATGGTAAATATTGCTTCTATAATCCTTGAAATTAGTGGAATATCCTTGAGTTTTGCGCTTCTTCCATTATCGTTTCGTTGGAATATTGATATGAACTTTCTTATTAAATATTAATATTTTTACCGGGGTACTATTCACGGGTTATTATTCATTAAAATATTATTCACTCGGGTATTCAGGGCACTTTTCATGCCGGGGTACTATTCACGAGTTGCTATTCACCCAATTAATATTCACTTAAATATTATTCACTCGGGTATTCGGGGTACTTTTCATGCTGAGGTACTATTCACGGGGTACAATTACTGAAATACTATTCACCGAAAAATTTATTTATTTTCTGTCCAAATTATTTTTGATACATGGATATTATTCTTGAATTTTACTCCACAAAGTAGTATTATGTTGACAATTTGGACATTATTGAATTCTGGATAATTTAAATTATAACTCTTTAAAATTTATCATATGCTTTATTTTAATTGAATTCTTATATCATTGTCATAATCCTCATGCTTATATTGTGATGAAAGTCATCTTTGACTTACGTGCATAGATGAACTGTTGATTGGTATGATTATGACCAGGGATCATTCGGTATAATCATTACCAGGAATGTTACAAATGATGTGGTAAAAATCCTCATTGGCCTATAGTGCATTGATGGACAGTTGTTGGTATGATTATGACCAGGGATTATTCAGTATAAACATGACCATTGATGATTACATGAATATCCTTGGCCTGTAGTGCATGGATGATTCGATGATGTGGTTTATTTATTAAGCTGAGTCTCAACGATAAAGTTGATGAAAACCTTTTTAAATCCTAGAAGATAGTAGATATCATGCTCTACTTGACTCTTCTAATGGATTGCTTGTTTCGCTGCAGTTAAACTTATTTTCTATTATATTCTATCAGTTTAACATTGTTGAAGGCTAACGATAACTTATTCTGCATTATCTTAGTCATAATATTTCTTACTGGACTAGTTGAGCTCACCCTTTTGCTTTCATTATTCTCTTCAGGAAATGAGAACATAGCCGAGACTAGTCGGAGAACGGAGTGATGGTCCGAGATGGCTGTTTTAGTAATTCTCACTATTTAGTGTGATAATAAATGTAATGAGGATTGAATTTGAGTTTAGATATTGTCTATGAAATAATATTTGTGTAGAAACTCTCAGCTCTTGTTGTATAATTAAGTTTGTATTTGTATTTATATTTTGTACCATATATTTGGCAACCCAAGATGGGTGATGTATTCCTATTTTGGGGGCGTCACAATAGAAATAACTTTTCATAAAAATAACGGCGAAAGTTTTACCGTTAACTGTTGAAATACCCGGTGATAAAAGTACAGTAAAACGCGTGGTTGCATAGTAGCACACGGTATTGTACAGTATATTTGATTATTGATGCTTACGTGAGAAGTCACTCAGTTTTATTCAGTTATTACCACAGTAATTGTTGCATAGTATCTCACGTTATTGATTCAATTATTGTCACAATATTTTATATTATTAAATCAATAATTTAGACGACACAGTTATTCATATTATTATTTGTATTATTGACGATATCTAGAAAGTTCTGTCTAGGAAAGGGTTTGGTCACCTAATTGCGCGCCAATAAGAATAAATTCTTATCGGAAAGCCCCCTCTTTCCTAGAAATGATCTGGTTGTTAATATTGTAAGTTATACTATTAATGATGAATGCTATTAAAAATGTGTTTTGTGAGACCTAGTGAATTGAGATAAATAGGGAGGATTTTTATGAAGTATTTGTTGTAAGTTTGACATATTATTTGGACCCCCACTTACCCATTTTTTAAAATTGTCAGGAGAAAATTATCTCAATTTTGTTATATATATATAATAATAATGATTACTAGGGGGAGGGAATGGGATTCACGGGTGCAGGGAGTACTGTTATATATATATATTATAATAAGTTTTTTTTATGTAAAATATAATATATTATATTTTATTGTCTGCATAGTGCAACATAGTAAAATTAAAAAAAATTCAGCTGGTGCGCCCATGAATTCCTTCGAATTTTCTCATGTGCAGTCCGTGATTTTCTAAATTCAAATAGTATCATTCCATTCTCCTATAAATATGATGCTCAGTTTAGAAAAGAAAATCACACCAGAATCATAGAATTCTTCTTTTATAATATTGAGCGTATTAATTTCTTTTGAGTTTAAGGAAGCTTTGAGTGTAGAAAAAAATAAAAATTTTCTTCAAGAATATCTCCACCCTACCAGTCAGAAATACTCTCATTTTAAGGTAAGTGGTATTATTTATTTCATATTAGCTTACCATATTATTTTTCGTATTCGTAAGGAATTTTATTTTCGTTCAATATTCGTAAAGAATATTATTTTCGTTCAATATTCGTAAGGAATATTATCTTCATTTAATATTCGTAAGGAATATTATTTTCGTTCAATAGTTGTAAGGGATATTATTTTTGTTCAATATTCGTATGAAATAATATTTTCTTCCATACTCTGTAGTATGTAAGTAATATTATTTCGTTTCATATTCCTAATTCTACACTCATGTTGATAAGTTTTGCTTCTATACTCTTTGAAATTAGTAGAATATACTTGAAATTTGCGCTTCATCTAATATCTTTTCACAATAATATTTTTCTGAACATTCTTGTTAAATTTTAAGCTTTCCACGTCGGAGTACTATTCATATGTACAACAATATTCATACGTACGGTACTATTTATACGTACGATACTATTCACGGGGTACTATTCACCTAGAAAATTGATTCTTTTTCTGTCCAAATTATTTTTGATACGTGAATATTATTCTTAAATTTTACTCCACAAAGCAATTATCATGTTGACAATTTGAACATTTTAAACTCTGGATAAATTTAAAGTTTTTAATATTTATCATTGATCTCGTTTGATTGAATTCTTATATCATTGTCATCATCCCCATGCTTATATTGTGATAAAAGTCATCTTTGACCCGTAGTGCATAGATGGACTGTTGATTGGTATGATAATTATGACCGACCAGGAATTATTCGGTATAATCATGACCTGTAATGTTACAAATGATGTGGTAAAAGTTCTCATTGTCCGTAGTGCATTGATGGACAGATGTTGGTATGATCATGACCATGCGTTCTCTTCGGTCAAGGGTGCATAGACGAATTGTTGTTTAGCATGATCATGACCGTTGGTGATAACATAAATATCTTTGGCCCATAGTGCATGGATAATTCGTGGATGTGATACTAATGAATATCCTTGGCCCGTAGTGCATGGATAATTCAGTGATGTGGATTATTTATTAAGCTGAATCTCAGCGATAAAATTGATGATAAACTTTTTAAATCTTAGAAGATAGTAGATATCATGCTCTACTTGACTCTTCTAATGGATTGGTTGTTCCACTGCAGTTAAACTTATTGTCTATTGTATGGGCAATGGATCAAAAATGCCCCTGACGTTTACCCCGATGTCCCACTTACACTCTACACTAATTTTTTTTTCAAAAATACCCTTAACGTTACAAAAATCAGGTCACCCGTGCCCCTCCCATTAACGAATCTGCCACATTGACAAACGGAGCTGGCACCTCATCTAATTTTGCCACTACAAAAAAATGGGGCTTTAGCAACAACCGATTTTTGTTGCTAAAGGTGTCAAATTTCGTTGCTAGAGGGTTTTGGCAATGACTTTACTGTCGTTGCGTCTTTCGTTGCACAATGAGCGCTGCTAATTGTTCTGCAACGAACGTATTTTTTTCGTTGCCAAATGTAATACATTTTGCAACGAAATTTGACTTTCGTACAGAGACATTGATCCTTTAGCAACAAAATGTATTGTTGCAGAATAATTAAAATGTCGTTGCTAAAACCCCATTTCGTTGCAAAAGCCTGCTAATTGGTAACGAAATGAACTCTTTTTTTTGGCAATGACCATGCATTTTCGTTGCAATTGACACCATTTTTTAACGACATTTTTCGTTGCAGTAAATTATGAAAATTGTTGCCTAAGCTTACTTTCGTTGCGGCATGTAAACTTTTTAGTAACGATTTTCGTTGCTGATTATATTATTTGGCAACGACATTATGCTGAATCAGCAACGAAAATATTTGTTGCTGGTTATTTTTCAATAGCAACGAAAGTCGTCAATTTGCAACGACATTATATGTTGTCGTTTCTTTATATGTGCAACGAAAGTTGATATGATTTGTAACGATAAAAAATGTTGCCTTTTATTTTAGTATTAGCAACAATATCCTCTTCGTTATTATTAGGTTAATTTTTCGTGGCCAAATATTATATTTTTAATACCATTAACAACAAAAATTTGTTGCTAAATGTATAAAAAATTGTTGCTATATTAAAACTTGTTCAATGCTTTAGTAACGAATTATATTGTTGCCAAATTAAAATTTGACATTCTTTTTTTGTACCTGGCTAGCTCATTGTCCCCATAGCAAATAATGGCAAAAATACAAAAAATTAAAATATTATTAACTTAATAAAATCATCCACTACATAATCATTCATTATCTTTATAATTAACCATCTAAGACTACCACAGTTCTTCAATCAAAGTATATATCTACATATATAGAGAGAGTACACTTCATAATTTCGTCCCTTATCTTCCGTAAACATAGCACGAAAATTTGATACCCAGTATTGTAAGGCAGGTCGTAGAAGCAGTCTTCCTGCACATTTAAAAATAATAGCAAGTCAGAAAAATGAAGTAAATAGGTCACCAGAGGGACTTAGTGCCAAAATCAATACATAAAGACAATAGAGTTGCTACGTGGTACAATGTCAAGGCTTGGCTCATATTTCATAATACTTTAGAATACCACTAATTTCTTGTTCAATTTGAGTGACTAAACAATAAATATGATTGGCACATCAATGCATAATCACTCTCCAACCTGGTTATAGCACTATTTGATACTTCATAACAAAGAATCAAAGAGAACACTGAAAACATACTGAGAGCATTGTGTATGGCACAACCAAGCAAATTAGTTTTTCATGTAATTATTTATTAGGCAATTATTATGTGAAGAACAAAAATGGAAAAGAAAAAGTAAATAATTTTAGCAAGCTGCCCAATAGATTAAAAATGCGGCTAGCTGTAAAGCAAAGCTGATCAGAGGCAACCCCTTGTTTTTTGTTGGATATATCTCTGTCTGAATCGCCGTTTTGAGGAAAGAAAATGCAACAATGTTACTGTCCCATAAAAAAAATTCACACAATACTCACATACACATATATACATATTACGAGCTCCTGTCTGATATGTAAAATCCACAAATATACATGTGTATATAAACATATATGTATATAAACATTATTTAAAATAAACAAAATTATGTTCATTAAGAAAACATTAAAAACAATAATTTTCTTTTTTTCGAATTTTAAGTTCTAAACGTAATACAAGTTCCCACATGTTTGAATGTAAAATGGGAGGAAAATATACAACTATAAACTCCTCCGGCCCCCAGTACCCCGACAAAAAAGGAAAATAAAAATTTATTTGATTATTTAGCATTAACGGGAGTGGGTATAGTTTGGGAGACTGCTCTCCATAGTCGACCCATCAATATGGGTTAGAATCAGGTAGGTGGGTATAGTTCGGCTATCCATAATTGTTAATTTGGAAGCATTAACCAATTCGTGTTGATTGACTTGTATATTAATTCCAATTCTTTTGATTATTCTGTTATTGTGGTGTACGTACCTCTTTATTGGCTTCTTTTGTTCGAGCTAGACAAGTCTTGAGCACATCGATCCATCTTTTATTTGTAGTATCTAAACTGTACGTGCAGCAACCAACATTTGCCCCCTCTGCATGTGGGTTCACATTAATGGGATACTCCCGGCCACTACTCTCCTCTGCCCGCGGTCTCAAAATTATAAATATATATTCTCTAAAATTTGAGAAATATTTTATTTTAAAATTATAAATTTCAAAAATTAGAAAATTATAAAATTGCATGATACTCTTTGTTTTTGAAATTATATATATAAATATAATATATTAGTATATATACTTTCTTAATCTATTCAATGTGAGATAAATTTAGCCCTACAGTATCTCCAATGTTCTTATCTTTACTAGTATAATATTATGACTTGAAGATTAATCTTAATTCTAAGTCGCTCTTAATTAACATATCAATTTTCTCTCTTTGCCAAGCATTTTCGTGTCCTGCCTTTCGGTTTACGACATCCCATGTTGTTTATGGCATTTCCAAATCAACACGTGACTTTGATTGAAAATATAAATTTCCTTATTAGATATTTGTCGTACATAATAAGGGAGAACAATATGTTTTTAAAATAAATTACTATAGTTAGTTAGCATTTTGGGGAGAGACAAACAAGAATACTAGTCATGTGCTTTGCATGCATGTTACTATTTCCAATCACGTTTGGTTGGACAAGTTATCAAAGTGTATCCTTAAAAACTAAATATGAAGTTTAGGGTGTATGTTGGAATTTGAAAGTACTGAGGAACATTGCTAAACCTTGGGGTGCAAATCATAATTGAGTGAAGAAAAAAAAATGGAAAAGAAAAAGTAAATAATTATTTTGTGACAGGAAATGCAATAGTTGGTGATAACTATAGATTACTAGAATATGCCACTTTACTACAATTACCTCTGTTTTTTCAAGTTTATCGCTTAATTCTGCTGTCAGTAGTAGCTGAGAATTGTGAAGTCCCTGGAGCTCCATAAATTGTTGTTTACAAGAAAAATGAATTATAAGCAATCCAATTTCTCAAAGAGAATCAGGAAATGTTCTAGGAAAGTTATAATATCAAGATTACCTTGTCCCTGGATTCAAAATCAAGTTCCATGCGCTCTATCTTTTCAGCCATTGCCTGGAGAAAAGGATAATGAAACAATGCGCTAAGAAGTTTCTCATCACAAGGAGTCTTGAAAACCCCTTCTCTTAAACAAGCAGTCTTAGTTTCCCAAACTGTGCTCCAAATTGGTTGGATCAAAAGAGTAGGCCAATTCTGACCATCAACCTCAGGGAATAGCATCAAATGGGTTGTATTTCATGTACTGTTAATACATTTAAATATAGATATCACAGGAATTCTCTGATAAATTAAAAGAAAAGACAATTTTTCCCTCTAACTACTCTTATGGCACATGTTGCCTTAATTCTAGAACTATCCTGAACTGGCTATTCCCACTTTACCCCTATATTCTCTGCAATTTCTAACATATATATATATATATATATATATATATATATATATACACACACGCATACATATATGTTTGTGTATATATACATATACTTCGGGATGACAGGTGAAGTCCTGACAACAAGCACTCTGGTAAAAAAAAAATCTAGAAAGCACGACTTTTCTGATTTTCTAAAAACCTGAATGACATGATAGAGTACTCAAAAATAGAAACTGTAAGATTTCTTGTTATCATCTTTGTTGGTCCAAATAGACTACTTCTGGTCCTCTAGTATATCCTCAGGGCAGAAGCAATGCAATGGTCTTTTAGTCTAAAATATACTCTGCATTAAAAATAATAATACTAACACGAGGGAAAAGAGGGAGCAAAGTATAGTGATTACCTTTTCAAACAAATTGCCACATATATCAGCATGAGCTGCTTCCACTGTTTGTCTAGGAATGCAAAGCATAACCTGCAACCTTTCCAAGGACTTAACATCCTCCTCAGTTAGCCCTCCATCAGATACAGCTTGCTGAAGTTTTTGTCGGTAAATTTCTAGAAATATATTAAACATGACTACATCAAACCTATTCTTAATATTACAACTAGATAATATATGTAAAATTACGCACGGGTATCAAAAAAACTAAAATATAATTTCGGTTCCTTTTTCTCACCATATATGACTAAAGCAACTCAACGTCAAGATTTCGTTGTGCAAAGATAGAGAAAAATTCAAATGCCTTATTTGGCAGATTTTGATCTTAAGGTACAAACGTGTCCATGTCACAAGTCCACCGACTTGACAAGAAAACCAAATCCCAGAGTATGATATGCGTACAAGTCCTTTCTGTGTATCAAAGTGCAATTCTTCACAGAGATTTTGAAGGAAGACTGCTTTGCTATCAGCAGCTTCTATGTTACCACTAGTTATCAGCAGCTTCAAAATGCAATTCTTCACAGAGATTTTGGAATTGTCCTTTCTGGCACAATAAAAAGTACATATAATACAGAACAATATATAATCAACATTTACTTTATATAAAAAAGCTTTTGAAGATAAAGAAAATAAAATACAGAACAATATATAATCTACATTTACTTTATTCACACTCCTCAAACAAACAAGTCCCAAGATAGGGAATAAACTGAAAATCATGATTTGAGACTCCAAAAATTTAGTAAAAATTTATTTTTAAAAATAATAATAATTTGAGAAATCGGATTTGTACCAAAATTCTTAACAATAACAAGTTCGACGATTTTGAAAAGGGACGAGCCAGGGAGTCGCTGAAGCAATGACACGCCATCTAATTAAAACTTATCAGAACAAGCTTATCAGAATAATTAAAACTAGAAGCTATCTGCTGATTGAGAAGGAATAAAGTCAAAATAAAATCATGGGAAAATGAAAATTACATGGTTTGACACTTAAACAATGTAAAATGCCAACCTGTATTGAATTAGCTATAAAAGCAAGGGGGTAAGAGAGATCTAGTTAGAGTAGGCAATTTATCAAACACGTTGTAAGCTTCCCTAACTACTACCAAACAAGATATACAATAAAATACACACATGTAGGTACTAATAATATTAGGTCTCTTAACAATAAACACAAAAATTAAAAACTAACCTTTAATTTAGGGACACCAATGGAGGAGGGGGGAACACACTGCCGCTGCCACAAACCACTTATCGACAAGTTAAAATTTTGGGCTTGTTAGAGGGAGGAGAGAAATAGAGGAAACCATAATAAAATTAGGGGTAGATGAGAGAAATACATTTTGTTTTTATATTGGATTAATGTAACTATAATTTGAAAACCTAAAGACTGAAATTACCTGCTCAAATAGTTTCAATATACAGAATTGCTTTTACGGGTTCCAATTTGAGAGGGACGGAGGGATGGAGTAAGATTAGAGAGATATATATGGAGTTTGATGGGGGAGAGATGTGAAGACAGACAATAGAGCGATGAATTGTGGGTTTCTGTAAGGAGGAGGGGTTTGCCGAAGAGGGAGAGGCTTGATTTGTTCATTCTTTTGCTTTTGTTGCTTACTGATATGTCGAAGAGGACAATTGAAGGAGATAGGGCAATTGAAGGAGATAGGGCTCGACTGTATTTTCTAAACTGAGGGAGTGAAAATTGAGGGAGAGAATGGGCGCGAAAATAATGGAGGGACATTTTCGCGGCCAACTTATTTTAGGGAAAAACTTATTTTATTTATTTCATAAAAAAGAATATAATTTGTAAAATCTATAAATTTTAAGAACATATATGTATTACGGTATATGTTTATTCCTATAAATTAGTAACTTATTAGTTGGTAATGATAACATGATATTTATACGTTGACAAATTTATGACGAAGTTAAATTATAATTAACGTGAAACTTTATGTGATAAAATAGAATAATTTATAACGAAGTTGAATTATAATTAATGTGAAACTTTATATGATAAAATAAAATAATTTAAAGTGTGGTCATTTTTAATTCTAATCTATCTCTTGTCAAATGTAGCAGACTCTTAAAATATAATGATAAACTTAATATATTATATTATTTTATATTGTTATTTATAAAAAGAGCACTCTTTTTGTAGAATAAAAATAAATGATAAATGTGAATCTTTTGTGGGATGGAGGGAATAACTTTTAATACGTCACACGTGGAGTAAGGTTATGAACAAGTCAAGTTGAGTTTTAGTTTATCAAATTCGAGCTCTCTTCAAATTTAAATGAGCTTCAATTGAGTCGGACTTTTAAACGTATCCTAATATGTTATTCGAATTTTACTCATTTATAAAACATAATATTATGGACGAAATATAATTTACTATAATATCTAAAATCATACCAAATTCTTAATTAATACTCAGAGTATATATAAAAATATATAATTATTTATAAAAGTCTTTATTTTAGAAATGAATTTTAAATCAAAGGGAAAATATTTTTTTATTTGACAATCTTGATAATATAATGAACAAGTTAGTCGACAATCCAGACTTTCTACGGTTGATTCAACGCAACACCAACTCAGGGACATAAACCCCTGAGAGAGCTAGGGAGGGAAGATATTTTGGCCAAATATTAGCCTCTATATATATATATTTAATTATTCATTAATATATATATATATATATATATATATATATATTAAATATATATATAATTAAATACTTATCTCTATGAAATATTTCAAATTGTAGTTAGAGTGGGAAGATTTTTGGGATAATATTTCATTTTTGGTGTTTAATTTTTTATTGCTAGTATTTTATTCACCTTTGTATTGAATTTTACTTTTTCTTATGAGATAATTGATTAATTCTCTTTGTGATATAGTTTAATTTATGAGATCTTAATTTCTATATTCTATACATTCTTTTTTTGGTTGGAATAACTTGTGTTAATTGTTAATAGATTTTTTCATATTTCGGTGTGGGATAATAATAACAGTTGAAAATTTTTGTTATGTTTTTTATACAGTTTGACTTCATTAAAAATAATTAATTAATACCTTTTTTACAATATACCCAAGGATCCCATCGGAGGATATACATATTTACACTTATAAAGTTATCATTTGTCAAACATTCATATATAAAATGAGCAAAATAGGGACCAATGAAAATAAATCAGAAATAAAAAACAAATATGCCAAAACGACGCAATTTTGAAAGACTGCGCACAAATAGAATATACACGGCCATATATATAAACAAATATTTATTTATAAATTTATAAATATTTCATCTAAAATTTATAAAATTTAGATATGAATATTTTTTATAAATATTTATATGAATATTTAGAGATAAATTTATAAATATTTATATGAATATTTGTTTACATATATATATATATATATATATATATATATATATATATAAATATTCATAGTTATTTTATATATATTTAATTTAATGTTGAGATTTCTTTAGTATTTTATTTAGTTTGACAAGAAATTTTAAAAAGAATATGTATGTGTGTGTGTGTGTGTGTGTATATATATATATATATATATATATATATATATATATATATATATATATATATATATATATATATATATATATATACACACACACACACACACATACACACACTCTTTGGACACTATACTAGGAATTGTAATAACAATAATAATTGTAATAATTGTTATTGTAATAATAATAATAAATTTTAAATAATTAAAATAATTAAAATTTTAAATAATAATAATAATTATTATTATTGTAATAATACAGTGACCAAAAAGGGGATAATACATTGTATTATTACAATAATAATAATAATAATAATAATAATAATAATAATAATAATAATAATAATAATAAAAATAATAATAATTATAATTAAAATAATAATAATTAAAATTTTAAATAATAATAAAATAATAATTATTGTAATAATAATAATAATAATAATTATAATAATAATAATTATTGTAATAATAATTAAAATAATAATTACAATTACAAATCTGATAAGTAGTAGTGATATGTTTCTCTCTCCTACTGTCCCACACAAATGTACCTACAGCGACTATTGAGAATGTTATGACGTTAATAATATATTATTATTATTATTATTTTAAGCCCGCATAATTGCCTTTGTTATTATGAAACACCGTTGACTTTTCTATAATGTCTGATGTAAGATGAATGGTTCCACCATTATAGAATTCCTTGGTTTCTAAGGCTTCAATTTTTCGATGTTAATTCATGTATGAGTTACAATTTATTTGGAATTTTAATTGTGCTTAACTTAACAGGTTTATCCAAAAGTATGTTATTATTATTATTATTATTATTATTATTATTATTATTATTATTACTACTACTTTTATTATTATTATTACTGTTATTGTTATTATTATTTTTGTACTATTATTATTATGACTGTTATTATTATTATTATTATTATTATTATTATTATTATTATTATTATTATTATTATTATTATTATTATTATTATTATTATTATTATTATTATTATTATTATTAGTACTACTATTATTATTACTGTTATTGTTATTGTTATTATTATTATTATTATTATTATTATTATTATTATTATTATTATTATTATTATTATTATTATTATTATTATTATTATTATTATTATTATTATTATTATTATTACTGTTATTGATATTGTTATTGTTATTATTATTAGTACTGTTATTATTATTATTAATATTATTATTATTATTAATATTAATATTATTATTATTATTATTATTATTATTATTATTATTATTATTATTATTATTATTATTATTATTATTATTATTATTATCACGCAATTGGTTATGTACATTTATGTATGTACGTAACAAATCTAAGGAAAGGGGATCTATTTTAATTTGGGAGAAATAATTTGTTCAGTTATAAATAATAATCCTTGCAAAATAATAGCAACTAGGTCCATGTGCTTGGGTGGTCATTGTATCAATTTTCCAAACTGGAAGTCTTGGGTTTAAATCTGTGCATCAACATATTTTTTGGGATAAAGTTTAATATTCACCACGTCAGCCCGTCCACGTGTAACATAAAATAAAAACTTATTATTATTATTATTATTAGTACTACTATTATTGTTATTACTGTTATTGTTATTATTAACATTAGTATTAGTATTATTATTATTATTATTATTTATTATTATTATTATTATTATTATTATTATTATTATTATTATTACTGTTATTGTTATTATTATTATTAGTACTATTATTATTATGACTCTTATTATTATTAGTACTATTATTATTATGACTCTTATTATTATTATTATTATTATTATTATTATTATTATTATTATTATTATTATTATTACTACTACTGTTATTGTTATTGTTATTATTATTATTATTATTATTATTATTATTATTATTATTATTATTATTATTAGTACTATTATTATTATTATTATTATTATTATTATTATTATTATTATTATTATTATTATTATTATTATTATTATTACTGATATTGTTGTTATTATTATTATTATTATTATTATTTTAATTTAAGGCAACATTTTAATAGTCGTTGCAAAAAGTTGTATAAAATATGTAACAAAAATAAAAATTGTTGCAAATGAATGTGGTCCATATTAGGCAACGAAATATAGCAACAAAAAAATTTTCGTTGCCCATGATGAGGAAAAATCAAGTAGTTATAAATTTTGTAACGAATTTCTAACGAATTTTGTTTCCAAATTTTGTAACTACTTGTGAATTTCGTTGCAAAAAGTGAAAGGCTGACACAATCTGCAACGAAGGACAAGTTTCATTGCTAAACATACACTTTTAGCAACGACTTTATAAGTCGTTGCCTGAAAAATCGTTGCTAAAGTCTCATTTTTAGCAACAAAAAAACTTTCGTTGCCTACGATGACGGAAAAGCAAGTGGCCGAAAATTTTGCAACGAATTTCTAACGAATTTTTTTTCCGCCAATAAATTAGCAACGAAATTTTGCAACGACTTATGAATTTCGTTGTAAAAAGTGAAAGCCTGACACAATCTGCAACGAAGTACAAATTTCGTTGCTAAACATATATTTTTAGCAACGACTTATAAAGTTGTTGCCCGAAAAATCGTTGCTAAAGGCCCATTTTTTTGCAGTGTGCTGACTAGGCTAAAAAGAGAAACTTAACTCTTAATTAAAACAAAGTAAACAATTATACTAACACTACTATAAATTAATTATTTAATTTTAGAATAATTAATATTAAAAATTAAAATACAAAAATTATAATTTACCAAATTATACATGAAAGAAATTATAGTTGCACTAATTAAAAATAAGAGAAAAATCAACCAGATTAAAGCCAATTTAAAAATCAGAGTAAAATCAACCAAATTAAAGCCAATTTAAAAAATGAACTGACCAAAAATCAATCAAAATCAAAAAATTAAGAGTACTAAGTTAATAGAATAGCAAAAAAAAAACCCCAACGAAATAGAAAATGAACTAAATCAAAACAACTTAAACTCACTTACAAGTATGAAATATGCTGACCCAATTAGCAAAACCCAAACCAATTTAAAAAATAAAATAACCTAAAATGAAAATGAAGAAGAAAAATCATATCCCTAATTAACGTCAAGAAATTACAACTATGAAGTATATACTAACCCAATAAACAAGCGGAAAAATTACAAACCCAACGAGATTTAAACCGGAAAAATACATTCTAGTGGAGAATTAAGAGAAATTGGAGCTTGTAGGGGCTTTCAAACATAAAGGTAACAATATCACTTCCATCATCGCCCTTAATGGTAATTATATCATCATTACCGGCGCACTTTAGCAACTTAGTCATATTACCCAGATTCATCCCCATGGAAATGTTCCTGTCACACCGATAATGCTAAAAACCCTCCGATCTAAGAAGCAGCGACACCAGCGCCACGTGGCTCGAATCCATGGCTTGGAGGGAAAATCCGGTGGCCGAGCAATCGTAATTGGCGTCATTGACGAGGTCATTGATGGAATCCATCACCTTCTTGAGAAGACTCCCTTGGACTAGCCTCAGCTCCAACATTTTTGTGAGAATTGGATTGCTTTCTGGGGAAATTAGGGTTAGGGTTTGAAGGAAAAAGAATGGGAGAGTAGGGGAGAGAGATTGAGGGTGAGGTTTTTATATATTAAACTTTTGAGGGGAGAGAGAATGAGGGTGAGGCTTTGCCATCTCCAATTATCCTAGCTAGCACACCATGGTCGATGAGGTTTAAGGTACTGAGAGCGGTCTAAGTTAATGAGTGCTATTCTATAAACTTAGTACTCTTAATTTTTTGATTTTGATTGATTTTTGGTCAGTTCATTTTTTAAATTGGCTTTAATCTGGTTACTTTTGCTCTGATTTTTAAATTGGCTTTAATCTGATTGATTTTGCTCTGATTTTTAATTAGTGTAACTATAATTTTTTCATGTACAATTTGGTAAATTATAATTTTTGTATTTTAATTTTTAATATTAATTATTCTAAAATTAAATAATTAATTTATAGTAGTGTTAGTATAATTTTTTACTTTGTTTTAATTAAGAGTTAAGTTTCTCTTTTCAACCTAGTCAGGAAAATTAGATGAGGTGTCAGCTCTGTTTGTCAATGTGGCAGATTCGTTAATGGGAGGGGTACGAGTGATCTGATTTTTGTAACGTTAAGGGTACTTTTGGAAAAAAAAATTAGTTTAAGGTGTAAGTGGGATATCGGGGTAAAGGTCAGGGGCATTTTTGAACCTTTGCCCTCTATTATATTCTATCAGTTTAACACTGTTGATGGCTAACGATAGTTTATTTTGTATTATCTTAGTCATAATATTTCTTATTGGGCTAGTTGAGCTCACATTTTTCTTTCATTGTTCTCTTCAGGAAATGAGAATATAGAAGGGACTAGTCAGGAAATGGAGTGATGGTCCAAGATGGTTGCTTGTTTGGATATTGTTTAGGAGATAATATTTGTATTAAAACTCACAGCTTGTGTCTTGTCATATTCTGCACGACACTTAACAGTTGTATAAATTAAGTTTGTATTTGAATTATGTACCATGTATTTGACGACTCAGAATGGGTGATGTATACCTATTTTGGGGGCGTCACAATTAGTATCAAAGCTTAGGGATATGATCCTTGACTGAGATGTGAGGCTAGAACTAGGAGGGGAGAGACGGGTAAATCCTTCGCTAGTATGACCTACCTAAGTTTATTTGTTATTTAAATGGTCGGTCAGAATATAGGATAATATGTGGCATGTCAATTTACCCTTGTTTTGTGGCTGTATTTGAAAATGACATCTGAAAATGTTGAGATAAGCAATAAAGCACACGAGACCGCTGAGTCACCGACGATCAATAACCAGAATAATGTGCATCAGGAAGGCAATAATCCTCGTGTAAACAATAACACCGATCAAATAATGAACGATGGTATCTTTAGGAACAATCTAGAATTCATACAAAACCAAACGAGAGAGACTCATGTTCAAAATGCAGGTGGAAACACTACAAACTCACGACTGGTCACTGCTAAACAGTTCAAGGAGCTGGTACCGCCGGAGTTTTTGGGAAAGCCATAACCACTTAAGGCAGAGACGTGGATTAAGCATATCACCAAGATATTTGATGTCTTGGAATGCTCAGAGGAGTAAAAGGTTCCCTTTGCCACCTTCATGTTACGAGGAGAGGCATATTATTGATGGTGGGAATTTGTAAAACATACACTGCCTGCCGCACTAAAAATATCTTGGGAGAAGTTTCAAGAATTGTTCAACGATAAGTACTTTTTCGAAAGTATTCGTCATATGAAGGAGGTAGAATTTATCAAATTAGAACAAAACAATATGACCGTATCGCAGTACGAGGCTAAGTTTGCCGAGTTATCCTGATTTACATCCTATTTGGTAGATAATGAGGAGCGAATGACGCTAATATTTCTGCGAGGTTTGAAACCTGAAATACATCAATACCTCATTTCTCACAAACTTTGTTTATATTCAGATGTTATGAATAGGGCTCAATTAATGGAGCGCGATAATAAGTCAGCTCAACCAAAAGGTAACGACCAACAACACGATAATAATCCTACCGGTGGCAACGACCATCGAAACAATGATAACCATCGTGGAAAAAATTATCATGCCAAGAATGGTAACCACTTCGCTGGTAATCATGGCCAAGATAATAGGAAGGTGCACTAAGTAAGAACAACTTTAAGAAGAGAAAATTCAACAATGACGAAAAGACGTCGGCAGCAGCACCACCACCCGTCTCTAAGGAAGGAGAGCGACCACCGGTCGTATACTACAAATGCGGATAGGAAGGCCACATCCGTCCAAACTGTACGCAGTAACCCAAAGTATGTTTCAATTGCGAAAGAGAAGGTCACCTAGCTCGATTCTGTCGTGTAGTGAAGACAAGTCACTACAAGAAAAATGTTTATCATCGACCGTATATAGTTGCAGATAGATATCAGCGACCGCATACGGTCGCTAATCGGCGTCGCACAAAATCTGGTCGCTAAGGTGCACATCAGCGACCACTATTAGCGACCGCCATATCTGCGACCGATAAGAGTGACCGAAATGATAAATTCGGTCACTGAGCTGAGTCAGCATGGACCATGAACAAAGCTGACGTGGTCCACGTGGCAGCGACCGGTATCAGCGACCGTATCCGGTCGCTGATAGTCTCAAATATAAATTCGGTCGCTAATAAGTATCAGCGACCACATGCGGTCGCTGATATGAAAAAAAATAAATAGATTTTTGCTGTTTTGCAAAATTCCCAAAAACCTGTACCTGTTTTGTACCTGCTTTATCCCAACACACATACACAACAAGATAAGCAGCATACACAATAAAATAAACATCCATTGTACCCACCAACACATACACCAAACTAGTTTCAATAACATAATTGAATATACAAGTTATGAACATACACATGCAATAATAACATTTCAAAACTTGTTTAAGTAACATACATACAAGTAAAGAAAAACTTGTAAAAGTACAAGCTTATACTATAACTATAAAAGTGATATATATATATATATATATATATATATATAAGCAGGTACGTCAAGTATCATCGCCTCCTTGATCACCCTATAATTAACAAAATAATAAAATAAGTTACAAATATATACTAACCATGTTAATATTGGTATATTACGATAATATATACACCAAATTAATTTTATACCTCGTCGCCATCCCCATGCTGTGATGCTGTTGCCGCCGCCACTGCTTTAGCTAACTCCTCAGGATCCAGAGCCCTCAGATGCCCGCCCAGTATCATCAGAAGATTTCGATCTTGACATATAGCTCTAACATAGTCAGCCGGAGTATGAACAGCTGGATGGCTCGATGACTGTGTAGACTGGGTAGAAGAGCATCCTGAGCCACTGAAGGATGGGCGTCGTCGTTGTCCTTGACCTTTAATGTAGTTCTTCTTCACAACAGACGCCCTCTCCCACAACTCTTGATCAATAGACGGACGTGGAGTGCCTTCAGGATAGCGTTCATTCAATAAACGCTTATAAGTGTCCTGTCATCATGTTAACAATTAAATAGTGAAAAATAAATTAATTCTGTAAGCATTGATAAACAAAATCAAGTTGTTAAAATTTATTACCGCTATCTGGATAGCCTTAGGCAGACCATCACAGGTGGCCACGTACACATCCAGCCAATGGATAGGTGTACCTTGAGACTGAGATTCCTATACAAAAAAAAACATAATATTACTAAGTAAAAATGTGATATATTTTCTACAATTTATGATTTTAAGCATATTAAAACTTGTAATTAAATACGTACCCTGGCAGTGATATACTGCAACTATGAAATACTACCGCCCTTGTATGTCCCTTTAGCCTTTTCGTCTTCGGGTACACCCGAGGATCTGTTGCTGGCGGCAGTCTTTCGTCTTTTCACCCAGCTCTCAGCCCTCCATTGGGCACACATCTCAGCCCATATGGCCTGGGTGCACAACCAGGGACTATGCTCGTGCATGTAATTGTTGGGTAAAGTCAATACACGCAAAACACTCAAGTATACGTGGTCAACAAGTAATATAATAGTAAGTAGAGTATCGTTCCCACGAGGAATTGTTTAATAAAAATCACCAAGTACTAACCCGTAACCAACTCAATCTTATTTAAACGAATGAATTTCAAATTATATAAATTAAATTATTTAATTACACTAATTCTAATTACCATTAATTAAATTAAGAATACGGAGATTTAAGATCACAACTTCACTTATTGCTTCATTTAAGTTAACACACTTCTCATCAATTATTTTCTATCCTGAATTGTTAATCAAAAACACTAAAGTAGATAAAACCACCTCTCGATGCATAATACCCATACTCACTTAAATCCACAGATGATAGAATCAAGCAAGACACCCTAATTAACTAATCCACTATATCTCTATGTGAATTACAATTAAAAAGGATTTAAAGCACAAGTTCTCTATAAGACTACATATGGCGTAAAGTCATATCTCTATCCTAAACACGAATCATGAATTCCATCTATGCAGAAATCACAAACATATGCTATCATAATAAGATCTAAATCAATACTTCATCTCTCGAGTTCATATAGATTATCACGGTAATTGTTAGCTAGACAATTAAGCAATTAAGTCCAAATCACAATAGACAATCCTCACAATAGAATATAATAATTGATAGCGAAGCATATTAAAATAAACTACACAATAAGATCCATTGTTAATCTCAAACAAAGAATTAGTTCATTATTATTGAATTAAAACTAAGAATCCACAATTGAATAATCATTAAAAGATAAAAATAAGAGTAGAGTAAAGAATAAATCTGTTGTTAGCAAATCTCCATCTTCCTCAAACTCCTGCTCTTGATCTTCAATGGTCTCCAAGTTGCTTCAATCTCCCCTTCTAATCTAATCTAGGGTTCCTAATCTAAGAAAGAAAGTAAAGAATAGGTTAATAGAAATCTATCCCAAGAGGGATTTAATAGACTCTTAGAACTAGCCTCTCAATCCAAGTTAAACTCAAGTATTTAGAGTTCTAATGGACACCCAAGCAAGTTAGGCAACTAGGAATCCTATTCTAGCTCAAATTGGACATCAAATGACCCAAAAAACGCTGCATTCCCGCCGCCTAGCGCGCTCAGCGCCGTTGCTAAGCCTTTCTGGGCGCGGTCTGCGCTACAGTGTCAGAAAATCTGGCCGCCTAGCGCGCCCTAGCGCGGTCCGCGCTGCCCTATTTTCTGCTGCGACGTCCTTTGGTAAAACACGCATAACTTCTGATCCGCTTGGAGTTACGGGGCCCGCCACCTATCAAATCGAAGATAACGACGAGATCTACAACTTTCATTCTTTAACAATTGACAGATTCGGGGTGGAACAAGGTGGAAATCGAGCTTGAAGTAGATGCTGTGTAAATGACAAGCATGACAACTCTTAGCTTTGATCTTTGTTGATATTTTGGCCATAACTCTTGCATCCGAACTCCGATTGGGATGATTCAAGATGTTCCAAAAAGATAAGAAGTAGATCTACAATAAATTTTAAATTCTAAGCCAAGAACATACATCCAACTTGGTGTTAAAAGTCCTTCAATATTCCCTTCTTGCATTTGCTTGCATATTTTAGTACAAAAGATGTTTGAATTGCTTTTCCTTGCTTTTTCATGCCAATGCCGTGTCATCGCCTACAAAATAACATAAAACGTATGAAAAGTAACTAAGAAACATGAGATTAAACAAATAATTCAAGTAATAGATACCGGACAAGTAGATATAAAACCTACTTATTAAATACCCCCAAACTTAAACCTTTGCTTGTCCTCAAGCAAAAACAAAAAATAATAATGCCATGCAATGCAACTAATCTACACGCCTACGAATCTAGCAGTAATGACAAAAACAAGTCTATTCAACCGGCCTTAGAGAAATCAAGTAAACATGATAATACATCATATCAAAACAAATCATTAACTTCTCAATCAATCATCAAATCTTAGACTGTTATCATTGATAGAGTGCGTGTGTGCTCCACAACAATGTTAACTGATATAAAATCAAATTTAACACATAATAAGTCTCTTCGAAGGCATCATACAATGTAAACTCAAGAAATCCAAAAATAAGCTAGATGCAACTAAAATTAAACAATTACCACTATCGAGGGTCAACATGGGATACTTATGCTTCATTTTTCATCTACGGGGCTTTTTGCTCTTATTTCCCGTTTTATTCTTTTTTATTTTTTTGGTTGATGGATAGTGAGTGCGTTTTACGCTCCAACTCACGCCTGTTATGGGGAGTGCATTTCGTGCTTCTTCTCGACCCACCACAGGACTCAATTTATTCAACTCTTTTTTTTTCTTTTCCTTTTTTTTTAGCTTATATACCCCAAATATTCCCCCAAACTTAGGTTCTTGTCTAACCTTAGCCATCACAACTTATTCTTGTCATTCTATCATTCAAACTAGCATTATCCTTTAGAGTCTCATTATGTATCAATTTAAACTCAATCAATCAACAAGTTGTTCTTACAGTGCTATCCTTATTATACCAGTTTCAAACAGCAAAAGACTCAATTCATAACAAGAAATCACATCAAAGCTCTAATAGTCAATACTATACCTGTCTACCCAATTCCATCTCATCATTGGCCAAAATAAACTGTAACTATCTAACAGCTGGAATCATGCAAGATGAACATAGTAACTAACTATTATTTTTGAATTTTTGAAATTTTTTTTCAAGAATGCAAAAACTAAATGTAACTATATGAACTACAATGTAAATAACTAACTATATGCAATATGACACTAAAATGCCCCCAAACTTAAAACAGACATTGTCCTCAATGGATAAGATAGGAAAAATTAAAAGAGAGGACTTCCCTGAAAATACAACATGTTTTTCCTTCTCTGCTAAGTCTGAAGAATAAGCCAGACACATTGGAATAAGTCGGGAACCACACTTGAGTTGGACTTGACTAACATTGCAATTAAACCACTTTTAACGCCTGGGATTTTCGAGTGGCGCGGCTCGCGCCGTGGATATGCATGAGATAGCGGTCCGCGCTAGGAGTTCAGGAGTTGCTGGCGTAGTAGCGCGCCCCGCGTTATGGGATCGACGAATTGGCGCGGCCCACGCTGGCATGTCAGTAAGTTGCTGGGGTAGTGGCGCGGCCAGCGCCGTGTCTGAGCGTTGGGGAGCGCGGTCCGCGCTATGGGGGCAGTAGCTTGGTGACTTTCTTTTTCTTGCCTTACATGTAATCATTTAAGCTTGTAGTGATGGTGGTGTTGGCGGCGACGATCATTTTCCTATCCATTGGACCTCCAATACCTGCAATGAAGAGAGATAACATGGATTAGAATAACACTTGGATTCCTATCTACTAAATAAACTAGGAAAGCATATAAATAAATAATAAAAAAAATTCCTGGGTTGCCTCCCAGTTAGCGCTTGAATTATAGTCTTTCAGCCTGACTTTGTCTGGTCAACGCTATCCAATTCCTCTTTGGTAATTGAGGAACCCTCCATCCA
Organism: Panax notoginseng; assembly: GCA_016801055.1. Classification (NCBI taxonomy): domain Eukaryota; kingdom Viridiplantae; phylum Streptophyta; class Magnoliopsida; order Apiales; family Araliaceae; genus Panax; species Panax notoginseng. Next base: position 16,602,949 of record CM029014.1, read on the forward strand.
TTGGAAATAATATAGCTTTTGGTAGGTTCCCATTCACGATGGCCAATGCATCAAAGTCACCTAGCATGCTCTGATTTGGTATGCTCTCAATCGAGAACGTCCCATAGCTAGGTGTTTTCTCCATTGTGTATGTGATCACTTTGGGGCATGGAAGCTTATCACACACAATGGGCTCTTCGTCTATCTTCTCTTTCTCGTCCCACCATGGATTGAAAATTGTACTCGCTCTTATGTCAACAAGAGCTTCGCCGACGACATGACTACCAAGTGGGCATTCTTTTGCAAATCTAACCGGATTCTTGAACTTTGGCGGAGAAGGTACATGGGACACTAATGAAATCGGTTCATCTTCGTTGGTACTCAAAGTTAGATCTTCGTCGATCTCCTTTTCTTGGTCTCCAAGTCTTTCCTCTCCCCTTGGCTGAGTCATTCTTGCCATCCTTCGACTCCGTATGGCTGCACAAACCTCCAACGTCTTCGAAGTTGCCTCTATAGAAGATGTATTAAGTCCATCAATCCCTGATTTCCATGGTTGAGCCAAGAACGTGTATGGCCATTGATACTCAAACTCATCCATGGTACCTGAAAAGAGAGAAATATAGGAAGATAATTAAAAATAAAAATAAAAATGTTTAAATTAAGACTAATTTGATTGAAATTAATATTGGTAAATAATTATTAAATTAATTCCCCGGCAACGGCGCCAAAAACTTGTTGGGTAAAATCAATACACGCAAAACACGCAAGTATACGTGGTCAACAAGTAATATAATAGTAAGTAGAGTATCGTTCCCACGAGGAATTGTTTAATAAAAATCACCAAGTACTAACCCGTAACCAACTCAATCTTATTTAAACGAATGAATTTCAAATTATATAAATTAAATTATTTAATTACACTAATTCTAATTACCATTAATTAAATTAAGATTACGGAGATTTAAGATCACAACTTCACTTATTGCTTCATTTAAGTTAACACACTTCTCATCAATTATTTTCTATTCTGAATTGTTAATCAAAAACACTAAAGTAGATAAAACCACCTCTCGATGCATAATACCCATACTCACTTAAATCCACAGATGATAGAATCAAGCAAGACACCCTAATTAACTAATCCACTATATCTCTATGTGAATTACAATTAAAAAGGATTTAAAGCACAAGTTCTCGATAAGACTACATATGGCGTAAAGTCATATCTCTATCCTAAACACGAATCATGAATTCCATCTATGCAGAAATCACAAACATATGCTATCATAATAAGATCTAAATCAATACTTCATCTCTCGAGTTCATATAGATTATCACGGTAATTGTTAGCTAGACAATTAAGCAATTAAGTCCAAATCACAATAGACAATCCTCACAATAGAATATAATAATTGATAGCGAAGCATATTAAAATAAACTACACAATAAGATCCATTGTTAATCTCAAACAAAGAATTAGTTCATTATTATTGAATTAAAACTAAGAATCCACAATTGAATAATCATTAAAAGATAAAAATAAGAGTAGAGTAAAGAATAAATCTGTTGTTAGCAAATCTCCATCTTCCTCAAGCTCCTGCTCTTGATCTTCAATGGTCTCCAAGTTGCTTCAATCTCCCCTTCTAATCTAATCTAGGGTTCCTAATCTAAGAAAGAAAGTAAAGAATAGGTTAATAGAAATCTATCCCAAGAGGGATTTAATAGACTCTTAGAACTAGCCTCTCAATCCAAGTTAAACTCAAGTATTTAGAGTTCTAATGGACACCCAAGCAAGTTAGGCTACTAGGAATCCTATTCTAGCTCAAATTGGACATCAAATGACCCAAAAAACGCTGCATTCCCGCCGCCTAGCGCGCTCAGCGCCGTTGCTAAGCCTTTCTGGGCGCGGTCCGCGCTACAGGGTCAGAAAATCTGGCCGCCTAGCGCGCCCTAGCGCGGTCCGCGCTGCCCTATTTTCTGCTGCGACGTCCTTTGGTAAAACACGCATAACTTCTGATCCGCTTGGAGTTACGGGGCCCGCCACCTATCAAATCGAAGATAACGACGAGATCTACAACTTTCATTCTTTAACAATTGACATATTCGGGCTAAAACAAGGTGGAAATCGAGCTTGAAGTAGATGCTGTGTAAATGGCAAGCATGACAACTCTTAGCTTTGATCTTTGTTGATATTTTGGCCATAACTCTTGCATCCGAACTCCGATTGGGATGATTCAAGATGTTCCGAAAAGATAAGAAGTAGATCTACAATAAATTCTAAATTCTAAGCCAAGAACATACATCCAACTTGGTGTTAAAAGTCCTTCAATATTCCCTTCTTGCATTTGCTTGCGTATTTTAGTACAAAAGATGTTTGAATTGCTTTTCCTTGCTTTTTCATGCCAATGCCGTGTCATCGCCTACAAAATAACATAAAACGTATGAAAAGTAACTAAGAAACATGAGATTAAACAAATAATTCAAGTAATAGATACCGGACAAGTAGATATAAAACCTACTTATTAAATACCCCCAAACTTAAACCTTTGCTTGTCCTCAAGCAAAAACAAAAAATAATAATGCCATGCAATGCAACTAATCTACACGCTTACGAATCTAGCAGTAATGACAAAAACAAGTCTATTCAACCGGCCTTAGAGAAATCAAGTAAACATGATAATACATCATATCAAAACAAATCATTAACTTCTCAATCAATCATCAAATCTTAGACTGTTATCATTGATAGAGTGCGTGTGTGCTCCACAACAATGTTAACTGATATAAAATCAAATTTAACACATAATAAGTCTCTTCGAAGGCATCATACAATGTAAACTCAAGAAATCCAAAAATAAGCTAGATGCAACTAAAATTAAACAATTACCACTATCGAGGGTCAACATGGGATACTTATGCTTCATTTTTCATCTACGGGGGCTTTTTGCTCTTATTTCCCGTTTTATTCTTTTTTATTTTTTTGGTTGATGGATAGTGAGTGCGTTTTACGCTCCAACTCACGCCTGTTATGGGGAGTGCATTTCGTGCTTCTTCTCGACCCACCACAGGACTCAATTTATTCAACTCTTTTTTTTTCTTTTCCTTTTTTTTTTAGCTTATATACCCCAAATATTCCCCCAAACTTAGGTTCTTGTCTAACCTTAGCCATCACAACTTATTCTTGTCATTCTATCATTCAAACTAGCATTATCCTTTAGAGTCTCATTATGTATCAATTTAAACTCAATCAATCAACAAGTTGTTCTTACAGTGCTATCCTTATTATACCAGTTTCAAACAGCAAAAGACTCAATTCATAACAAGAAATCACATCAAAGCTCTAATAGTCAATACTATACCTGTCTACCCAATTCCATCTCATCATTGGCCAAAATAAACTGTAACTATCTAACAGCTGAAATCATGCAAGATGAACATAGTAACTAACTATTATTTTTGAATTTTTGAAATTTTTTTTCAAGAATGCAAAAACTAAATGTAACTATATGAACTACAATGTAAATAACTAACTATATGCAATATGACACTAAAATGCCCCCAAACTTAAAACAGACATTGTCCTCAATGGATAAGATAGGAAAAATTAAAAGAGAGGACTTCCCTGAAAATACAACATGTTTTTCCTTCTCTGCTAAGTCTGAAGAATAAGCCAGACACATTGGAATAAGTCGGGAACCACACTTGAGTTGGACTTGACTAACATTGCAATTAAACCACTTTTAACGCCTGGGATTTTCGAGTGGCGCGGCTCGCGCCGTGGATATGCATGAGATAGCGGTCCGCGCTAGGAGTTCAGGAGTTGCTGGCGTAGTAGCGCGCCCCGCGTTATGGGATCGACGAATTGGCGCGGCCCACGCTGGCATGTCAGTAAGTTGCTGGGGTAGTGGCGCGGCCAGCGCCGTGTCTGAGCGTTGGGGAGCGCGGTCCGCGCTATGGGGGCAGTAGCTTGCTGACTTTCTTTTTCTTGCCTTACATGTAATCATTTAAGCTTGTAGTGATGGTGGTGTTGGCGGCGACGATCATTTTCCTATCCATTGGACCTCCAATACCTGCAATGAAGAGAGATAACATGGATTAGAATAACACTTGGATTCCTATCTACTAAATAAACTAGGAAAGCATATAAATAAATAATAATAAAAAATTCCTGGGTTGCCTCCCAGTTAGCGCTTGAATTATAGTCTTTCAGCCTGACTTTGTCTGGTCAACGCTATCCAATTCCTCTTCGGTAATTGAGGAACCCTCCATCCATTGGAAATAATATAGCTTTTGGTAGGTTCCCATTCACGATGGCCAATGCATCAAAGTCACCTAGCATGCTCTGATTTGGTATGCTCTCAATCGAGAACGTCCCATAGCTAGGTGTTTTCTCCATTGTGTATGTGATCACTTTGGGGCATGGAAGCTTATCACACATAATGGGCTCTTCGTCTATCTTCTCTTTCTCATCCCACCATGGATTGAAAATTGTACTCGCTCTTATGTCAACAAGAGCTTCGCCGACGACATGACTACCAAGTGGGCATGCTTTTGCAAATCTAACCGGATTCTTAAACTTTGGCGGAGAAGGTACATGGGACACTAATGAAATCGGTTCATCTTCGTTGGTACTCAAAGTTAGATCTTCGTCGATCTCCTTTTCTTGGTCTCCAAATCTTTCCTCTCCCCTTGGCTGAGTCATTCTTGCCATCCTTCGACTCCGTATGGCTGCACAAACCTCCAACGTCTTCGAAGTTGCCTCTATAGAAGATGTATTAAGTCCATCAATCCCTGATTTCCATGGTTGAGCCAAGAACGTGTATGGCCATTGATACTCAAACTCATCCATGGTACCTGAAAAGAGAGAAATATAGGAAGATAATTAAAAATAAAAATAAAAATGTTTAAATTAAGACTAATTTGATTGAAATTAATATTGGTAAATAATTATTAAATTAATTCCCCGGCAACGGCGCCAAAAACTTGTTGGGTAAAATAAATACACGCAAAACACGCAAGTATACGTGGTCAACAAGTAATATAATAGTAAGTAGAGTATCGTTCCCACGAGGAATTGTTTAATAAAAATCACCAAGTACTAACCCGTAACCAACTCAATCTTATTTAAACGAATGAATTTCAAATTATATAAATTAAATTATTTAATTACACTAATTCTAATTACCATTAATTAAATTAAGATTACGGAGATTTAAGATCACAACTTCACTTATTGCTTCATTTAAGTTAACACACTTCTCATCAATTATTTTCTATTCTGAATTGTTAATCAAAAACACTAAAGTAGATAAAACCACCTCTCGATGCATAATACCCATACTCACTTAAATCCACAGATGATAGAATCAAGCAAGACACCCTAATTAACTAATCCACTATATCTCTATGTGAATTACAATTAAAAAGGATTTAAAGCACAAGTTCTCGATAAGACTACATATGGCGTAAAGTCATATCTCTATCCTAAACACGAATCATGAATTCCATCTATGCAGAAATTACAAACATATGCTATCATAATAAGATCTAAATCAATACTTCATCTCTCGAGTTCATATAGATTATCACGGTAATTGTTAGCTAGACAATTAAGCAATTAAGTCCAAATCACAATAGACAATCCTCACAATAGAATATAATAATTGATAGCGAAGCATATTAAAATAAACTACACAATAAGATCCATTGTTAATCTCAAACAAAGAATTAGTTCATTATTATTGAATTAAAACTAAGAATCCACAATTGAATAATCATTAAAAGATAAAAATAAGAGTAGAGTAAAGAATAAATCTGTTGTTAGCAAATCTCCATCTTCCTCAAGCTCCTGCTCTTGATCTTCAATGGTCTCCAAGTTGCTTCAATCTCCCCTTCTAATCTAATCTAGGGTTCCTAATCTAAGAAAGAAAGTAAAGAATAGGTTAATAGAAATCTATCCCAAGAGGGATTTAATAGACTCTTAGAACTAGCCTCTCAATCCAAGTTAAACTCAAGTATTTAGAGTTCTAATGGACACCCAAGCAAGTTAGGCAACTAGGAATCCTATTCTAGCTCAAATTGGACATCAAATGACCCAAAAAACGCTGCATTCCCGCCGCCTAGCGCGCTCAGCGCCGTTGCTAAGCCTTTCTGGGCGCGGTCCGCGCTACAGGGTCAGAAAATCTGGCCACCTAGCGCGCCCTAGCGCGGTCCGCGCTGCCCTATTTTCTGCTGCGACGTCCTTTGGTAAAACACGCATAACTTCTGATCCGCTTGGAGTTACGGGGCCCGCCACCTATCAAATCGAAGATAACGACGAGATCTACAACTTTCATTCTTTAACAATTGACAGATTCGGGCTGGAACAAGGTGGAAATCGAGCTTGAAGTAGATGCTGTGTAAATGGCAAGCATGACAACTCTTAGCTTTGATCTTTGTTGATATTTTGGCCATAACTCTTGCATCCGAACTCCGATTGGGATGATTCAAGATGTTCCGAAAAGATAAGAAGTAGATCTACAATAAATTCCAAATTCTAAGCCAAGAACATACATCCAACTTGGTGTTAAAAGTCCTTCAATATTCCCTTCTTGCATTTGCTTGCGTATTTTAGTACAAAAGATGTTTGAATTGCTTTTCCTTGCTTTTTCATGCCAATGCCGTGTCATCGCCTACAAAATAACATAAAACGTATGAAAAGTAACTAAGAAACATGAGATTAAACAAATAATTCAAGTAATAGATACCGGACAAGTAGATATAAAACCTACTTATTAAATACCCCCAAACTTAAACCTTTGCTTGTCCTCAAGCAAAAACAAAAAATAATAATGCCATGCAATGCAACTAATCTACATGCCTACGAATCTAGCAGTAATGACAAAAACAAGTCTATTCAACCGGCCTTAGAGAAATCAAGTAAACATGATAATACATCATATCAAAACAAATCATTAACTTCTCAATCAATCATCAAATCTTAGACTGTTATCATTGATAGAGTGCGTGTGTGCTCCACAACAATGTTAACTGATATAAAATCAAATTTAACACATAATAAGTCTCTTCGAAGGCATCATACAATGTAAACTCAAGAAATCCAAAAATAAGCTAGATCCAACTAAAATTAAATAATTACCACTATCGAGGGTCAACATGGGATACTTATGCTTCATTTTTCATCTACGGGGGCTTTTTGCTCTTATTTCCCGTTTTATTCTTTTTTATTTTTTTGGTTGATTGATGAGTGAGTTTTATACACATGAATTGGATACATTCGGGCTTAATTTATTGTTGTTCTCAAGTCTTTTAGGATGTTTTTATGTGTTTGTGTCTATTCATGCATGTTTTATATTGTTTTGTAGGAATTGAGGCAAAAGTTACATGGATCGACGTTCGGGGTGGCTAGATGTGCGTTTTCGGCTTGCCATTTACACAGCAGTCACTTCAGAGCCAATTTTACTATAGCTCCTGACCTTATTTCGCAAACCTTCAAGAATGAAAGTTGTAGATCTACTTCTCCTCTTTCCGGAACATCTTGAATCATCAAAATCGGAGTTCGTATGAAGAAGTTATGACTATTTTCCCAAAGGACGTCGGAGCAGAAAATGTCAGAAAATATTCTAGCGCCGGGGCGCCCATTTGTAGTTCATTTCCAGCGCCGGGGCGCTTGGAGGCAGTGTCTCGGCGCCGTGCCCAGCGCTGGGGCGCTCGGGAAGAAGTTTGGTGCGGCCTGGACGCGTTTTGGGCGAATTTTGACACTTTTTTGACTCCAAATTGGATTGGGTTTGTTCCTAAACTCAAAATTGGACTTGTAACCTATAAATACATGATGTAAGACATAAAATAAGGAGCGATTACATAGATTAGACTAGATAAAACACTTCATTAGATTAGAATCTAAACCCTAGTTCTTAATTAGCCATTAGAGATTGAAGCAACTTGGAGATCATTGAAGATCAAGAGCAGGAGCAAGAGGGGAGCATCAGATTTGCTGACAACAGATTCTATTCTCTTCTCTTATCATACTTTTATCTTTTAATGTCTATTCAATTGTGGATTCTTAGTTTTAATTCATTAATTATGAACTAACTCTTTTATTGAGATTTCAATTGAACTTTTTATGGCTATGAATTAGTTATTCATTATATTCCAATTATTTATGTTAAAGTGAGTTGTTTATCTTGCTTTGAGCTTACTGATTAATTATCTGATCAATAATTACCTTGTTACTCTAGAAGGAATTGGGAAAGGAATTCTAGGGTTAGAACTGGGCATGATGACATGTGACTTAGTTATTTGCACAGTGAATAATTAGGTTTGTGAATAGAATGGAAATATCTCTTCACCATATGTAACGCATAAGGAATTGGGTTTGTAACGAGTTTAATTCAATTATTTTGCATAGGAATATAGCAAGATTAATCTGGATTAAATAGAAGGCAATTGATCACTTGGAAAAGGACTTTTGGCATTTGAGAATTCCTGTTAACAATTCAGAAGACATAATAATTGGGATAATTGGATAATTGATTTATAGTTCATAATTGGGGATATTGAAGTCTTAATCTTTATTTATCTGAATTTAGTCATAAAGCAATTTAGTTTAATTAGATAATTTAGTTTTCTTAATTAGAAAAATCACAATTTGTCGTTGTTTAAATAAAATTAGTTTGGTTAAGAATTAGTACTTGGTGATTTTTATTAAATAATTCCTCGTGGGAACGATACTCTACTTTCACTTTATTACTTGTTGACCGTGTATACTTGCACGTATTCATTGATTGCGAAATCGACCAACAAGTTTTTGGCACCGCTGCCGGGGAATTAGTTTAATAATTATTTACCAATATTAATTTCAATCAAATTAGTCTTAATTTAAACATTTTTTTTTATTCTCTTCCTATATTTCTCTCTTTTCAGGTACCATGGATGAGTTTGAGTATCAATGGCCATACACGTTCTTGGCTCAACCAAGGGAAACAGGGATTGATGGACTTAATACATCTTCTATAGAGGCAACTTCGAAGACGTTGGAGGTTTGCGCAGCCATACGGAGTCGAAGGATGACAGTTACTTGTGATTATTGTGCTGGAAATCATATGAGTCATCAATGCGCCATCAGTTTCGAGTCGGTACAGTACGGTGGTGATTACCCCAATAATTATGTCTATCCCAACAACTATCATCAGGATTGGGGGTATCACCCGAATTTTTCATGGAGTAACAATCAAGCTCAAGCACCTAGACAACAAAACGCATCCGGATTTCAAAATCAGACTCAACAACAACCAGAAAGGAAACCAGGTTGGGAGGAAGCCTTGGAAAAATTCATTAGAGCTTCTGACAAAAGGAACGAGGAACAAGACAAAAAAATGAACCAAATAGAGCTGAATTTGCAAAGCCAAGGGGCGTCGATCAAGAATCTGGAAAATCAATTGGGGCAGATAGCACAGGCGTTGAACAACCGTCCTCAATACACTTGGCTCTATGACATGGATGACGAGACTGATGATGCGCCCGAACCAAATCTGCAATCGGATGTGCCAACCTATATAGATGTTGAAAGAGAGGAAAGACTTGGAGACCAACAAAAGGAGATCGGCAAAGATCTAACTTTGAGTACCAACGAAGATGAACCGATTTCATTAGTGTCCCATGTACCTTCTCCACTAAAGTTCAAGAATCCGAGCAATTTTGCAAAACCATGCCCAATTGGCAGTCATGTCGTCGGCAAAGCTCTTTGTGACATAAGAGCTAGTACAGTTGTGGAGTCATGGTGGGATGAAAAGGAGAAGATAGAGGAAGACTCCATTATGTTTATTAAGCTTCAATGCCCCAATCTAATCATAGACATAATGGAGAAAACACCTAGTTGTTGGACGTTCTTAATAGGGAACCTATCTACAAAGAGCATGCTAGGTGACTTCAATTCAAGGGTTTTTGTGAATGGGAACCTCCCAAAAGAGACATTGCTTCTGATGGATGGAGGGTTCCTCAATTTTCGTAGGGGAATTGGATAGAGAATTGAAGAAGTCAGGCTGAGACTATAAAACAAGCGCTTATTGGGAGGCAACCCAAGTTTAATTTTTATTTTTAGTTTTTATTTAGTTTTATATTAGTAGTTTTGAATTTTCATTTATTTAGGATTTAATAAAAGTGCTTATATCATGGTTTTACAGGTTATTCAAGTCAAATTCAAGTGTGATGCCCAATTTGTTCCATGTGCTTAACCTATTCTCCAAACTTAGCGGACAAGGAGGAAGATTGCTATATTTTCAGGAAAGTCCTCTGCTTTAATTTTTTCTATTGTAGCCATTGAGGACAATGTCTAGTTTAAGTTTGGGGGCATTTTAGTGTTGTATTGCATATAGTTAGTTATTTACATTGTAGTTCGTTATATTTTCGGGTTATTTACATTTAGTTTTTGCATTCAGTTTTTTGTTAAAAAAAAAAAATTTAAAAATCGCAAAAATAGTAGTTAGTTTACTATGTTTGTTGCAGTTAGTTTATATTTGCATGATTCCAACTGTTAGATAGTAAAAGTCTATTTTGGCCAATGATGAGACTGGAGTTGAGTAGACAAGTATAGTATTGACTGTTAAGACTTTGATGTGATTTCTTGTCATGATTTGAATCTTTACCTGTTTGAAACTGGTATAATTAAGGTTAGCACGTTAATAACAGCTATGTTAACTGATTAAGTTTAAATTGATACATAATAAATTTCTTAAGGATAATACTAATGTGAAGGAATGAAAGACATGAATAGGTGGAGATGGCTGAATTTAGACAAAAACTTAAGTTTGGGGGAAAATTTGGGATATATAAGCTTCGCTAAAAAAAAAAAAAAGAAAAAAAAAATTACCGTGGCTAGTTTTGTTTCGGGGCCTTTGTTACTTGAGTAAGTACGCCCGAAGGGGTATCTTAAAACCTAGCGCCCTAAGGTCTTATATGGTCTGGGAGTCGTTGGTCGAAAGCTCGCTAAGGGGTGACACTGTTAGCCTAATGGAATGAGACATTGCATAGTCATGGTTAAAAAAAAAAGAAAGTAAAAAGTAAAAAAAAAAACAATAAAACGGGAAAAGAGCAAAAAGCCCCCGTAATGAAAAGTAAAGCATAATTATCCCGGATTGGACTCTTGAACTTGGTGGATGTTTAACTTTAGTTGGATCTAGCTTGTTCGTGAATTTTGTGAGTTTTCACTGTATGATGCCTTTAAAGAGACCTATTATGTGTTAAATTTGATTTTATATTAGTTAACATTATTTTGGAGCACACACGCACTATATCAGTGATAACAGTCTAAGATTTGATGAGTGATTGGGAAATTACTGATTTGTTTTAATATGATGTATTATCATGTTTACTTGATTTCTCTAAGGCCGGTTGAATAGACTTGTTTCTGTCTTTACTGTTGGATTCGTAGGCATATAGATTAGTTTCATTACATTGCATTGCATAACATTTTTGTGTTTTTGCTTGAGGACAAGCAAATGTTTAAGTTTGGGGGTATTTGATGAGTGAGTTTTATACACATGAATTGGATACATTCGGGCTTAATTTATTGTTGTTCTCAAGTCTTTTAGGATGTTTTTATGTGTTTGTGTCTATTCATGCATGTTTTATATTGTTTTGTAGGAATTGAGGCAAAAGTTACATGGATCGACGTTCGGGGTGGCTAGATGTGCGTTTTCGGCTTGCCATTTACACAGCAGTCACTTCAGAGCCAATTTTACTATAGCTCCTGACCTTATTTCGCAAACCTTCAAGAATGAAAGTTGTAGATCTACTTCTCCTCTTTTCGGAACATCTTGAATCATCAAAATCGGAGTTCGTATGAAGAAGTTATGGCTATTTTCCCAAAGGACGTCGGAGCAGAAAATGTCAGAAAATATTCTAGCGCCGGGGCGCCCATTTGTAGTTCATTTCCAGCGCCGGGGCGCTTGGAGGCAGTGTCTCGGCGCCGTGCCCAGCGCTGGGGCGCTCGGGAAGAAGTTTGGTGCGGCCTGGACGCGTTTTGGGCGAATTTTGACACCTTTTTGACTCTAAATTGGATTGGGTTTGTTCCTAAACTCAAAATTGGACTTGTAACCTATAAATACATGATGTAAGGCATAAAATAAGGAGCGATTACATAGATTAGACTAGATAAAACACTTCATTAGATTAGAATCTAAACCCTAGTTCTTAATTAGCCATTAGAGATTGAAGCAACTTGGAGATCATTGAAGATCAAGAGCAGGAGCAAGAGGGGAGCATCAGATTTGCTGACAACAGATTCTATTCTCTTCTCTTATCATACTTTTATCTTTTAATGTCTATTCAATTGTGGATTCTTAGTTTTAATTCATTAATTATGAACTAACTCTTTTATTGAGATTTCAATTGAACTTTTTATGGCTATGAATTAGTTATTCATTATATTCCAATTATTTATGTTAAAGTGAGTTGTTTATCTTGCTTTGAGCTTATTGATTAATTATCTGATCAATAATTACCTTGTTACTCTAGAAGGAATTGGGAAAGGAATTCTAGGGTTAGAACTGGGCATGATGACATGTGACTTAGTTATTTGCACAGTGAATAATTAGGTTTGTGAATAGAATGGAAATATCTCTTCACCATATGTAACGCATAAGGAATTGGGTTTGTAACGAGTTTAATTCAATTGTTTTGCATAGGAATATAGCAAGATTAATCTGGATTAAATAGAAGGCAATTGATCACTTGGAAAAGGACTTTTGGCATTTGAGAATTCCTGTTAACAATTCAGAAGACATAATAATTGGGATAATTGGATAATTGATTTATAGTTCATAATTGGGGATATTGAAGTCTTAATCTTTATTTATCTGAATTTAGTCATAAAGCAATTTAGTTTAATTAGATAATTTAGTTTTCTTAATTAGAAAAATCACAATTTGTCGTTGTTTAAATAAAATTAGTTTGGTTAAGAATTAGTACTTGGTGATTTTTATTAAATAATTCCTCGTGGGAACGATACTCTACTTTCACTTTATTACTTGTTGACCGTGTATACTTGCACGTATTCATTGATTGCGAAATCGACCAACATTGATGGATAGTGAGTGCGTTTTACGCTCCAACTCACGCCTGTTATGGGGAGTGCATTTCGTGCTTCTTCTCGACCCACCACAGGACTCAATTTATTCAACTCTTTTTTTTTCTTTTCCTTTTTTTTTCAGCTTATATACCCCAAATATTCCCCCAAACTTAGGTTCTTGTCTAACCTTAGCCATCACAACTTATTCTTGTCATTCTTTCATTCAAACTAGCATTATCCTTTAGAGTCTCATTATGTATCAATTTAAACTCAATCAATCAACAAGTTGTTCTTACAGTGCTATCCTTATTATACCAGTTTCAAACAGCAAAAGACTCAATTCATAACAAGAAATCACATCAAAGCTCTAATAGTCAATACTATACCTGTCTACCCAATTCCATCTCATCATTGGCCAAAATAAACTGTAACTATCTAACAGCTGGAATCATGCAAGATGAACATAGTAACTAACTATTATTTTTGAATTTTTGAAATTTTTTTTCAAGAATGCAAAAACTAAATGTAACTATATGAACTACAATGTAAATAACTAACTATATGCAATATGACACTAAAATGCCCCCAAACTTAAAACAGACATTGTCCTCAATGGATAAGATAGGAAAAATTAAAAGAGAGGACTTCCCTGAAAATACAACATGTTTTTCCTTCTCTGCTAAGTCTGAAGAATAAGCCAGACACATTGGAATAAGTCGGGAACCACACTTGAGTTGGACTTGACTAACATTGCAATTAAACCACTTTTAACGCCTGGGATTTTCGAGTGGCGCGGCTCGCGCCGTGGATATGCATGAGATAGCGGTCCGCGCTAGGAGTTCAGGAGTTGCTGGCGTAGTAGCGCGCCCCGCGTTATGGGATCGACGAATTGGCGCGGCCCACGCTGGCATGTCAGTAAGTTGCTGGGGTAGTGGCGCGGCCAGCGCCGTGTCTGAGCGTTGGGGAGCGCGGTCCGCGCTATGGGGGCAGTAGCTTGCTGACTTTCTTTTTCTTGCCTTACATGTAATCATTTAAGCTTGTAGTGATGGTGGTGTTGGCGGCGACGATCATTTTCCTATCCATTGGACCTCCAATACCTGCAATGAAGAGAGATAACATGGATTAGAATAACACTTGGATTCCTATCTACTAAATAAACTAGGAAAGCATATAAATAAATAATAATAAAAAATTCCTGGGTTGCCTCCCAGTTAGCGCTTGAATTATAGTCTTTCAGCCTGACTTTGTCTGGTCAACGCTATCCAATTCCTCTTCGGTAATTGAGGAACCCTCCATCCATTGGAAATAATATAGCTTTTGGTAGGTTCCCATTCACGATGGCCAATGCATCAAAGTCACCTAGCATGCTCTGATTTGGTATGCTCTCAATCGAGAACGTCCCATAGCTAGGTGTTTTCTCCATTGTGTATGTGATCACTTTGGGGCATGGAAGCTTATCACACATAATGGGCTCTTCGTCTATCTTCTCTTTCTCATCCCACCATGGATTGAAAATTGTACTCGCTCTTATGTCAACAAGAGCTTCGCCGACGACATGACTACCAAGTGGGCATGCTTTTGCAAATCTAACCGGATTCTTAAACTTTGGCGGAGAAGGTACATGGGACACTAATGAAATCGGTTCATCTTCGTTGGTACTCAAAGTTAGATCTTCGTCGATCTCCTTTTCTTGGTCTCCAAGTCTTTCCTCTCCCCTTGGCTGAGTCATTCTTGCCATCCTTCGACTCCGTATGGCTGCACAAACCTCCAACGTCTTCGAAGTTGCCTCTATAGAAGATGTATTAAGTCCATCAATCCCTGATTTCCATGGTTGAGCCAAGAACGTGTATGGCCATTGATACTCAAACTCATCCATGGTACCTGAAAAGAGAGAAATATAGGAAGATAATTAAAAATAAAAATAAAAATGTTTAAATTAAGACTAATTTGATTGAAATTAATATTGGTAAATAATTATTAAATTAATTCCCCGGCAACGGCGCCAAAAACTTGTTGGGTAAAATCAATACACGCAAAACACGCAAGTATACGTGGTCAACAAGTAATATAATAGTAAGTAGAGTATCGTTCCCACGAGGAATTGTTTAATAAAAATCACCAAGTACTAACCCGTAACCAACTCAATCTTATTTAAACGAATGAATTTCAAATTATATAAATTAAATTATTTAATTACACTAATTCTAATTACCATTAATTAAATTAAGATTACGGAGATTTAAGATCACAACTTCACTTATTGCTTCATTTAAGTTAACACACTTCTCATCAATTATTTTCTATTCTGAATTGTTAATCAAAAACACTAAAGTAGATAAAACCACCTCTCGATGCATAATACCCATACTCACTTAAATCCACAGATGATAGAATCAAGCAAGACACCCTAATTAACTAATCCACTATATCTCTATGTGAATTACAATTAAAAAGGATTTAAAGCACAAGTTCTCGATAAGACTACATATGGCGTAAAGTCATATCTCTATCCTAAACACGAATCATGAATTCCATCTATGCAGAAATCACAAACATATGCTATCATAATAAGATCTAAATCAATACTTCATCTCTCGAGTTCATATAGATTATCACGGTAATTGTTAGCTAGACAATTAAGCAATTAAGTCCAAATCACAATAGACAATCCTCACAATAGAATATAATAATTGATAGCGAAGCATTTTAAAATAAACTACACAATAAGATCCATTGTTAATCTCAAACAAAGAATTAGTTCATCATTATTGAATTAAAACTAAGAATCCACAATTGAATAATCATTAAAAGATAAAAATAAGAGTAGAGTAAAGAATAAATCTGTTGTTAGCAAATCTCCATCTTCCTCAAGCTCCTGCTCTTGATCTTCAATGGTCTCCAAGTTGCTTCAATCTCCCCTTCTAATCTAATCTAGGGTTCCTAATCTAAGAAAGAAAGTAAAGAATAGGTTAATAGAAATCTATCCCAAGAGGGATTTAATAGACTCTTAGAACTAGCCTCTCAATCCAAGTTAAACTCAAGTATTTAGAGTTCTAATGGACACCCAAGCAAGTTAGGCAACTAGAAATCCTATTCTAGCTCAAATTGGACATCAAATGACCCAAAAAACGCTGCATTCCCGCCGCCTAGCGCGCTCAGCGCCGTTGCTAAGCCTTTCTGGGCGCGGTCCGCGCTACAGGGTCAGAAAATCTGGCCGCCTAGCGCGCCCTAGCGCGGTCCGCGCTGCCCTATTTTCTGCTGCGACGTCCTTTGGTAAAACACGCATAACTTCTGATCCGCTTGGAGTTACGGGGCCCGCCACCTATCAAATCGAAAATAACGACGAGATCTACAACTTTCATTCCTTAACAATTGACAGATTCGGGCTGGAACAAGGTGGAAATCGAGCTTGAAGTAGATGCTGTGTAAATGGCAAGCATGACAACTCTTAGCTTTGATCTTTGTTGATATTTTGGCCATAACTCTTGCATCCGAACTTCGATTGAGATGATTCAAGATGTTCCGAAAAGATAAGAAATAGATCTACAATAAATTCCAAATTCTAAGCCAAGAACATACATCCAACTTGGTGTTAAAAGTCCTTCAATATTCCCTTCTTGCATTTGCTTGCGTATTTTAGTACAAAAGATGTTTGAATTGCTTTTCCTTGCTTTTTCATGCCAATGCCGTGTCATCGCCTACAAAATAACATAAAACGTATGAAAAGTAACTAAGAAACATGAGATTAAACAAATAATTCAAGTAATAGATACCGGACAAGTAGATATAAAACCTACTTATCAGTAATCTTCTTCCTGGCCTGGATGGTCGATCTCTGCATTGTGAAGGGCTTTTTGTCAGTCTTTATTTAAATTGTCTTTAGTGCGGACCGCGCACGTCTGCCAAAATAATGTCTGTATCATTGAAGCCTGTGCGTCCTCCCATCTATACCGTTTCTGCAAATAAAACAACAATAAAAACATTACTAAATAATTATCCTTCGAATACTAAATAATTATCCTTTGTCATAATTAAAAAAACATACCTGAAATTCTGCCCAAACAGCATCCTTGTGGGCG
The DNA here is from genome assembly GCA_016801055.1 of Panax notoginseng. NCBI lineage: Eukaryota > Viridiplantae > Streptophyta > Magnoliopsida > Apiales > Araliaceae > Panax > Panax notoginseng. The sequence goes on from CM029014.1 coordinate 16,620,073, forward strand.
ATAGGTGTGCTCGCCTACGTAATCACAGGTGTAGGCCAATTCTGTAAACGCAGTTGTGATATACACCTGATGATCTTATTATCTGAAAAATACTATAATATACAACATCAATTAGCATATATTAAAGCAAATTATATCTAAGTTATAATACTTATGAACATTTTTCAAACTTATACTTAAAAAAAATTCGCCAGAATCTCCCCTGTAATATAGACTAGCCATGTAAGACTCCAGATTTTATGAAATAAAAGTATTCAATTTTTTAAATTCAGTAAATTGTTAAATTGATAAATGTTAAAGTTAAGGGTGATATATGAATTTTTTTCAAAATACACAAGTGGTTATAAAATATTCATTGTTGTCGGGGAATATTCGTTTGGTCGTGGAATATTCTTTCTGTTGGGGAATATTCGTACGACGGCGCAGCCATTTGTGGGCCCCATAACAGAATAACTGTCGGATGAAAAAAACGACAAATTTGAGTTTTTACAAATAACGACGTAATTATTACCGTTAACACTGTTGGAATACCCGGTGGTTAAAATACAGTAATACGCGTTATTGCACAGTAGCACACGGTATTGCACAGTATTTTTGAAATTATTGATTCTTACGTAAGAAGGCACTACTGAATAATTGTTACAGTAATTACTGTTCAATATTTTATTTTATTGATTCAATAATTGCTACGTTGAAATTTTATATTATTGTTGTTCAATAATTGTCAGTGCACAGTATTTTTCATTATCAGATCAATAATTCATATTATTTGAATAATATTATTAGATAATATTATTGGCAATATCTAGAAAGTTCTGTCTAAGGAGAGGTTTGGTCACATAATTGCGCGCCAGTAAGGAGAAATTCTTATTGGAAAGTCCCCTCTTTCCTGGGAACGGCCTGGTTGTCATAAATGTGATTCTGTAATATTATTTGTGAATAATTAATTATTGATTCATATGATAAGGAAATATTTATTTTATGTGGATATAAATGAGAGATATATTTTTGTGATTAAAAATGAAGGAGTTAATGTTGAGGTGTTTTATCTGTATTTTTGTCGGAACGGAGGTATTAAAAATCAAATTAGGATTTTTGAGATATTTTGCGGGGGTTATAATTTTTAATCCGACTATGAAAAATAGGAAAATATATGTTTTAAAAATTCTGAGAAAAATATATGTTCGATATGGGACTATATTCTGCTAAATCCCAGAAAAGAAATATTTTTGGGACTGATTTGGTATTTTTCATGAAAATGGTCTAGTTATGAGTAAATGAATTAATATGTTATGTGAAGTAAGAAAATTGAAAAATAGGATTTTATGGCTTGAGAATCCTATATGAGGTATATGCAGATTTTTGATGAGGGTTTTGGTTATTGGTAATGAAATCTTATGAGTTTGACATTTTAGGATGATTAAATGCATTATTTAGTAAAGTGTAAACAATTTAAATAAATTGTTTATAAATTTAAGAAATGTTATTCTTTCAATATCATTATACCGAAATATTGGTATGAATTTTATTGTGGAATTTCTACCTTTTTGTGTCGGAGTTACTATTCATGAGTTACTATTCATGAGTTACTATTCACGAGTTACTATTCACGACAAAATTAGTTTCTTTTTCTGACCAAATTATAGTTAATTATGAATATTACTCTTGAAATTAAATCTATATTTTGATCATATTGTTTTTATTATCATATATAACATTTTTATAACTCTGATGTTGAAATTCTCTTTCACTTGAGTGTAAAGATGGGTAGATTGTTGGTATGATCATGACTATGGGTTCTCTTTGGCCAATAGTGCAAAGTTAAATTGTTAACTGGTATGATCATGACCATTAAATTTATAACTGAATATCTTTAGCTTAAGTGTAAAGGTGAATTGATCAACATGGTTATAATTATTGTTTATATAAATTCTGAAATGATTATATATTTATTTGAGATATGAATATCTTTGGCCTGTAGTGCAAAGATGAACTGTTGATGAATATCTTTGGCTTATAGTGCGAAGATGAACTGTTGTTGAATATCTTTGGCCCATAGTGCAAAGATGGTTTGTTGATGAATATCTTTGGCCGTAGTGCGAAGATGGATTTATTAGCATGATTATGAACAGGAACTGTGATTTGGTATAACCATGATCTTTGATGTTTCAGGTAAAGACAGGTGATGAAAATATTCTTCGTTCTGGGTGCGAAAAAAAATTTAGAATCACAATTATGATTATGAGTTGTTTATAAGATTGTGGAAAGGAACTGTTGAGTGATGTTACAGGGATCAAACATTGTTGGTGAATTTTTAACATGGAGAAGATAATAGACTTTATAGTCTATTTGACTCTTCTAATGGATTGCTCGTTCCGCTGCAACTATGGTTGAAATTTTTATCATCTACCATATGTTCTAAATCTCTGATTTATTACTGATGAAAACTATTGATAATTTATTTATCTTTAGTCATGATATTCTTTACTGGGCTAGTTGTGCTCACCCTTTTATTTCACAATTCCTTTCAGGTAATAAGAGTGTAGCTGGGTCGAGCGGGGGTAACAAGGGAATAGAACGGTGGTCATCATTTAGTAGATATATTTGGTGAAAAAAATAGGGTGAGGCGAACCCAACGTTGGAAGGGTGTTTTGTCACTATCATACAAGATGTCTAATGACATACATCCTCGTGTCATCATAAGACAGGGTTGTGCTCATCCACTTGCTGAGTATATTTACGAGCACTACCTATATAATCTTGGTGTTTGTTTGAAGTATAATTTTCAATTAGAGACAGTGGAGATAATGATATGTCAAGAGAAGACTCACCATTGGGAAGAATATGATAGTAAACTTCTCGTTTTTCTTTGAGGTCTATTGGGTCAACCAATGATAATTCTGTGGCCATATGATATCTATCATAACCTAGATGCATGGCCTCCCATGTACGAAGGTTTCCTTGAGCACTTCCCAAAGATTCTAATTTCTAAAACAGTTTTTGACTATACCTTTATGTAAGGTATCATTGTGAGGTGCTGTCCACGATTGGGACATGAGTAACATTTGGTATATATTTGTATCCAAACTCACAACATATGTGTTGTTGTATTTTGCACGATAATTATTGTAATAAAGTTGTAGTTATTTTTTGTACCATGTATTTGGCGACTCAGAATAGGTTGGATGGAATGGACCTGTTTTGGGGTTGTCACAAGCCACATGCACGACGACATGCATATATGGACATTTCTAGGCACCCAATACATAAACCAAGAGAAATATACAAACTTTCAATACAATATATAAGACCAAAACAATAACGATTGAATGCAAATTAAAGCAGTAAAAAATTCAAACTCATATACATTACCAATATAATATCAATCAAAGCATTACCAATATACAATAAATAAAATCTTAAATGCTTATATATAAATGATATATGCGGGACGTACGTGCTATTCGGAGGAGGGCGAATCTGAATAAGAATTCGATCATCTGGATTACTAGGGGCCTTGGGCACATGATTAGGCTCCCTACCCAAGCCGCGCTTTTTCTACGCTGCTTCAGAAGCCATCTGTATATTACAAATTTCAAGATGTTATTATGAGTCATGTTTGATTGCATGTATATATGACAATAAACATGACAGTGATATAAACATGTATATATATGAATATAAAATGACAATAAACAAAAGTTACATTTAAATAGTTTAGTACATAAACATGCATGACAGTGATATAAACATGTATATATATATGAATATAAAAAAGTGTAATGCTAAACATACATTTCAAGTGTCAGTGTCTGATTCAGAATCAATTTGTATACGTGTTGCAGATTCATAACCATCATCTGCTTCAGATTCAGTGTCAGATTCAGTCAATAACTCTTCCTCCTCAGTATCAATGTCATCTGACATAAGTATTGACTCAGGATCTAATTCATGTGGTTCATCTCCACCATCTAACTGGATTACTTCATTGTCGTCCTCCACATTTATTATAGTTTGACTATGAAGCATCTGCTCTTGGTAAATCTCCCCATCAACTAATTCTACACGACTACGCGCGGGAGTATGAATTACAACTTGCCAATCTGTAGGCGGTCTATCCCTTTTCCTAACAGGACTAGGAGTGTAGTATACTTGTACTGTTTGAGTTGGTAAAATAAACGGTTCGTTGGAGTACGCAGACCTATGGAGGTCAATATCGACGATTCCATGTCTGTCAACACGTATTCCTTTTTCTGAATCAAACGAACGGCACTTGAACAAGTGAATATGACCCCCGTAAGTGCCCTTGTACGACAACTCTATGATTTCCTCCAACTCCCCATAAAAGGCACGACCAAGCTCATTGTAACAATCTCCTTGGACACACACTCCAGAGTTCGTTGTTCTTTTACCGCGCCCATATGCCTTTGTGTGAAATTCATAACCATTTATTTTGTAACCATTGCGGTTGACTTGGTCCCTGTCTGGTCCCATAGCTAGGACTTGTACATTAGCCAGAATCGTTGATCCCTCAGTCAAAGCCTACAAAAACTCCATCTTATTAAATGAAGTCATAGTTAAAAATTGAACTACGTGCTTAAAAATTGAACTTACTTTGTCCTTTCGCCAAAGTGCAAAGTTTTTATCCCGATTGATTTGAATATTTTTATCAGTTATGCCGGGATGCTTCACTTTTAACTCGCCATCGTACAATCTATACCATGCTATAAAAATTAACATATTGGAATAAATTTTCAACTTAAAAGATAAATTATCAAGTTTACATGTGTACCTCACAAATTCGTCAATCTCCTCGCAATTGAGAAGAATGTAAGTATGTGCAGCATGTAATTCTTGCTCAGAGAGGAATATGCGCTTCCCTTTCCCATAAGCGCGACCCGATATACCAAATACAGAGAGCCGGCTATTTAGTTCAACATTTCCCACATCATCATGTCTCGATACTCGATTGGCCTTTGTCAAGACTTCGTCCAGAAAATAGTCTAAGACAAACGTAGATATCTCATCGAAACTGTATGCCTCGCATATCGACCCCTCGACATAAGCTCTATACTTCACCTTCCTCTTAAGGTTTCCCATCACCCTTTCGAAAGGGTACATTCATCTATATTGAACTGGACCCCCAACATGAGCTTCATAGGGAAGATGGATTTACAAATGCTCCATGGAGTCAAAAAAACCATGTGGGAATATTTTTTCCAATTTACACGTGATCTCTATGATGTTCTTCTCAAGTACAGACATGTCCTTCTCATTTAATGATTTTGAACATAAGTCTTTGAAGAAACGACTAAGATCCGTCAAAGCATCCCATATTGATTTATCAAGCAAATCCCGAAATGCTATAGGCATGAGTCTCTCCATGAACATATGACAGTCATGACTCTTCATCCCTTGCAATTTCCCACCCGTAACATACCTTGCAATGTTTGACGCATATCCATCTGGTAGTTTCAAAGCCTTAACCCATGTGCACACATCTTCAACTTGCTTTTTGGACAATGTGTACCTTGCATGCGGTTTGACAATCTTACCATTAGGAGATTCATAAAGTTCTAATCTAGGACGCTTACAAATATCTTTTGTAAGACCCCAAATTATTAATAAATAAAATTTAAATTCCTCTATTTATTATTCTGAAATAGTAAGGGTTGATTTGATTAATGTGGTTAGTTATGGGTAAAATGCACAAATATTTCAAATAACCTGGTGGTTATAAAATATTGATTGTTGTTGGGGAATATTCGCTTGGTCGTGGAATATTCTTACTGTCGGAGAATATTCGTACGACGGCGCAGTCTTTTGTGGGCCCCATAACGAAAAGCGATTGGATGAAGAAAACGACAAAAATAAGTTGTTTATAAATAACGTCGTAGTTGTTACCGTTAATACTGTTGGAATACACGGTGGTTAAAACACAGTAATACGCGTTGTTGCACAGTAGCACACGGTATTGCACCAATTGTTGATTCTTACGTAAGAAGGCACTACTCAATAATTGTTACAGTAATTACTGTTCAATATTGTATTTTATTGATTCAATAATTGCTGCGTTGATATTTTATATTACTGTTGTTTTAATAATTATCACTACACAGTATTTTCTATTATCGGAGCAATAATTCATATTATCTGAATAATATTATTAGATAATATTATTGGCAATGTCTAGAAAGTTCTGTCTAAGGAGAGGTTTGGTCATCTAATTGCGCACTAGTAAGGAGAGATCCTTATTGGAAAGCCCCCTCTTTCCTGGGAACGGCCTGGTTGCCAGTACTGTGGTTCTGTAATATTATTTGTGTATAATTAATTATTGATTTATATGATGAGGAAAATATTGATTTTATGTGGATATAGATGGAGAAAATTTTAATGTGACAATTGTTGAAAATTAATATTTTATTTTTTTCTGATAAAATAATTCATTTAAATATATTATTTTAATAATATATTAATGGTGATATTTTTACAATGAATGTGGGATATATGAATAAATGAGGAGAAAAAATATTTTTGTTGGATTAAATGTTTAACACATGTTTTGTGTGTTGGTGGACACAATTCTTGACCGAAAATTTATTATAGACTGTAAAATCGCCCGTTTGTGGATTTCGGTCAATTTCTGTTTGGAATTTGGAAAAACTTTCTTCTGCAAAGTTGTAGAGAATTGAATTTCCTATAAAAACTCGCGAGATTCGAATTTTCTGATAAAAAGGCTATTTATTACGAATTATTGAAGTTCCGAATTATTGAGTCTGAATTGATTTTTGTTACAAAAATTGTTTAAAACATGTTTTACATTTTTGGTGCATTTGTGTGAAAAATATGTTTTTGATGTGGTGGGCTAAGGAAAATTTGGTTATAAATATATTATTATATTCAATTTTCTACTTTGGTGTTCTAAGCAATTTCCTATAAATAGGTGCTTAGGTTAGAATTGAAAATCACACCAGAAACACAAGTTTCTCTCTCTTTCTCTCTCTATATCAAGCGTATTCTTGTGAGTATTTGATACTTTGAGTGTTGCTATACGGTGCAAGTTTCCTTCAGCACTATATCTAGTATTCCAGTCAGAAGTACCGTATTTCCGAGGTAAGGGATGTTATTTCTTCTTAAATGATATTATTTTCTTCAATATCATTATGCCGAAGTATTGATCTGAACTTTTTATCAAATTTAAAACTTTTCATGTCGGGGTTACTATTCATGAGTTACTATTCACGAGTTACTATTCACCGAAAAATAAAATTTTCTTCTTTTCGTCCAAAATATCTATTCTGGATACTAGCTTTGATTGTATCCATATTTTGATCATTCTTAAATTTTACTCCACTATGATTATTTATGAGGTATTTTTGGACATGGAATAGTTGAAATACGAATCCTTAATATTTATTATTTTGTTTCACTGGATTTGTTTCCTTTAAAATATTTTTCATCATCCTCAGTCCTAAATGATGATATAATTGAATATCTTTGGCCTGTAGTGCAAAGATGAATGATTTCTGATGAATATCTTTGGCCCGTAGTGTAAAGATGAACAGGTGTTGAGGTGAACATGACCAACTGATGAATATCTTTGGCCTGTAGTGCAAAGATGACTATTTGATTCAAGATATTTATTGATTGATGTTACAGGGATAAAATGTTGATGATGGGCTTTTAAATTCATAGATAATCGTAGATTTCATTCTCTACGTAACTCTTCTATGAATTATTAATTTCCGCTGCGAATATTGATTTAAAACTTGTTGTCTATTATATTCTATTAAATTTTTTCCTGTTGAAGACTAACGATAATTTGTTGTATATTATCTTAGTCATAATATTCTTTACTGGGCTAGTTGAGCTCACCCTTTTCCTTGTTGTTCCATTTTCTTCTCAGGAGGCAAGAATGTAGCGAGTACTAGTCGGGGTGTGGAATGATGGTTCAAGACAGTTGTTTTAGTAGTCCTTACTATTTTGTAAAATAGTGTATCAATAAGTATAATGAGTTCTTAGTTGAGTATGAATACTGTCTAGATGACAATATTTGTATTTAAACTCACTGTATATGTGTTGTCGTATTTTGCACGACAATTGTAATAATAAAGTTGTAGTTATTCTCTGTACCATGTATTTGGCGACTCAGAATGGGTTGGATGGATTGGACCTGTTTTGGGGGCGTCACAGTTGGTATCAGAGCTTAGGGATATGATCTCTGGCGGGGATCGGGAAATAGAACTAGGAGGGGAGAGACGAGTAAATCCTTCGCTAGTGTGTCCTACCTAAGCTTATTTGTTGGTCGGTCATAATATAGGGATATTATGTGATTTGTTAATTTGTTAAATTAACCCTTGTTTTATGGCAGTATTTGAGAATGTCGACTGAAAATGTTAACAGTGGAGTAAATGAGACTATTCAATGACAAGTACTTTCCTGAAAGTATTCGTCTTATGAAGGAGGTAGAGTTTATTAGGCTGGAGCAGAATTACATGATGGTGTCCCAATACGAGGCGAAATTTGCAGAGTTGTCCAGGTTTGCACCTCATTTGGTAGAGAATGAGGAACGTATGACGCGAATGCTTCTGAGAGGTTTGAAACCCGGCATACGTCAATATCTCATTTCTCATAAATTTTCTCTCTATTCAGATGTTGTCAACAGGGCTCAATTATTAGAGCGAGATAGCGAGTATGGTCAATCGAGGGACCACAACCAGGATTATACCGGTGACAGCAGTCATCAGAACAACGATAACCAGTGGAGAAAGAAGAATACGGACAAGAACGGCAACCACTCTGGTGGTAATCGTGGCCATGAATATAGAAGAAGCGAGTTGGGAGGAGATTTTAAAAAGAGGAGATTCAACAATGATAATACGAAGACGTCAGCACCAGCAGCAACTGGTTCCAAGGGAGGAGAGCGACCACCGGTCATATGCTATAAGTGCGGAAAAGAAGGACATATCAGCCCAAACTGCCCACAACAGTTTAAGGTATGTTATAACTGTGGAAAGGAAGGACATATCGCTCGAGATTGCACTGTAGCGAAACCAAGTCCAACGGGGGTGGTGACTCAAAAAGTTGTCCCAGAAAAGTCAAAGTCAACGGTTCCTGGAAGAGCGTTTTTCGTGACTGGTCAGAATGCGAGGAACCCGAACGAAGTTAGCACGGGTTAGTTAATTATAAATTTTTGCGAAGTCTATACCTTATTAGATACCGGTTCTACCCATTCATTTATCTCTTGCTTGCATTCAACGTTTAAACTTGACTCCGGAGAAATTAGACTTTGATTTATCTGTTGAAACTCTGTTAGGAGAAATTTTCATCACATCCATTGTTTATAAATCTTGTTTGATCCAAGTTGGCACCATCACATTACCTGTTGATCTTATCTCTTTAAAGATACTTGCTTTTGATGTGATTTTAGGAATTGATAGGTTAACTACTCATCATGCTAAAATTGATTGCTTTCGTAAGGTTGTTAGTTTTCATATTCCTAAGTAACCTGTTATTCAAATTTAAGCAATCAAACCATTGAAGTCAAACTCTTTCATATCAAGCCGTAAAGTCATTCGTTTATTGAAAAACGGATGTCAAGCTTTCTTAGCCCATGTCATGGACTTGAACAAAAATACGTCAGATTTGAATGATATTTCTATTGTTAGTAAATCCCTGACGTATTTCCTGAAGAATTTCTTGGCTTACTCCCAGAGCGTGATATTGAATTTTGTATCGACTTTGAACCCGGTACAAAACTCACTTCTAAAATCTCATATCGAATGGCTCCTATTGAACATCAGGAGTTAAAAACCCAACTATAGAAGTTGATAACCGAGCCTTTATCTGGTGACTTCCTTTGTGGAATGCACCGAAGCCAGACTCTCCGTAGGGGACGCCATATTCGTGCGGTAGTAAACTGATAGGTGTCATTGTGACGTGCTATCCAAGATTGGGATATGAGTCACAGTTGAGAGCAAACCTAAGTCAGTAATCGAAATACGTAGCTTTCTAGGCTTAGCTGGTTACTATCGGAGATTCGTGGAAGGATTTTTCGAATCGCTACTCCGTTAACTCAGCTGACTCGAAAAGATACAAACTTCGAATGGACCGAGGAATGCGAGAAGAGCTTCCAAGAATTCAACATGCGACACCGACGTTGGCTTGAGCTGTTGAAAGATTTCGATCATACCATCCAATACCATCCTGAAAAAGCGAACGCGGTAGCTGACGCATTGAGTAGAAGATCATATGCAGGAACGAGTGCGATGATGTCAAGTATACGCGTAGAATCAACTTTAATCGATAAAGTTAAAGTTGCTTAAGCCACAGACCGGGAGCTGATGCGTATGAAGAAGAAAGTACAAGAAGGTGCAAGAATGTGTTATTCTAGAAGTAAGAGTCGATGAAGAGAAGAAAGCTCAAGCCTTCGATTTATTTAAAATCCTCGATCGAGTAGGAACTGTGGCCTATAGACTCGCCTTAACGCTAAGTATATCGCGTGTTCATAACGTTATTCACGTATCGATGTTATGTAAATATGTGAAAGACCCGAACCACGTTATTGAGTTAGAATCGGACGAGAGAGCCGAAGACTTAACGTACGAAGAGGTACCTGTCAAGATCTTGGATAGAAAAGAGCATGTCCTACGCACGAAGGTCATACCACAAGTTAAAGTTTTGTGGAGAAACCATGCTATTGAGGAAATGACCTGGGAGTTGGAAACGGAAATGAAAGCGAGGTATCCTCATCTTTTCGAAATACCAGGTACGTATGTCAATTTCGAGGACGAAATTTCATAAGGAGGGGAGGTTGTAAGACCCCAAATTATTAATAAATGAAATTTAAATTCCTTTATTTATTATTCTGAAATAGTAAGGGTTGATTTGATTAATGTGGTTAGTTATGGGTAAAATGCGCAAATATTTCAAATAACCAGGTGGTTATAAAATATTGATTGTTGTTGGGGAATATTCACTTGGTCATGGAATATTCTTACTGTCGGAGAATATTCGTACGACGGCGCAGTCTTTTGTGGGCCCCATAACGAAAAGCGATTGGATGAAGAAAACGACAAAAATAAGTTGTTTATAAATAACGGCGTAGTTGTTACCGTTAATACTGTTGGAATACACGGTGGTTAAAACACAGTAATACGCGTTGTTGCACAGTAGCACACGGTATTGCACCAATTATTGATTCTTACGTAAGAAGGCACTACTCAATAATTGTTACAGTAATTACTGTTCAATATTATATTTTATTGATTCAATAATTGCTGCGTTGATATTTTATATTACTGTTGTTTTAATAATTATCACTACACAGTATTTTCTATTATCGGAGCAATAATTCATATTATCTGAATAATATTATTAGATAATATTATTGGCAATGTCTAGAAAGTTCTTTCTAAGGAGAGGTTTGGTCATCTAATTGCGCGCTAGTAAGGAGAGATCCTTATTGGAAAGCCCCCTCTTTCCTGGGAACGGTCTGGTTGCCAGTACTGTGGTTCTGTAATATTATTTGTGTATAATTAATTATTAATTTATATGATGAGGAAAATATTGATTTTATGTGGATATAGATGGAGAAAATTTTAATGTGACAATTGTTGAAAATTAATATTTTATTTTTTTCTGATAAAATAATTCATTTAAATATATTATTTTAATAATATATTAATGGTGATATTTTTACAATGAATGTGGGATATATGAATAAATGAGGAGAAAAAGTATTTTTGTTGGATTAAATGTTTAACACATGTTTTGTGTGTTGGTGGACACAATTCTTGACCGAAAATTTATTATAGACTGTAAAATCGCCCGTTTGTGGATTTCGGTCAATTTCTGTTTGGAATTTGGAAAAACTTTCTTCTGCAAAGTTGTAGAGAATTGAATTTCCTATAAAAACTCGCGAGATTCGAATTTTCTGATAAAAGGGCTATTTATTACGAATTATTGAAGTTCCGAATTATTGAGTCTGAATTGATTTTTGTTACAAAAATTGTTTAAAACATGTTTTGCATTTTTGGTGCATTTGTGTGAAAAATATGTTTTTGATGTGGTGGGCTAAGAAAAATTTGGCTATAAATATATTATTATATTCAATTTTCTACTTTGGTGTTCTAAGCAATTTCCTATAAATAGGTGCTTAGGTTAGAATTGAAAATCACACCAGAAACACAAGTGTCTCTCTCTTTCTCTCTTTATATCGAGCGTATTCTTGTGAGTATTTGATACTTTGAGTGTTGCTATACGGTGCAAGTTTCCTTCAGCACTATATCTAGTATTCCAGTCAGAAGTACCGTATTTCCGAGGTAAGGGATGTTATTTCTTCTTAAATGATATTATTTTCTTCAATATCATTATGCCGAAGTATTGATATGAACTTTTTATCAAATTTGGAACTTTTTATGTCGGAGTTACTATTCATGAGTTACTATTCACGAGTTACTATTTACCGAAAAATAAAATTTTTTTCTTTTCGTCCAAAATATCTATTCTGGATACTAGCTTTGATTGTATCCATGTTTTGATCATTCTTGAATTTTACTCCACTATGATTATTTATGAGGTATTTTTGGACATGGAATAGTTAAAATACGAATCCTTAATATTTATTATTTTGTTTCACTAGATTCGTTTCCTTTAAAATATTTTTCATCATCCTCAGTCCTAAATGATGATATAATTGAATATCTTTGGCCTGTAGTGCAAAGATGAATGATTTCTGATGAATATCTTTGGCCCGTAGTGCAAAGATGAACAGGTGTTGAGGTGAACATGACCAACTGATGAATATCTTTGGCCTGTAGTGCAAAGATGACTATTTGATTCAAGATATTTATTGATTGATGTTACAGGGATAAAATATTGATGATGGGCTTTTAAATTCATAGATAATCGTAGATTTCATTCTCTACGTAACTCTTCTATGAATTATTAATTTCCGCTGCGAATATTGATTTAAAACTTGTTGTCTATTGTATTCTATTAAATTTTTTCCTGTTGAAGACTAACGATAATTTGTTGTATATTATCTTAGTCATAATATTCTTTACTGGGCTAGTTGAGCTCACCCTTTTCCTTGTTGTTCCATTTTCTTCTCAGGAGGCGAGAATGTAGCGAGTACTAGTCGGGGTGTGGAATGATGGTTCAAGACAGTTGTTTTAGTAGTCCTCACTATTTTGTAAAATAGTGTATCAATAAGTATAATGAGTTCTTAGTTGAGTATGAATACTGTCTAGATGACAATATTTGTATTTAAACTCACAGTATATGTGTTGTCGTATTTTGCACGACAATTGTAATAATAAAGTTGTAGTTATTCTCTGTACCATGTATTTGGCGACTCAGAATGGGTTGGATGGATTGGACCTATTTTGGGGGCGTCACATCTTTCATGTCCAAACGTGCCTTATCGTTATCTTTTGTCTTCCCCGTAACATTCATCACGGTATTAAACACATTGTCAAACACATTCTTCTCAATATGCATCACATCTAGATTATGACGAATCAAATTTGTAGACCAATAAGGCAGTTCCCAAAAGATGCTTCTCCGAACCCAGTTATGAGATTCGCCAAACCCATTGATTATGTTTGTGGCATCAACCTTACCAAATGGGATAACCGGCAATCTCATCACACGATCTCGCATCTCCGTTCCCGACAATCGCGGTGCAGGCATATCATTGTCTACTTTCCCTTTCCTGAAGTGTTCTCTATTTGTTCGAAACGGGTGATCTACCAGTAAGAACCGACAATGACAATCAAACCAACAAGGCTTTCGACCTTTTGATAGATTAAACGACTTTGTATGCTCCATACAATACGGACAAGCCAACTTCCCGTGTGTACTCCATCCAGCTAACATACCATAAGCTGGGAAGTCACTTATAGTCCACATAACCGTTGCCCTAAGGTTGATATTTGTTTTCGTTGCAACATCCCAAGTATGTACTCCATCCTCCCACAATACCTTCAACTCGTCTATAAGAGGTCTCAAGTAAACATCTAAGTTCTTTCCAGGACTCTTAGGACCAGGAACCACGAGTGAAAGAAACAAGTATGGCTGTTTCATACACATCCAAGGAGACAAGTTGTACGGAGTAACAATCACAGGCCAACATGAGTACGGAACAGCCGAGTGGCCAAACGGATTGAAACCATCGGTGGACAATCCAAGCCTCACATTTTTAGGTTCCAATGCAAACCCAGGATGTGCTATGTTGAAATATTTCCAAGCCTGCCCATCTGCGGGATGATTTAGTTCTCCATCTTTAGCTGGAGATTTCGCATGCCAACTCATATGTTCAACTGTTCTTGAAGACATATACAATCTTTTTAGCCGATGTGTTATTGGAAAATACCTTAGAATCTTAAACGGTATACTTGATTTTTTTGTTGTCACACCCTCTTTATTAAGCCTAAACCGATCATGACTGCAAAACGTGCACCTTGTCATTTGTTTATTTTCCTTATAAAATAACATGCAATCGTTGGGACATGCATCGATCTTTTGGTATCCAAGACCCAACTTCTTCACCATTTTCTTACAAAAGTAATTGTTATCAGGCAATTTCTCACCGTCAGGCAACATACTCATAATGGCCTTCAAGAACGACTCAAAACACTCATGGTTCATGTTGTGATCAGCCTTGATGTTAAGTAATGTCGCCACTGCAGACAATGTAGTGTGTTTGGTGTAACCATGCCATAATGGCTCGCTACCCTCGTCTAACAACTTAAAGAAGTATTTGGCATCATAATTCATAGGTTGCTCTCTGCCTTGTTCCCAATCAAAATCTGGCCCTGCAATATCATGAACCATTTCATTCATACGATGAGTACTACTGCCCGAATTGTGTACTTCTGTGATGCCACCACCTCTTCTCTGTCCATGTGCCCACCAGCATTCTTCGTAATTTCTCATGAACCCAGAAACAAGTAAATGATAGTTTATCACGTCTCTGTCCATATAATTTACATTCTTACACTTCAAACATGGACATCGTATCTGCGATTTACCATTAATACATTCCGGGTGACTATACGCATAATCCAAAAACACTTGGCAACCAGCTCTAAATTCAGCTGTAGCACCTATTTGGTGTGACGCCCCCAAAATCAGGTATACATCACCCATCCTGGGTCGTCAGATACATGGTACAAAATACAAATACAACTTACTAATACAACTGTCGTGTACAATACGACAATACATAAACTGAGAGTTCTAATAGGAATATTGTCATCTAGACAATATCCATACTCAAGGAGTCCTCATTACATTTATTGTCACACTATTTAACAGAATGGTGAGGACTACTAATGTTATCTTCTGGACCATCACTCCTTTCCCTGACTCGTCTCAGCTATATTCTCATTTCCTGAAGAGAACATTGAAAGAAAGGGTGAGCTCAACTAGCCCAGTAAGAAATGTTATGACTAAGATAATGAAGAATAAATTATCAATAGTCTTCAACAATGTTAAACTAATAAAATATAATAGACATCAAGTTTAACTGCAGCGAAATAAGCAATCCATTAAAAGAGTCAAGTAGAAAATAAAACCTACTATCTTCTATGATTTAAAAATATTTTCATCAACTTTTATCACTGAGACTCAGCTTTATAAATAAACCACATCTTCTAATCATCCTTGTATTACGGGTCAAGGATATTCATTAAATCATCAATGATCATGACTATACCGAAAAATCCCTGGTCATAATCATACCACAAACTGTCTATCAATGCATTACAAGCCACTGAGGACTTTTACCACACCACTTATAACATCACAGTTCATGATTATACCGAATGATCCCTGGTCATAATCATACTAAGGCCATCTATGCACGTAAGCCAAAGATGACTTTTAACATAAAATAAACATGAGGATGATGACAATGTTATAGGAATTCAATTAAACAAGTTCAAGAATTAGTTTATCCAGGAACTAATAATATCCAAATTGTCAACATGATACTTCTTTGTAAAGTAACAGTCAAGAATGCTCAGAAGAATATTTTCATGAAAAGATACTGGATGAAGCGCAAATATCAAGGATATTCCACTAATTTCATGGAGTATAGAAATCAAAACTTTAACCAAATGAGTATAATAAAGAATATATGAAACTGCAAATGGATTTTCACCAGCCATGCGGTAATTCACGTATACAGATCATTTCCACAATTTAATAAGGAATGAATATAAAGGATCATTCACCATGCATGTGGCAATCCACATAGACAGATTATTCCAACAGAATAATAAAGAATGGAATAACAGAAGGATTCACCATGCATGCGATAGAGACCGCACAAACAGGTTATTCCCAACAGAATAATAAATGCGAAATAATAAATATGGAACCAGGTCAGGTGAAATTCACACCGACAGGATATTCCGACAGAATAATAAATGCGGAATAATAAATGATGGAACCAGGTCAGGTGAAATTCACACTGACAGGATATTCCGACAGAATAATAAATGATGGAACCAGGTCAGGTGAAATTCACACCGACAGGATATTTCGACAGAATCGTAAAGAACGGAATAATAAAAGAATTTCACCAAGTATGCGGTACTTCGCATAAACAGGTTATTCCAACATAATAATAAAGAATGGAATAACAGAAGAAGATCACCAAGTATTGGGTAAACCGCATATACAGGTCATTCCACCAAGTATAGGGTAAACCACGCATACAGGTTATTCCAACAGAATAATAAAGAATGGAATAACATAAGTTCTCTTCATGAATAAGAAAGAATAACACCCCTTACCATTTTAAAGAAGAACTGAAATAAAGAAGTAGTTAAGTGGCAGAATACTCTTCTTCTTTCTCTCTATAGTTTCTCTCTCTAGAGTTCAGTGAATTCGTAAGAAAATAATGAAGGAATGAGCTTCTATTTATAGAAAAATGGAATGCATAGTAACTAATCCATGAACGGTCCAGATTGATTTACTTTAATCTGACGGTCCATATTTAAAGAAAATTTTTTTAAATAAAATATAATATATTCTATTTATAGAATAACTTTAATAAAGTATTCTGTTTTATATAAAAAGATTTTACTATGTAAAATACTATGCACAATAGAATATAATATATTCTATTTATAGAATAACTTTAATAAATTATTCTGTTTTATATAAAAAGATGTTTCTGTTTTATTACGTTAATAATACGAATAAAACAAAACTTCATTATCGCTAAATAATTCATATTATTAATTGACAATAATTGAATCAAACTGAGTGACTTCTCACATAAGCATCAATACTGTGTGCTACTATGCAACCACACGTATTACTGTACTTTTACTACCGAGTAGTTCAACAGTATCAACGGTAAAACTTCCGCCGTTATTTTTAATAAAATATTTTTGTCATTTTCTCAATCTGACAATAATTTCGTTGTGGGCTCCATCAATGATTGTACCGTCGTACGAATATTCCCCGTAAATAGTAACTCGTGAATAGTACTTTGACACAAAAAGTGTCCCAAATACTCGAGTGAACAATACTAGAGTAAATAGTAATTTGGGTGAATAGTAACCCGTGAATAGTAACTCGTGAATAGTAACTCCTGAATAGTAACTCCGACACAAAAAGTGTCTCAAATACTCGAGTGAATAATACTAGAGTGAATAGTAATTTAGATGAATAGTAACCCGTGAATAGTAACTCGTGAATAGTGACTATGTATTTTATGACAACTTGTTTACTTTAAAAAAAAATTTCACATATCACCCTTAACTTTAACCTTTTATCAATTTAACCATTTACCAAAATAGAAAAATTGAATACTTTTATTTCATAAAATTTGGGGTCTCACATTTGGGCACTTGACTTTCGTCGTGCCATCCAACTACGGTCTGAATAGAGGTCCATGATTCCACGGTACCTATGTTGACATGAATTATTGTATTCCCTTGTTAGAGATTACAATTTAGCTCAATCCCATCTATGATGCTTATAAATACATATACATGTATATGTACATATATAACATGAGTGTGCATCATATATGATTATTCGGGAATTGAACAAGGATACATTCCAAAACAACCTAAAGACAATAGATTCCTAGGGGTAGAATATGAATCATTGCATCATGCATGGTCTGCATATGATAGGACATTAGGTGATGAAAATATCTTGATGGTCAAGTTTGAAGAACAACCAATGGAATTTGAAATGTGTTCTAGAAACTATAACGATGCATATATCAAGATTGCAGAAAAAGGCATACTATTAGCCCCTGTGAATACAAATGCATATATGGCCATTTGACTTATATATGAAGATTTAGACAAGTATATCTTCTCGACTGTGAATTATGGATAAACTTCTTTGAACCTTCTTCTTGATTGAATTATGGATAAACTTAATTCTAATTCAAGTTATTGGATTGGTATAAGTATGATCATATATTGCAACCAAGGTTTTGGGTTAAGCCCTAATGTTCAAGTTATATAGCCATTTGACTTATATATGAAAATATTTCGGCAGAATCTTCCCCTATAATATGGACTATCCACATGCACGAGGGCATGCATACTTGACCAATTTCAGGGCATAATTTAGGAGAATCCAATATTAGTAAAAACAATAAGAAGCCCAAAAATTGTCCCAATTTCAGTAATATCAACAACAATTTATCTAAATTTCGGCAGCAATATATTCAGCAGTAATGTTATATTCAAAATTTTTCCAAATTTCAGCAACTGTTATTCAGTAATAAAAAATTATCCAACTTTAGATAATCTCATATTAAAACATGAAACCTAATCATGCATGCTCCCAAATTATTCTTGTGGTGTAAAGTCTGTGTATATACTTACAAAATTATACATATATGATGTATGTGTGTATATATATACATATAGGTATCAATTAACTCATAAAAGAATCTCTCTTTTTTAAATTCATTGATTATCCCAAAAGTTTCATACCCATTAGGGTTCTACCCATTTTAAACAAGACACTGTAAATTAAACTGGATTTTCAGTCAAACTCAAATTAAGCCCAAAAAATTCAAGAAAATGGCATCTAGAAGCAGAACATCAACACATTCACATCTTCAGAAAAACAAATCATGCCCATTCAATCAACAATAACAGAAAAATAGTTTAATTTAGGGATTAATTAAAGGGGTTACCGGCGGTGGTGAAGGCGTCGACCGGTGATGTCGGTGGTGAAGGCGTCGGCGGTAGCGGTAATTTTCCTCCCTTTTCTCTTCTCCTCCTACTCCCTCTTCTCCCTCTCGTCAGTGTCTCCCCCTCTTTTTTTTCTTCAGTACTGATCGAGCGAACTGCTGAACTTGATTAACTTTATGAGAATCAGCGACCGCCATCAGCGACCGCATGCGGTCGCTAATATTTAATGACGTGGACATATCAGCGATCGACCGTGGTCGCTGACAGAGAGTGGTCGCCTCGCCAAAGTTTCGCACCAAATTTTAGGAGGGAAATTCATATCAGCGACCGAACAGCGACCGCATGCAGTCGCTGATATGAACTAGCGACTAGAATCCTATCAGTCACAGATAGGAGTCGCTATTACTATTATCAGCGATCGGATACGGCGGTCGCTGATATTATTGGTCGCAGATGGCTCTTTTTCTTGTAGTAAGTCTAGCTGGGGTGGTGACACCAAAGGCTGTCCCAGACAAGTCAAAATCGGTAGTTTAAGGGAGAGCATTTTTTGTGACGAGGAACCCGAACGAATTTATCACGGGTAAGTTAATCATAAACTATTGCGAAGTCTATACCTTATTTGATACCGATTATACCCATTCTTTTATTTTTTCTACTTGCACTCAACGTTTAAATTTAACTCCGGAGAAATTAGACTTTGACTTATCTGTTGAAACTCCGTTGGGAGAAACCTTCATTACTTACACTGTTTATAAGTCTTGTTGGATTCAAATCGGCACCCTTACGTTACCTGTCGATCTCATCTCATTGAAAATACTTGCATTTGATGTGATTTTAGAAATCGACTAGTTAACTACTCATCGTGCTAAAATTGATTATTTTCGTAAGGTTGTTGGCCTTCATATTCCTAACCAACCTGTTATGCTAATTCAAGCAACCAAACCACTAAAGTCAATCACTGTTATATCAAGCCATAAGTAAAGAGCCCCGAGCCTTTTGCTGGTGACTTCCATGTGTAGGATGCATCGAAGCCAGACTTTCCATAGGGGACGCCATGAATAACGGTGACAAGTTGATAGGTATTAATGTGAGGTTCTAGCCAAGTCTTGGATGAGAGTCACAGTTTTGAATGATATTTCTATTATTAATAAATTTCTTGACGTATTCCCCGAAGAACTTCCTGGCCTACCCCAAGAGCGTGAAATTGAATTTTGTATTGACCTTGAACCTGATGCAAAACCCTCAAATATTTTTTTACCCAAAACGAACGTAACATGCGCCAAAGACGTTGGCTCGAGCTGTTGAAAGATTACGATAATACCATTCAATACCATTCTGGAAAAAGTGAACGTGGTAGCTGACGCGTTGAGTAGAAGATTATATGCAGTTACGAGTGCAATATTGTTAACACAAATACCCATTTTGTGTGATTTACAAAGGAGGGAGATAGAGTTAAAGACTCTAGGGACCCACGTGAAGATAGCGAATATACGAGTAGAACCGACTTTAATCAATAAATTTAAAATTGCTCAAGCTACAAACCCGGAGCTAATGAATATGAAGAAAAAGGTGCAAGAAGTCGTTATTCCAGAAGTAAGAGAGGAAATCTCAACTCTCGATTTATTGGTCTATTTGAAATCCTCGATCGAGTAGGAACTGTGACCTATAGACTCGCTTTACCACTAAGTATATCGTGTGTTCATAATATTTTTCACATATCAATGTTACGTAAATATGTGGACGACCCGAACCACATTATTGAACTAGAACTAGACGAGATAATAGAAGATTTAACGTATGAGGTGATACTTGTTAAAATTTTGGATAAGAAGGAACATATTCTACGCTCAAAGGTTATACCTCAAGAGTTAGAATCTGAAATAAAAATGAAGTATCCTCACCTCTTCGACATACCAGGTGCGTACACCAATTTCGAGTACGAAATTTTATAAGAAGGGGAGGTTGTAAGACCCTAACTTTTTTGAATAAAGATTTAATTTTCTCCAAATATCTTTTCGAAATAAGGTGTAGATTTGATATAATGTTATAGTTGTGGGTAATATTTACAAATTTTACAAAGTAAGCAAGTTGTTATAAAATATTTGATTGGTCGGAGAATATTCTTTTTATCAGGGAATATTCATACAAAGACACAATCATTGGTGGACTCCACAACGGAATTATGTCGGAGTTAGAAAATGACAAAAATATCTTTTTATAAAACTAATGGCGAAAGTTTTACCGTTAACTGTTGAAATACCAGGTGATAAAAGTACAATAATACGCGTGGTTGCATAATAGCACACAGTATTGTACAATATATTTGATTATTGATGCTTACGTAAGAAGTCACTCAGTTTTATTCAATTATTACCACAGTAATTGTTGCATATTATGTCACGTTATTGAAGAGTTTCGGCACATAAAACGCAGCAAAAATAAACCAATTTAAAGGCAATTCTGAAACCCTAAAACAGGATCCATGCGAAAAGCAAATTACTCAATGGTTAGAAATTATACCGATTATGAAAATAGAATTGATACGCTCGAATCTCCAACGCAATCCAAACGAATCGCGCCTCTACGGTATCCACACGAACGCCCCGCGAATCGTCGTACGATCTGCAGTAAAAGGAAATGCGATACTAGCCACAAGGATGAGGATTTTTTCTTTTTGAAACTGTTTCTCTCTAGTCTATCTCTAAGAGCGGCTAGGGTTTTGGTTATGATGATTCTTCTAATATGGCTGCTACATATCATATATATAGCGGTTAAAAGGAATTAATCAAAACCCTAAAATAAAATCCGAATTTATATATATATATATATATATATATATATATATATATATATATCTTAATTAAGTCTTATTTAATTAATATACCTATATATAAATTATCCTATTAATTTAAATTCGTAATTTAAATACTATCAATCATATTGACATATTTAAATCTTTATAATTTAAATTAATTCCCTTTTAATTACGTTCTATGTGTGTGACCCTATAGGTTATTATTACGTTGGCAATAATTTTAAAATCATATTATAAAATTATAAACAGTGAGCGGCATCTAGTAATGCATCACTGCTACCCAAGTAATAATAAGATCGATGATTCGATGCAACCTTTTCATGACCAATATTTCAATGTAATTTAATCCTTTTAACCTTAATATCTTAGATTAAACTTGAGTCATGGAATGTGTCATACTCTTCATAATTTAATCTGAGTTTTTCTTGATCAATGAGTAGACTATATGAAATTAATCACTATTTGAGTATGGCCATGCATTTTATATCACCCCTAATAAATAGGAGGGTTAAATTCCATCTAGATCACTCATATTCCTCACATGGTTCATGATGTACCCAATAATCACTTTTATAGTCCACCCTATTAAAGATGACCTTTGATGATATCAAAGTATATAAATTCTCGTGTAGTAATACTGTGATTTCAAGTCGGGGGACCATTACATCATTGTCACAATGAGAATCACTAATGACACTTTGCATTCTGTTTCACGTAGAATTCTCATGGTGGGTCTTTTCAGCACATCGTTCTCTAACATGTACCTATGCATTGACTTAATATCTCATATATTTATAACCAATGAGATTTGGTCATCAGTCAATCCACATATTAGTCTCAATGTATCATTGTTGTCCCATCAATAATGATACTCGACTAGGGGCATTTAAGAGCAATGATACTAATTGCAATTATATAATCTCATGTTCAAGTCACATAATTGAAACTATATAATTTGTATCACTATTCTAAAAATTTTATTATGTTAACATTTATATAACGCAGTAAATAAAATCATTCATTCATTCAATCAAACATAATATCAAAATATTAAGCAATTATATCAAATAATTGGCCTCTAGGGCACAAACTCTAACAATTATTGATTCAATTATTGTCACAATATTTTATATTATTAAATCAATAATTGAGACGACACAGTTATTCATATTATTATTTGTATTATTGACAATGTCTAAAAAATTCTATCGAGGAAAGGGGTTTTGTAAGACCCTGAATTTTATGAAATAAAAGTATTCAATTTTCTTAAAATTATTGTTTTATTTAGTAAATGGTTAAATTGATAAAAGGTTAAAGTTAAGGGTGATATATGAAAATTTTGCAAAGTAAGCAAGTTGTCATAAAATATTCGTTTTGTCGGGAAATATCCGTACGATGACACAATCATTGGTGGACCCCGCTATGAAATTATTGTCGGTGTTAAAAAATGACAGAAATAATTTTTATGAAAATAACGGTGAAAGTTTACCGTTAAACTGTTGAAATACCCGGTGGTAAAAGAACAGTAATACGCGTGGTTGCATAGTAGCACACGGTATTGATTATTGATGCTTACGTGAGAAGTCACTCAATTATTGCTACAGTAATTACTACATAATATCTCTCATATTATTGATTCAATTATTGTCACAGTATCATTTGCATAATATTTTATATTATTAAATCAATAATTGAGACGGCAAAGTTATTCATATTATTATTTACAATATTGACGATGTCTAGAAAGTTCTATCGAGAAGAGATTTGGTCACTTAATTGCGCGCCAATAAGGAAAAATTCTTATCGGAAAGCCATCTCTTTCCTGGGAATGATCTGGTTGTTAAATATTGTGAGTTATAATATTAATGATGAATAAGTTCGTGTTGATTAAAGATAAAATTGATATTTCATTGTGTTGGGATTATTAGTATTAGTGAAAATTGACATTTATTTCGATAATAATTGATTTTTGGAGGTTATATTAACCAATCGGGCAATTAATCGGATAAATGAGCAATTAACTGCTATTGATTCACATGCAAATTAATGTTGGTTCACATGTATGGAACTATTGGTTCACATATATGTACTATTAGGGGAGGTGGTGCAAGATTGATAATACTTGTAGGACTAAATTAAAAATAGAGGTATAGATGAATGTACTATACTGTAATAATTCGAGCCCCTAAACGTGAAATTATCGAAACTATATTTTTCTATAAATAGAAGCTCATTCTTCTTTCATTCTCACCAATTCACTAAGACTCATAAGAGCAATTATAGAGAGAGAAACTATAGAAAGAAAGAAGAAGAGTATTCTGCCACTTCACTATTCTAGTATCCAGTTTTCTACTAAGGTAAGAGGTATTATTTCTTTCGTATTCGTAAGGGAAATTATTTTTGTTCAATATTTATATAAAATAATATTTTCTTCCATACTCTGTAATATGTAAGTAATATTATTTTGTTTCGTATCCCTAATTTTGCACTCATTTTGTTGAAGTATTGCTTCTATACTCCGTGAAATTAGTAGAATATCTTTGATATTTGCGCTTCATCCAGTATATTTTCATGAAAATATTATTCTGAGCATTCTTGATAATTATTGATCTTTTCATGCCGAAATATTATTCACGGGGTACTATTCATAAAGTACTATTCCCGGGTACTATTCACAAAGTACTATTCCTAAAATACTATTCACGAGATACTATTCCCTCGGGTACTATTCGCCCAGAATACTATTCATGACAAAAATTAATTTTCTTTCGTTCCAAATCATTTTGATAAAATATTATTCTTGAATTTTACTCCACAAAGCAATATCATGTGGACAATTTGACCATTATTGAATTCTGGATAAATTAAATTATAAATCTTTAAAATTTATCCTTTGCTTGTATTTTATTTGAATTCTTATATCATTGTCATCATCCTCATGCTTATATTGCGATAAAAGTCATCTTTGGATTACGTGCATAGATGGACTGTTGATTGGTATGATTATGACTAGGGATTATTCGGTATAATCATGACTCGTAATATTACAAATGATGTGGTAAAAGTCTTCATTGGCCCGTTGTGCATTGGTGGACAGTTGTCGGTATGATCATGACCATGCGTTCTCTTCGGCCAAGGGTGCAAAGATGAATTGTTGTTTTGCATGATCATGACCGTTGATGAAAACACGAATATCCTTGGCCCGTAGTGCATGGATAATTTATGGTCGTGATACTAATGAATATCTTTGGCCCGTAGTGCATGGATAATTCAGTGATGTGGATTATTAAGCCGAGTCTCAGCGATAAAATTGATGATAAACTTTTTAAATCATAGAAGATAGTACATATCCTACTCTACTTGACTCTTCTAATGGATTGCTTGTTCCGCTGCAGTTGTTGATCTAAGATTTGTTTTCTATTGTATTCTATCAGTTGTTATACTGTTGAAGGCTAACGATAATTTATGCTGTTTTATCTTAGTCATAATATTTTTTACTGGGCTAGTTGAGCTCGCCCTTTTCTTTCACTATTCTCTTCAGGAAGTGAGAATATAGCTGGGACTAGTCGGGGAATGGAGCGACGGTCCAGATGGTTGCTTTAGTAGTCCTCACTATTCTATGAAATAGTGTGATAATAAATGTAATGAGGACTCTATTTGAGTTTGAATACTGTCTAAAAAATAATATTCGTGTAAAAACTCTCAGCTACGCTTTTGTCGTATTGTATAAAAGAAGTTTGTATTTGATTTCTGTACCATGTATTTGGCGACTCAGAATGGGTGATGTATACCTATTTTGGGGGTGTCACAGGTTTAGTCATCTAATTACGCGCCAATAAGAAGAAATCCTTATCGAAAAAAATCCTGTTTCCTGAGAATGATCTGGTTGTTAATATTACAGTTATAATATTAATGATAAATGTTATTAAAAATGTGTTTTGTGAAGCCTAGTGAATTGAGATAAATAGAGAAGATTTTTATGAAATATTTGTTGTAAGTTTGGCGTATTATTTAGACTCCCACTTACCCATTTTTCAAAATTATCGGGAGAAAGTTATCTTAGTTTTGTTATATATATATATATATATAGTAAAACCTCTATTTAAGAATAGACTTGGGATCAAACTATTTGTATTCTAATTGAGAGATTATTACTAAATAGAGGTATTGATATAAAATATTTTTCGAACACCCGAAAATATCCACTTAAACAAAAATATCAATAAGAACTCCCTAATAATTATTATTCAAAAAATATTTATGCAAAGTAGTTTTTTTTATAGGAAAATATGGTCTTTTATAGGAAATGTAGTCTTTTATAGGAAAATATAGTCTTTTATAGGAAATGTAGTTTTTTATAAGAAAATATAGTTCTTTATAGGAAATGTAGTCTTTTATAGAAAATGTAGTCTTTTAAAATTAATATTCTCTCTCTCTCTTATATATATATATATATATATATATATATATATATATATATATATATATATATGTAATTATTACTATATAGAGGTATCCTTTATAGGAAATGTAGTATTTTATAGAAAAATATAGTTCTTTATAGGAAATGTAGTCTTTTAAAATTAATATTGTCTCTCCCTCTCTCTCATATATATATATATATATATATATATATACATATATATGAAATTATTACTATATAGAGGTATAATTTCTTAATACGAGACTTAAAAAGTACATAAAATATTACAATTTAGAGGATATTCCTATTTATAACTGGCCCAAATTTTTTTATAATATTGTAGAGGTTATTCTTATATAGAGTATTATTAAATAGATGTTTTACTATATATATATATATATATATAATAATAAGTTTTATTTTTTATGTAAAATAGAATATATTATATTTTATTGTATGCATAGTATTGCATAGTGCAGCATAGTGTTGCATAGTAAAATCAAAAAAAATTCAGCTGGTGCGCCCGTGAATTCCTTCGAATTTTCTCCTGTACAGTCCTTGATTTTCTAAATTCAAACAGTATCCTTCCATTCTCCTATAAATAGAATGCTCAGTTTATAAAAGAAAATCACACCAGAAACAGAGAATTCTTCTTCTATAATATTGAGTGTATTTCTTTTGAGTTTAAGGAAGCTTTGAGTGTAGAAAACAGTATAAGTTTTCTTCAAGAATATCTCCGCCCTACCAGTCATAAATACTCTCCTTTTAAGGTAAGGGGTATTATTTATTTCATATTCGTTTACGATATTATTTTTTGTATTCGTAAGGAATTTTATTTTCGTTCAATATTCGCAAGCGATATTATTATCGTTCAATATTCGTAAGGAATATTATCTTCATTTAATATTCGTAAGGAATATTATTTTCGTTCAATAGTTGTAAGGGATATTATTTTTGTTCAATATTCGTATGAAAAAATATTTTCTTCCATACTATGTAGTATGTAAGTAATATTATTTCGTTTCATATTCCTAGTTCTACACTCATGTTGATAAGTTTTGCTTCTACACTCCTTGAAATTAGTAGAATATCCTTGAAATTTGCGATTCATCTAGTATCGTTTCACAAGGATATTTTTTTGAACATTCTTGTTAAATTTTAAGTTTTTCATGTCGGAGTACTATTCATGGGTACTATTCATATGTATGGTACTATTCATACGTACGACACTATTCACGAAGTACTATTTATAGGGTTCTATTCACAAAGTACTATTCACAGGGTACTATTCACGAAGTACTATTCACGGGTACTATTCATCTAAAAAATTTATTCCTTTCATGTACAAATTATTTTTGATACGTGAATATTATTCTTGAATTTTACTCCACAAAGTAGTTATCATGTTGATAATTTGAACATTTTTAAACTCTGGATAAATTTAAAGTCTTTAATATTTATTCTTGATCTCGTTTGATTGAATTCTTATATCATTGTCATCATCCTCATGCTTATATTGTGATAAAAAGTATCTTTGGCCCGTAGTGCATAGATGGACTGTTGATTGGTATGATTATGACCATGGATTATTCGGTATAATCATGACCTGTAATGTTAAAAATGATGTGGTAAAAGTCCTCATTGGCCTGTAGTGCATTGATGGACAGATGTTGGTATGATCATGACCATGTGTTCGCTTCGGCCAAGGGTGCAATGATGAATTATTGTTTGGCGTGATCGTGACCATTGGTGATAACACGAATATCCTTGGCCCGTAGTGCATGAATAATTCAGTGATGTGGATTATTTATTAAGTTAAGTCTCAACGATAAAATTGATGATAAACTTTTTAAATCATAGAAGATAGTAGATATCATGCACTACTTGACTCTTCTAATGGATTTCTTGTTCCGCTGCAGTTAAACTTGTTGTCTATTGTATTCTATAAGTTTAACACTGTTGAAGACTAACGATAATTTATTCTGCATTATCTTAGTCATAATATTTGTTACTGGGCTAGTTG
This sequence comes from Panax notoginseng, assembly GCA_016801055.1. Taxonomy (NCBI): domain Eukaryota; kingdom Viridiplantae; phylum Streptophyta; class Magnoliopsida; order Apiales; family Araliaceae; genus Panax; species Panax notoginseng. The sequence goes on from CM029014.1 coordinate 16,648,518, forward strand.
AGCTCACCCTTTTCTTTCATTGTTTTCTTCATGAAATGAGAATATAGCTGAGACTAGTCATGGAATGGAGTGATGGTCCATGATAGTTGCTATAGTAGTTCTCACTATTCTATAAAAATAGTGTGATAATAATTATAATAAGGACTTATTTTGAGTTTAGATATTGTCTAGGAGACAATATTTGTATTAAAACTCACAGCTTATGTTTTGTCGTATTCTACACGACACTTAACAGTTGTATAAATTAAGTTTGTATTTGAATTATGTACCATGTATTTGGTGACTCAAAATGGGTGATGTATACCTATTTTGAGGGCGTCACAATCAACCCCAATGGCAGGCCTACAATACCTGAAGCCTTCCTTTAGTCCTCTGAAATAGATATAAATCCTTTTAAACACTGGTTTTCCTCTTACTAGTTGTACCCTCTTCAGTAACCAACTCAACTGTACTACTTGATTTAGCCTCTTCAACTCTTCAGTATACTGCCATAGCAACACATATTGTTCATTAATGCTGTCCTAGATCATCTTCATTGCTTTGAACCTAGCTTTATAAGCTTCAACCTCTGATATATTCACAATATCTTCCTTCTAAATAGTTTCTACAAAGGTGGCAACACTTATCTTTGGATTTTTTTTTGAATTCATGAACATACTTCTCTACATGCCACCTAGAGTTAACATGCTTATTTCTAGCATCTCTCGAACAAGTATAGGGGTCATACAATTTCTTAACTTGCATTGTATTCTCCCTCTGTAACTTACTAACATATATTTTCCATGGACAAGGAGGACTGCATTTATAACCAACTTTGAGAGCTTCATTCTTGTATATTACTGGATTTCTTCCATGCTTGACTGATTGAACTTTAACTGCCTTCTTGAATACCTTGTTGTCCTTGAACAACATGCCATTTTCAAATTTAGGATCATCCATCATAGTTTCAGGATCAAACTATGGCCATTTTGGTCCATCTTCATCTTCATTTACAGTTATTTTAGGAATTCTTTCTTGCATAAGATCCTCCTCATCATTAATTTCAGTGACATTCTTCTTCTCTTTTGCAGTCACCTTCTCTTTCCCTTTTGCAGTCACCTTCTCTTTCTTTCTATTTGAGACCCATATTTCTTCTTGCTCTGTATCATCTGGACCATATATGTCTTCTAAGCCATTGTCTAGTGTTCACATTGGCAGTGAATGCAATGTCATCTTCCTCATATGAACTATCATAAAATTGTTCAATGAATGAGGTATCTTCACTGTCATCATCATTGAGGTAGATGTCTTCTTCATCACAAATAGGAGTATGGATGTCTTCCTCACCACCACTGTAAGACCCCGAATTTTATGAAATAAAAGTATTCAATTTTTCTTATAATTACTATTCAGTAAATGGTTAAATTGATAAATGTTAAAGTTAAGGGTGATATATGAATTTTTTTTCAAAATACACGAGTGGTTATAAAATATTCATTGTTGTCGGGGAATATTCATTTGGTCGTGGAATATTCTTTCTGTCGGGGAATATTCGTACGACGGCGCAGCCATTTGTGGGTCCCATAACAAAATAACTGTCGGGTGAAGAAAACGACAAATTTGAGTTTTTACAAATAACGGCGTAGTTGTTACCGTTAACACTGTTGGAATACCCGGTGGTTAAAATACAGTAATACGCGTTATTGCACAGTAGCACACGGTATTACACAGTATTTTTAAATTATTGATCCTTACGTAAGAAGACAGTACTCAATAATTGTTACAGTAATTACTGTTCAATATTTTATTTTATTGATTCAATAATTGTTGCGTTGATATTTTATATTATTGTTGCTCAATAATTGTCACTGCACATCATCTCCATTATCAGATCAATAATTTATATTATTTAGAATAATATTATTAGATAGCATTATTGACAATGTTTAGAAAGTTCTATCCAAGGAGAGGTTTGGTCATCTAATTGCGTGCCAGTAAGGAAAAATCCTTATCGGAAAGCCCCCTCTTTCCTGGGAACGGCCTGGTTGTCATAAATGTGATTCTGTAATATTATTTGTGAATAATTAATTATTGATCTATATGATAAGAAAATATTTATTTGATGTGGATATAAATGAGGGATATATTTTTGTGGTTAAAAATGAAGGTGTTAATATTGAGGTGTTTTATCTGTATTTTTGTCGGAACGGAGGTATTGAAAATCAAATTAGGGTTTTTAAGATATTTTGCGAGGGTTATAATTTTTAATCCGACCGTTGGATCGTGGTAATATTTGGATATGTTATACATATATAAGTTGAGTATATGTCCACAAATTTTGAACCGTTAAAAATGAACGTATGATTTGTTATGAATTTTACGAGATGACTGGTTCAGAAATTGTTGAATTTTCGGAGTTAATCATTTTGGTGGAAAATTCTAGAATTGGTGGGCCCCACTCTTGGTTGGTGAAGAAATATGCTGAGATTTTTATTCAAATGTGGTGGGTGGGAATAGTAGCAGGTAAAGCCATCAGGTTATAGGTTAAGTCTGCTTCGGCGTGCTAACATTTTCCTATAAATAGAGGGCTAAGTTAGAATTGAAAATCACACCAGAAACATAAGCTTTCTCTCTTTCTCTCTCTATATTATGAAGCATATTTTGTGAGTATTTAGATACTTTGAGAGTTGCTATTCAGTGCAAGTTTCCTTCGGCTTTGCATTCCAGTCAGAAATACTGCACTTTTGAGGTAAGGGATAGTAAGGAATTTTAAGGGTTGTTATATTTTCCAGTTTCGTAATTTCTCTGACTTTCAAAAATTCTAGAAAAATTTGAAATGATATTTTGATGAGTTTTCTTGATTGTGTCCAAAAATGGTGATTTTTAGATGTATAGATTGAGAGTTATGAATTTTATGAGAAAAGACTATTTTAAAAGTAACCGCTTATAATTTCTTGTGGTTAATTCCAAAATTGATGAAATTTTTATTGAAAGTATATCTATATAATATCAGTGTACTCTGTGAATTTTGGAATTTTTGGATAAAAGTACAATTTATGATAAATGTCTAAATATTCGGCTGTTTTGGCCATATGAAAAATAGGAAATGAGTTTTAAAAATTCTGAGAAAAATATATGTTCAATATGGGACTATATTCAACTAAATTTCAGAAAAGAAATATTTTTGGAACTGATTTGGTATTTTTCATGAAAATGGTCTAGTTATGAGTAATGAATTAAATATGTTTTGTGAAGTAAGAAAATTGGAAAATAGGATTTTATGACTTGAGAATTCTATATGAGGTATATGCAGATTTTTGATGAGGGTTTTGGTTATTGGTGATAAAATCTTATGAGTTTGGCATTTTAGAATTATTAAATGCATTATTTAGTAAAGTGTAAACAATTAAAATAAATTGTTTATAAGCTTAAGAAATATTATTCTTTCAATATCATTATACCAAAATATTGGTATGTATTTTATTGTGGAATTTCTACCTTTTTATGTCGGAATTACTATACATGAGTTACTATTCACGAGTTACTATTCACGAGTTACTATTCATGAGTTACTATTTACGAGTTACTATTCACGATAAAATTGGTTTCCTTTTTCTAACCAAATTATAGTTGATTTATGAATATTACTCTTGAAATTAAATCTATATGTTGATCATATTGTTTTTATTATCATATATAACATTTTTATAACCCTGATGTTGAAATTCTCTTTCACTTGAGTGTAAAGATGGGTAGATTATTGGTATGATCATGACTTTGGGTTCTCTTTGACCAGTAGTACAAAGTTGAATTATTGACTAGTATGATCATGACCATTGAATTTATAATTGAATATCTTCAACTTAAGTGCAAAGGTGAAATGATCAACATGGTTATAATTATTGTTTATATAAATGCTTATATATTTCTTTGAGATATTAATATATTTGGCATGTAGTGCAAATATGAACTGTTGATGAATATATTTGGCCGTAGTGCAAATATGAACTGTTGAGGAATATCTTTGGCCTGTAGTGCAAAGATGAAATATTGATGAATATCTTTGGCTTGTAGTGCAAAGATGAATTGTTGATGAATATCTTTGGCCCGTAGTGCAAAGATGACATGTTGTTGAATATCTTTGGGCAGTAGTGCAAAGATGAACAGATGTTGAGATAAACATGACCAACTGGTGATACAAATGAATATCTTTGGCCGTAGTGCAAAGATAAAGTTATTAGTATGATTATGAACAGGAAATGTGATTTGGTGTAACCATGATCTTTGATGTTTCAGGTGATGAAAATTATCTTCGTCCTGGATGAGAAGAGGAATTTAGAACTACAGTTATGATTATGAGTTATTCATACGATTGTGGACCAGAATTGTTGATTGATGTTACAGGGATAAAACATTGTTGGTAGATTTTTAACATGGAGAAGATAATAGACTTTATAGTCTATTTGACTCTTCTAATGGAATTCTCGTTCCACTGCAACTATGGTTGAAATTTTTATCATTTACCATATGTTTTAAATCTCTGATTTATTATTGATGAAGGCTATTGATAATTTAATTATCTTTAGTCATAATATTATTTACTGAGCTAGTTGTGCTCACCCTTTTGCTTCACAATTCCTTTCAGGTAATAAGAGTGTAGCTGGGTCGAGCGAGGGTAACGGGAAAATAGAACGGTGGTCTCTATCTGTGGATGTTCTCCAGAAGCAGTATAGAGAAGTTCATTTAGTAGTTTTATTTGGTGAATCCAATAGGGTAAGGTGTACCCAACGTTGGAAGGGTGGTTTGCCACTATCATACAAGATATCTAACGACATACAAACTCGTGTCATCATAAGACAGAGATGTGCTTATCCACTTGCTGAGTATATATACGAGCACTACCTATATAATCTTGGTGTTTGTTTGAAGTATAATTCTCAATTAGAGACAGTAGAGATAATGATATGTCAAGAGAAGACTCACCATTGAGAAGAATATGATAGTAATCTTCTCGTTTTTCTTTGGGGTCTATTGGGTCAACCAAGGATAATTCTGTGGCCATATGATATCTATCATAACCTAGACGCATGGCCTCCCATGTACGAAGGTTTCTTTGAGCACTTCCCAAAGATTCTAATTTCTAAAACAGTTTTTGACTATACCTTTATGTAAGGTGTCATTGTGAGGTGATGTCCACGGTTGGAACATGAGTCACATTTGGTATATATTTGTATCCAAACTCACAACATATGTGTTGTTGTATTTTGCACGACAATTGTTGTAATAAAGTTGTAGTTATTTTCTGTACCATGTATTTGGCGACTCAAAATAGGTTGGATGGAATGAACCTATTTTGGTGTTGTCACATTTGGTATCAGAGCTTAGGGATATGATCTCTGGCGGAGATCGGGGAATACAACTAGGAGGGGAGAGATGAGTAAATCCTTCACTAGTGTGTCCTACCTAAGCTTATTTGTTGGTCAGTCATAATATTAGGATATTATGTGATATTTTAATTTGTTTAATTAACCCTTGTTTTATGGCAGTATTTGAGAATGGCAGCTGAGAATGATAACAATGGAGTGAATGAGACTGTGGGGATACCTCTAATCACTAACCGTGATAATGTGCTGTCAGACGAATAAGGAATTAGAGATATCCATATGGTGAGTGAAGAATTGATAGTTGCGCCCGAGATAGTCACAGAGGTAACAGCTGAGACTGAGGAAGAAGAAGAAGAAGAAGTACCTGAGGAGAGTTTATTAGAGGTATTATATGATCAAAATGTAGAATTTCAAAATCGTATTCATGAGTTAGAAGAGCAGGCAGAAGAACGACAGGCGGTCGTGGAACAAAAGGATGCAACAATTCAAGCTTGTGTTACCCGATATGTGATGCTTGAACAGAAGTATTCTTTGGCAGAGTATAAGATGATAAAAATGGAATCTGAGCTGAAAGAAGAAAAAACTGAACGAGTGAGAATAAGTGATGCATGGGCAAAAGCCGCACGACACGTGGATATTGTGGAAAGAGATGTTCAATCTAAGAAGGCTAAAATAGATGATATGAATTTCTCTTTTTGGAAAGCAATTGGGAGAACCCAACATCGAGTTTTGAATTACCCTGTACATAGCGGTCAACCTGAATCCGATATGGATCGAAGATTGATGATTCAGATCATGAATGAGGAGTACGAAGAGGCAGTTGAGGGAGGAATATGTCCTATAGAAAGGTATATTCCAACGGTAATGATGACGCCAAATACTGCTCCAGACAAGTCAAAGCCGAGTAGTTCGAGGGATGGCGGTTGTCATGACTTTCCAACAAATGAGGAACCCAAATGAAGTTATCATGGGAGATGAGCAATGGAGAAATCATGATGATCTGAGAGATAGAATCTAAAATGGAAGCAAGGTATTCTCAACTCTTCGAAATACAAGGTACGTAAATTTCGGGGACGAAATTTTATAAGGAGGGGAGATTGTAAGACCCCGAATTTTATGAAATAAAAGTATTCAATTTTTCTTATAATTACTATTCAGTAAATGGTTAAATTGATAAATGTTAAAGTTAAGGGTGATATATGAATTTTTTTTCAAAATACACAAGTGGTTATAAAATATTCATTGTTGTCGGGGAATAATTGTTTGGTCGTGGAATATTCTTTCTGTCGGGGAATATTCGTACGACGGCGCAGCCATTTGTGGGCCCCATAACAAAATAACTATCGGGTGAAGAAAACGATAAATTTGAATTTTTACAAATAATGGCGTAGTTGTTACCGTTAACACTGTTAGAATACCCGATGGTTAAAATACAGTAATACGCGTTATTGCACAGTAGCACACTGTTCAATATTTTATTTTATTGATTCAATAATTATTGCGTTGATATTTTATATTATTGTTGCTCAATAATTGTCACTGCACATCATCTCCATTATCAGATCAATAATTCATATTATTTAGAATAATATTATTAGATAGCATTATTGACAATGTTTAGAAAGTTCTGTCCAAGGAGAGGTTTGGTCATCTAATTGCGTGCCAGTAAGGAAAAATCCTTATCGAAAAGCCTCCTCTTTCCTGGGAACGGCCTGGTTGTCATAAATGTGATTCTGTAATATTATTTGTGAATAATTAATTATTGATCTATATGATAAGGAAATATTTATTTGATGTGGATATAAATGAGGGATATATTTTTGTGGTTAAAAATGAAGGTGTTAATGTTGAGGTGTTTTATCTGTATTTTTGTCGGAACGGAGGTATTGAAAATCAAATTAGGGTTTTTAAGATATTTTGCGAGAGTTATAATTTTTAATCCGACCGTTGGATCGTGGTAATATTTGGAAATGTTATACATATATAAGTTGAGTATATGTCCACAAATTTTGAACCGTTAAAAATGAACGTATGATTTGTTATGAATTTTACGAGATGACTGGTTCAGAAATTGTTGAATTTTCGGAGTTAATCATTTTGGTGGAAAATTCTAGAATTGGTGGGCCCCACTCTTGGTTGGTGAAGAAATATGCTGAGATTTTTATTCAAATGTGGTGGGTGGGAATAGTAGCAGGTAAAGCCATCAGGTTATAGGTTAAGTCTGCTTCGGCGTGCTAATATTTTCCTATAAATAGAGGGCTAAGTTAGAATTGAAAATCACACCAGAAACATAAGCTTTCTCTCTTTCTCTCTCTATATTATGAAGCATATTTTGTGAGTATTTAGATACTTTGAGAGTTGCTATTCAGTGCAAGTTTCCTTCGGCTTTGCATTCCAGTCAGAAATACTGCACTTTTGAGGTAAGGGATAGTAAGGGATTTTAAGGGTTGTTATATTTTCCAGTTTCGTAATTTTTCTGACTTTCAAAAATTCTAGAAAAATTTGAAATGATATTTTGATGAGTTTTCTTGATTGTGTCCAAAAATGGTGATTTTTGGATGTATAGATTGAGAGTTATGAATTTTATGAGAAAAGACTATTTTAAAAGTAACCGCTTATAATTTCTTGTGGTTAATTCCAAAATTGATGAAATTTTTATTGAAAGTATATCTATATAATATCAGTGTACTCTGTGAATTTTGGAATTTTTGGATAAAAGTACAATTTATGATAAATGTCTAAATATTCGGCTGTTTTGGCCATATGAAAAATAGGAAATGAGTTTTAAAAATTCTGAGAAAAATATATGTTCAATATGGGACTATATTCAACTAAAATTCAGAAAAGAAATATTTTTGGAACTGATTTGGTATTTTTCATGAAAATGGTCTAGTTATGAGTAATGAATTAAATATGTTTTGTGAAGTAAGAAAATTGGAAAATAGGATTTTATGACTTGAGAATTCTATATGAGGTATATGCAGATTTTTGATGAGGGTTTTGGTTATTGGTGATAAAATTTTATGAGTTTGGCATTTTAGAATTATTAAATGCATTATTTAGTAAAGTGTAAACAATTAAAATAAATTATTTATAAGCTTAAGAAATATTATTCTTTCAATATCATTATACCAAAATATTGGTATGTATTTTATTGTGGAATTTCTACCTTTTTATGTCAGAATTACTATACATGAGTTACTATTCACGAGTTACTATTCACGAGTTACTATTCATGAGTTACTATTTACGAGTTACTATTCACGATAAAATTGGTTTCCTTTTTCTAACCAAATTATAGTTGATTTATGAATATTACTCTTGAAATTAAATCTATATGTTGATCATATTGTTTTTATTATCATATATAACATTTTTATAACCTTGATGTTGAAATTCTCTTTCACTTGAGTGTAAAGATGGGTAGATTATTGGTATGATCATGACTTTGGGTTCTCTTTGACCAGTAGTACAAAGTTGAATTATTGACTAGTATGATCATGACCATTGAATTTATAATTGAATATCTTCAGCTTAAGTGCAAAGGTGAAATGATCAACATGGTTATAATTATTGTTTATATAAATGATTATATATTTCTTTGAGATATTAATATATTTGGCATGTAGTGCAAATATGAACTGTTGATGAATATATTTGGCTGTAGTGCAAATATGAACTGTTGAGGAATATCTTTGGCCTGTAGTGCAAAGATGAAATATTGATGAATATCTTTGGCCTGTAGTGCAAAGATGAATTGTTGATGAATATCTTTGGCCCGTAGTGCAAAGATGACATGTTGTTGAATATCTTTGGGCAGTAGTGCAAAGATGAACAGATGTTGAGATAAACATGACCAACTGGTGATACAAATGAATATCTTTGGCCGTAGTGCAAAGATAAAGTTATTAGTATGATTATGAACAGGAAATGTGATTTGGTGTAACCATGATCTTTGATGTTTCAGGTGATGAAAATTATCTTCGTCCTGGATGAGAAGAGGAATTTAGAACTACAGTTATGATTATGAGTTATTCATACGATTGTGGACCAGAATTGTTGATTGATGTTACAGGGATAAAACATTGTTGGTAGATTTTTAACATGGAGAAGATAATAGACTTTATAGTCTATTTGACTCTTCTAATGGATTGCACAGTATTTTTGAATTATTGATTATTACGGAGGAAGGCACTACTCAATAATTGTTACAGTAATTACTGTTCAATATTTTATTTTATTGATTCAATAATTACTACGTTGAAATTTTATATTATTGTTGTTCAATAATTGTTACTGCACAGTATTTTTTATTATCAGATCAATAATTCATATTATTTGAATAATATTATTAGATAACATTATTGGCAATGTCTAGAAAGTTCTGTCTAAGGAGAGGTTTGGTCACCTAATTGTGCGCCAGTAAGGAGAAATTCTTATTGGAAAGCCCCCTCTTTCCTGGGAACGGCCTGGTTGTCATAAATGTGATTCTGAAATATTATCTGTGAATAATTAATTATTGATTCATATGATAAGGAAATATTTATTTTATGTGGATATAAATGAGGGATATATTTTTGTGGTTAAAAATGAAGGAGTTAATGTTGAGGTGTTTTATCTGTATTTTTGTCGGAACGGAGGTATTAAAAATCAAATTAGGGTTTTTGAGATATTTTTCGGGGGTTAAAATTTTTAATCCGACCTTTGGATCGTGGTAATTTTTGGATATGTTATACATATAAAAGTTGAGTATATGTCCATAAATTTTGAACCGTTAAAAATGAACGAATGATTTGTTATGAATTTTACGAGATGACTGGTTTAGAAATTGTTGAATTTTCGGAGTTTATCATTTTGGTGGAAAATTCTAGAATTGGTGGGCCCCACTCTTGGTTAGTGAAGAAATATGCTGAGATTTTTATTCAAATATGGTGGGTGAGAATAGTAGCAGGTAAAGCCATCAGGTTGCAGGTAAAGTCTGCTTCGGCGTGCTAACATTTTCCTATAAAATAGAGGGCTAAGTTATAATTGAAAATCACACCAGAATTCATAAGTTTTCTCTCTTTCTCTCTCTAGATTATTGAGTGTATTTTGTGAGTATTTAAATACTTTGTGAGTTTCTATTCATCAGTGCACGTTTCCTTCAGCCTTATACCAATCAGAAGTACTGCTCTTTTGAGGTAAGCGATAGTAAGAGATTTTAAGGGTTATTATATTTTTCAGTTCGTAATTCTTTTGACCTTCAGAAAATTCTAAAAAAATTTGAAATGATATTTTGATGAGTTTTATTGATTGTGTCCAAAAATAGTAATTTTTGGATGTATAGATTAATAGTTATGAATTTTACGGGAAAAGACTATTTTAAAAGTAACCGCATATAACTCCTTGTGGTTAACTCCAAAATTGATGAAATTTTTATTGGGAGTATATCTATATTATATCAGTGTACTCTGTGAATTTTGGAATTTTTGGATAAAAGGACAATTTACGATAAATGTTTAAATATTCGACGGTTTTGGCCATATGAAAAATAGTAAATGAATTTTAAAAATTTTGAGAAAAATATATGTTCAATATGGGACTATATTATGATAAATTTCAGAAAAGAAATATTTTTGGAACTGATTTGGTATTTTTAATGAAAATAGACTAGTTATGAATAATTGAATTAAATATGTTATGTGAAGGAAGAAAATTGGAAAATATGATTTTATGGCTTGAGAATCATATATGTGGTATAGGCAGATTTTTTATGAGGGTTTTGGTGATTGGTGATGAAATCTTATGAGTTTGGCATTTTATGATAATTAAATGCATTAATTAGTAAAGTGTAAACAATTTAAATAAATTATTTATAAGCTTAAGAAATATTATTTTTTCAATATCATTATACCGAAATATTGGTATAGATTTTATTGTAGAATTTCTACCTTTTTATGTCGGAGTTACTATTCATAAGTTACTATTCACGAGTTACTATTCATGAGTTACTATTCACGAGTTACTATTTATGACAAAATATAGTTAATTTATGAATATTTCTCTTGAAATTAAATCTATATTTTGATCATATTATTTTTATTATCATATATAACATTTTTATAACCCTGATGTTAAAATTCTCTTTTACTTGAGTGTAAAGATAGGTAGATTATTGGTATGATCATGACTTTGAGTTCTCTTTGGCCAGTAGTGCAAAGTTGAATTATTAACTAGTATGATCATGACCATTGAATTTATAATTGAATATCTTCAGCTTAAGTGCAAAGGTGAAATGATCAACATGGTTATAATTATTGTTTATATAAATGATTATATATTTCTTTGAGATATGAATATATTTGGCCTGTAGTGCAAATATAAACAGTTGAGAAATATCTTTGGCCTGTAGTGCAAAGATGAATTGTTGATGAATATTTTTGACCCGAAGTGCAAAGATGATCTGTTGTTGAATATCTTTGGCCTGTAGTGTAAAGATGAATTATTGATGAATATCTTTGGCCTGTAGTGCAAAGATGAACTGTTGATGAATATCTTTGGCCTGTAGTGCAAAGATGAATTATTGATGAATATCTTTGGCCCGTAGTGCAAAGATGGTTTGTTGATGAATATCTTTGGTCGTAGTGCGAAGATGAATTTATTAGCATGATTATGAACAAGAACTGTAATTTGGTATAACCATGATCTTTGATGTTTCAGGTAAAGACAAGTGATGAAAATATTCTTCGTCCTGGGTGCGAAGAAAAATTTAGAATCACAATTATGATTATGAGTTATTCATATGATTGTGGAAAGGAACTGTTGAGTGATGTTACAGGGATAAAATATTATTGGTTGATTTTTAACATGGAGAAGATAATAGACTTTATAGTCTATTTGACTCTTCTAATGGATTGCTCGTTCCGCTGCAACTATGGTTGAAATTTTTATCATTTACCATATGTTCTAAATCTCTGATTTATTATTGATGAAGGCTATTGATAATTTAATTATCTTTAGTCATGATATTCTTTACTGAGCTAGTTGTGCTCACCCTTTTGCTTCACAATTCCTTTCAGGTAATAAGAGTGTAGCTGGGTCGAGCGAGGGTAACGGGGAAATAGAACGGTGGTCTCTAGCTGTGGAGGTTCTCCCGAAGCAGTATAGAAAATTTCATTTAGTAGTTTTATTTGGTGAATTCAATAGGGTAAGGTGTATCCAACGTTGGAAGGGTGTTTTTGTCACTATCATACAAGATGTCTAACGACATACAACCTCGTGTCATCATAAGACAGGATTGTGCACATCCACTTGCCGAGTATATCTATGAGCACTATCTATATAATCTTGGTGTTTGTTTGAAGTATAATTCTCAATTAGAGACAGTGGAGATAATGATAAGTCAAGAGAAGACTCACCATTGGGAAGAATATGATAGTAATCTTCTCGTTTTTCTTTGGGGTCTATTGGGTCAACCAAGGATAATTCTGTGGCCATATGATATCTATCATAACCTAGAAGCATGGCCTCCCATGTACGAAGGTTTCCTTGAGCACTTCCCAAAGATTCTAATTTCTAAAACAGTTTTTGACTATACCTTTATGTAAGGTGTTACTGTGAGGTGCTGTAAGACCCCAACTTTTATAAATAAAGATAATTTTTTTTATAAATATCATTTTTGAATATTATGGAGTTAATTTGATATAATGTTATAGTTGTGGGTAATATTTATAAATTTGCAAAGTACGCAAGTTGTTATAAATATTCGATTGGTCGGGGAATATTCTTTTTAAACAGGGAATATTCGTACAACGACACAATCATTGGTGGACCCCACAACGGAATTATTGTCGGATTGAGACAAACGACAAAAATTTTTATTAAAAATAACGGCGGAAATTTTACCATTGATTGCTGTTGAATACTCTTCGGAAGTAAAAGTACAGTAAAACGTGGGTTGCATAGTAGCACACGGTATTGATTATTAATGCTTATGTGAGAAGTCACTCAGTTTGATTTTATTATTGTCAGTTTAATAATATAGAATTATTTAGCGATAATGACGTTTGTTATTATTCGTATTATTAACGAAATAAAACCAGAAACATCTTTTTATATAAAACAAAATACTTTATTAAAGTTATTCTATAAATATAGCATATATTTTATTTTATTTAAAAAGATTTTTCTTTAAATATGGACCGTCAGATTAAAGTAATCAATCTGGACCGTTCATGGATATAGTTACTATGCATTCTATTTTTCTATAAATAGCAGCTCATTCCTTCATTATTTCTTACGAATTCACTGAACTCTAGAGAGAGAAACTATAGAGAGAAACTATAGAGAGAGAGAAGAAGAGTATTCTGCTACTTAACTACTTCCTTACTTCAGCTCTTTCTTTAAAACTTAGGGAATATTATTTCTTTTATATTCATGAAGAGAACTGTTGTTATTCCATTTCTTATTATTCTGTTGGAATAACCAGTATAACGCGGTCTACCCTATACTTGGTGACATTCTTCTATTATTCTGTTTGAACATCCTGTCTGTGTGTTTTACACCGGACCTGGTTCCGTTTATTATTCTGTTGGAACATCCTGTCTGTGTGTTTTACACCGGACCTGGTTCCGTTTTATTATATTCTGTTGGAATATCCTGTCTGTGGTGTTTTTACACCGAACCTGGTTCCATTATTTTATTATTCTGTCGGAATATCCTGTCTGTGCGTTTACGCCGGACCTGGTTCCATTATTTATTATTCTGTTGGAATAACCTGTCTGTGCGGTCTATCGCATGCATGGTGATTTCTTTTGTTATTCCATTCTTTATTGTACTCAGTTGGTTAAGTTTTGACTTCTATACTCCATAAAATAAAATTGTGGAATATCCTTGATAGTTGCGTTTCATCCAGTATCTTTTCAAGAAAATATTCTTCTAAGCATTCTTGAATTTTACTCCACAAAGTAGTATCATGTTGACAATTTGGACGTTGTTAATTCTTGGATAAATTAATTCTTGAACTTGTTTTATTGAATTTCTATATCATTGTCATCATCCTCATGTTTATATTCTGTTGAAAGTCATCTGTGGCCTGTAGTGCATAGATGGACTTGGTATGATTTTGACCAGGGATTATTCGTATAATCATGACCGTAATGTTACAAATGATGTGGTGAAAAGTCCTCATTGCCCGTAGTGCATGGATGGACAGTTGTTGGCATGATCATGACCATTAATGAATACACGAATATTCCTTGGCCGTAGTGCAGGGGTGATTCGATGATGTGGATTATTTTATTAAGCTGAGTCTCAGCGATCGCAGTGTTGAAAAACCTTTTAAATCATAAAAGATAGTAGAGTTTATTTTCTACTTGACTTTTTTAATGGATTGCTTGTTCCGCTGCAGTTAAACTGATGTCTATTATATTTTATCAGTTTAACATTGTTGAAGGCTAATGATAATTTATTCTGCATTATCTTAGTCATAATATTTCTTACTGGGCTAGTTGAGCTCACCCTTTCTTTCACTGTTCTCTTCAGGAAATGAGAACGTAGCTGGGACAAGTCGGGTACGGAGTGATGGTCCGAATGATAGTATTAGTTAGTAGTCCTCACTATTCTATGTAATGGTGTGTTAATAAATGTAATGAGGACTCCTTTTGAGTATGAATACTCTCTAGAAGATAATATTTGTATTCAAACTCACAGTTTATGTTTTGTCGTATTGTACACGACAGATGTATTAATCAGTTGTATTTGTATTCTGTACTATGTATCTGACGACCCAAGATGGGTGATGTATACCTAATTTTGGGGGCGTCACAGGTGCTGTCCACGGTTAGGACATGTGTCACATTTGGTATATATTTGTATTCAAACTCACAGCATATGTGTTATTGTATTTTATACGACAATTGTTGTAATAGAGTTGTAGTTGTTATCTGTACCATGTATTTGACGACTCAGAATGGGTTGGATGGAATAAACCTATTATGGGGTCGTTATAACTCTAATTATAACAATTCCATTAATAATTTAATTTAAATTTTTTAATATTAATATCACTTATCCAAAAATATGTGCTAATTAAACTAAATTAGTTTTTTATAAGTTACCAATAATTTGAATGAGATAGTATTAATTACAAATAAAACTATAATTAAAATATATTGTATTAAAAAGGATAACTAAACATATATATATTGTAAGACCCCAACTTATTAATGAATAAAATCAAATTTTCTCTAAATATTATTGTGAATAATAAGGGGTTAATTTGATATAATACTTGGTTATGGGTGAAATGTACAAATTTTACAAAATAAGCAAGTGGTTATAAAATATTTATTTTTGGTCGGTGAATATTCGGTTGGTCGTGGAATATTCTTGCTGTCGGGGAATATTCGTACGACGACGCAGCCTTGTGTGGGCCCATAACGGAAGCGATTGGATGAAGAAAACGACAAGTATAAGTTGTTTATAATAACGGCGTAGTTGTTACCGTTAATACTGTTGGAATACCCGGTGGTTAATGTAAGACCCCAACTTTTTATAAATAAAGATAATTTTTTTTTATAAATATCATTTTTGAATATTATGGAGTTAATTTGATATAATGTTATAGTTGTGGGTAATATTTATAATTTTGCAAAGTACGCAAGTTGTTATATAATATTCGATTGGTCGGGAATATTCGTTTTTAACAGGAATATTCGTACAACGACACAATCATTGGTGGACCCACAACGGAATTATTGTCGGATTGAGAAAACGACAAAAATATTTTATTAAAAATAACGGCGGAAATTTTACCATTGTTGCTGTTGAACTACTCGGTAGTAAAAGTACAGTAATACGTGTGGTTGCATAGTAGCACACGGTATTGATTATTAATGCTTATGTGAGAAGTCACTCAGTTTGATTTTATTATTGTCAGTTTAATATGAATTATTTAGCGATAATGACGTTTTTTTTATTCGTATTATTAACGTAATAAAACAGAAACATCTTTTTATATAAAACAAAATACTTTATTAAAGTTATTCTATAAATAGAATATATTTTATTTTATTTAAAAGATTTTTCTTTAAATATGGACCGTCAGATTAAAGTAATCAATCTGGACCGTTCATGGATTAGTTACTATGCATTCTATTTTTCTATAAATAGCAGCTCATTCCTTCATTATTTCTTACGAATTCACTGAACTCTAGAGAGAGAAACTATAGAGAGAAACTATAGAGAGAGAGAAGAAGAGTATTCTGCTACTTAACTACTTCCTTACTTCAGCTCTTCTTTAAAACGGTAAGGGAATATTATTTCTTTTATATTCATGAAGAGAACTGTTGTTATTCCATTTCTTATTATTCTGTTGGAATAACCTGTATACGTGGTCTACCCTATACTTGGTGATTCTTCTATTATTCTGTTGGAACATCCTGTCTGTGTGTTTTACACCGGACCTGGTTCCGTTTTTATTATTATTTCTGTTGGAACATCCTGTCTGTGTGTTTTACACCGGACCTGGTTCCGTTTATTTTTCTGTTGGAACATCCTGTCTGTGTGTTTAACACCGGACCTGGTTCCGTTTTTTATTATTATTCTGTTGGAATATCCTGTCTGTGTGTTTTACACCGGACCTGGTTCTATTATTTATTATTCTGTCGGAATATCCTGTCTGTGCGTTTACGCCGGACCTGGTTCCATTATTTATTATTCTATTGGAATAACCTGTCTGTGCGGTCTATCGCATGCATGGTGATTTCTTTTGTTATTCCATTCTTTATTGTACTCAGTTGGTTAAGTTTTGACTTCTATACTCCATGAAATTTGTGGAATATCCTTGATAATTGCGGTTCATCCAGTATCTTTTCATGAAAATATTCTTCTAAGTATTCTTGAATTTTACTCCACAAAGCAATATCATGTTGACAATTTGGACGTTGTTAATTCTTGGATAAATTAATTCTTGAACTTGTTTTATTGAATTCTTATATCATTGTCATCATCCTCATGTTTATAAAATGTTGAAAGTCATCTGTGGCCTGTAGTGCATAGATGGACTTGGTATGATTATGACCAGGGATTATTCGGTGTAATCATGACCGTAATGTTACAAATGATGTGGTAAAAGTCCTCATTGGCCCGTAGTGCATTGATGGACAGTTGTTGGCATGATCATGACCATTAATGAATACACGAATATCCTTGGCCGTAGTGCAGGGGTGATTCGATGATGTGGATTATTTTATTAAGCTGAGTCTCAGCGATCGCAGTGTTGAAAACCTTTTAAAATCATAAAAAATAGTAGAGTTTATTTTCTACTTGACTCTTTTAATGGATTGCTTGTTCCGCTGCAGTTAAACTTGATGTCTATTATATTTTATCATTTTAACATTGTTGAAGGCTAATGATAATTTATTCTGCATTATCTTAGTCATAATATTTCTTACTGGGCTAGTTGAGCTCACCCTTTCTTTCACTGTTCTCTTCAGGAAATGAGAACGTAGCTGGGCAAGTCGGGGTACGGAGTGATGGTCCGAATGATAGTATTAGTTAGTAGTCCTCACTATTCTATGTAATGGTGTGTTAATAAATGTAATGAGGACTCCTTTTGAGTATGAATACTCTCTAGAAGATAATATTTGTATTCAAACTCACAGTTTATGTTTTGTCGTATTGTACACGACAGATGTATTAATAAGTTGTATTTGTATTCTGTACTATGTATCTGACGACCCAAGATGGGTGATGTATACCTATTTTTGGGAGCGTCACAGTTGGTATCAAAGCTTAGGGATATGATCCCTGGCTAGGATGTGAGAATAGAACTAGGAGGGGAGAGACGGGAATTCCTTCGCTAGTATGACCTACCTAAGTTTATTTGCATGGTATTTAATGGGTCGGTCATAACATAAGGATAATATATGACATATCAATTAATTTTATTTTGTGGCAGTATCTGAAAATGGCATCCGAGAATGTTGAGAATAGCAATGGAGCACAGACGACTGTTGATTCACCACACATCAATAATCATGATAATGTGCATCAGGAAGGTGTCAATCCTCATGCAAAACAACAACACTGACCAAATGATGAATGATCAAATGTTCAGAGGCTTTATGCAATTCATGCAACAACAGGTGAAAGCGGCTCCTGTCCAAACGTAGGTGGAAAACTGGAAACTCTCAGGCGGTCACCGCTAAACAGTTTAAGGAGCTGGGACCACCGGAGTTTAAGGGAGAACCCAAACCACTTGTAGCTGAAACATGGATAAAGCAGATCACCAAGATATTTGATGTCTTGGGTTGCTCCGAGGAGCAAAAGGTTCCCTTTGCCGCCTTTATGTTGCGAGGGAGAGCAGATTACTGGTGGGAATCGATAAAGCGTACTCAACCTGCCGCACTGAAGATGTCTTGGGAGAAGTTTCCAAGATCTGTTTAACGACAAATACTTTCCCGAGAGTATTCGTCACATGAAGGAGGTGGAGTTCATCAAATTGGAGCAGAATAATATGACCGTGTCGCAGTACGAGGCAAAATTTGCGGAGTATCCCGGTTTGCGTCCCACTGGTGGAATAATGAAGAAAGAATGACGCGGATGTTTTAAGAGGTTTGAAGCCGGAGATACGTCAACATCTTTTTCTCATAAACTGTGTTTGTATTCAGATGTTGTAAATAGGGCTCAGTTGGTGGAGCGCGATAACGAGATAACGCAACCAAAAGAGAGCAGCCGGCAAAATGATAATACCAGTGAGAGCAGTCATCGAAGCGGTGACAACAAGCGTGGAGGGAATCAACAGGCCAGAAATGGTAACCCTTCGTGGTAATCAGGGCCAAAACAATAAGAATGAACATTTTAAGATAAGAGGAGATTCAACAATGATGGAAAGATGTCAGCACCAGCACCTGTCGTTAAGGAAGGAGAACGATCACCTATCATAATATGTTTCAAATGCGGAGGGGAGGGGCACGTCAACCAAACTGCGCGATGCCGTCCAAAGCATGTTATAATTGTGGAAGAGAAGGTCATTTAGCCCGATTTTGTCGTTCACCGAAGACAAGTTCAGATAGGATGGAGGCACCAAAGACCGTCCCAGAAAAGCCAAAGCCAGTAGTTTAAGAGAGAGTATTTTTTTCGTGACGAGGAACTGAATAAAATTATCACGGTATGTTAGTCATAAACTCTTGCGAAGTCTATACCGTGTTAGATACCGGTTCTACTCATCTTTTATTTCACCTAGTTGTGTTAAATGTTTGAAGTTAACTCCGGAGAACTTAGACTTTGAATATGTCTATTGAAACTCAGTTGGGAGAAACCTTCGTTACCTCTACTATTTATAAATCTTGTTCAAATCAACACTTTCACGTTACCTGTCGATCTTATCTCTTTGAAAAAATTACTTGCCTTTGATGTGATTTTTTTGAAACGATTGGTTCACTACTCATCATGCTTCTCGTAAGGTTGTTAGCTTTCATATTCCTAACCAACCTGTTAGGCAATTCAAAGTAACCAAACCACTAAAGTCAATCATTGTCATATCAAGCCATAAGTAAAAATCCCCGTTCCTTTCGCTGTTGACTTCCTGGTGTGGAATGCACCGAAGCTAGACTTTCCGTAGGAGACGTTGTAAATGATGATGGCAAGTTGATAGGTATCAATGTGACGTGTTATCCAAGTCTTGGATGAGGGTCACAGTTTTGAACGATATTTCTATTGTTAATAAATTTCTTGACGTATTCTTGAAGACTTCTTAGCCTACCCAGAGCGTAAATTGAATTTTGTATTGACCCCAGTACAAAACCTATTTCTTAAACCCTCAAATATTTCTTCAACTAAAACGAACGTATTATGCGCCAAGACGTTGGCTCGAGCTGTTGAAGATTACGATCGTACCATTCAATAACATCGTGGAAAAGTGAACGTGTTAGCTGACGCGTTTTGTAGAAGATCGTATACGGTTACAAGTGTGAATATTCGAACCACGTGAAGATAACGAATATACGATTAAAATCGACTTTAATCGATAAAGTTAAAGCCGCTCAAGCTACATACTAAGAGCTGATAAATGTGAAGAAGAAGGTTCAAGAGGGCGTTATTCTAGAAGCAAGAATCGACGAAGAGAGGAAATCTCAACTCTCGATTTAATTGGCCCATTTGAAATCCTCGATGAAGTAGGAACTGTGGCCTATAGACTCGTTTTACCGCCAAGTATGTTGCGTGTTCAGAATATTTTTTTTACGTATCGATGTTACGTAAATATGTGGACGACCCGAACCGACATTATTAATTTAGAACCGGACGAAATAGCGGAAGGATTTGACGTATGAAGAAGTTCCTATTCAAATCTTGGATAAGAAGGAACATATTCTACGCTCCAAGGTTATACCTCAAGTCAATTTTTGTGGAGAAACCACGATGTTGAGGAATGACTTGGGAGTTAGAATCAGAAATGAAATCAAGGTATCCTTACCTCTTCGACATACCAGGTACGTACCCTAATTTCGAGGGCGAAATTTCATAAGAAGGGGAGGTTGTAAGACCCCAACTTTTATAATAAAGATAATTTTTTTTCTAAATATCATTTTTGAATATTATTGAGTTAATTTGATATAATGTTATAGTTGTGGGTAATATTTATAAATTTTGCAAGTACGCAAGTTGTTATAAATATTCGATTGGTCGGGGAATATTCGTTTTAACAGGGAATATTCGTACAACGACACAATCATTGGTGGACCCCACAACGGAATTATTGTCGGATAGAGAAAACGACAAAAAATAATTTATAAAAATAACGGCGGAAATTTTACCATTGTTGCTGTTGAACTACTCGGTAGTAAAAGTACAGTAATACGTGTGGTTGCATAGTAGCACACGGTATTGATTATTAATGCTATGTGAGAAGTCACTCAGTTTGATTTTATTATTGTCAGTTAATAATATGAATTATTTAGCGATAATGACGTTTTTTTTTTATTCGTATTATTAACGTAATAAAACAGAAACATCTTTTTATTATAAAACAAAATACTTTATTAAAGTTATTCTATAAATAGAATATATTTATTTTATTTAAAAGATTTTTCTTTAATAATAGGACCGTCAGATTAAAGTAATCAATCTGGACCGTTTCATGGATTAGTTACTATGCATTCCTATTTTTCTATAAATAGCAGGCTCATTCCTTCATTATTTCTTACGAATTCACTGAACTCTAGAGAGAGAAACTATAGAGAGAAACTATAGAGAGAGAGAAGAAGAGTATTCTGCTACTTAACTACTTCCTTACTTCAGCTCTTCTTTAAAACGGTAGGGAATATTATTTCTTTTATATTCATGAAGAGAACTGTTGTTATTCCATTTCTTATTATTCTGTTGGAATAACCTGTATACGTGGTCTACCCTATACTTGGTGATATTCTTCTATATTCTGTTGGAACATCCTGTCTGTGTGTTTTACACCGGACCTGGTTCCGTTTTATTATTATTATTCTGTTGGAACATCCTGTCTGTGTGTTTTACACCCGACCTGGTTCGTTTATTATTCTGTTGGAACATCCTGTCTGTGTGTTTTACACCGGACCTGGTTCCGTTTTTATATTATTTTCTGTTGGAATATCCTGTCTGTGTGTTTTACACCGGACCTGGTTCTATTATTTATTATTCTGTCGGAATATCCTGTCTGTGCGTTTACGCCGGACCTGTTCCATTATTTATTATTCTATTGGAATAACCTGTCTGTGCGGTCTATCGCATGCATGGTGATTTCTTTTGTTATTCCATTCTTTATTGTACTCAGTTGGTTAAGTTTTGACTTCTATACTCCATGAAATTTGTGGAATATCCTTGATAATTGCGGTTCATCCAGTATCTTTTCATGAAAATATTCTTCTAAGTATTCTTGAATTTTACTCCACAAAGCAATATCATGTTGACAATTTGGACGTTGTTAATTCTTGGATAAATTAATTCTTGAACTTGTTTTATTGAATTCTTATATCATTGTCATCACCTCATGTTTATAAAATGTTGAAAGTCATCTGTGGCCTGTAGTGCATAGATGGACTTGGTATGATTATGACCAGGGATTATTCGGTGTAATCATGACCGTAATGTTACAAATGATGTGGTAAAAGTCCTCATTGGCCCGTAGTGCATTGATGGACAGTTGTTGGCATGATCATGACCATTAATGAATACACGAATATCCTTGGCCGTAGTGCAGGGGTGATTCGATGATGTGGATTATTTTATTAAGCTGAGTCTCAGCGATCGCAGTGTTGAAAAACCTTTTAAATCATAAAAGATAGTAGAGTTTATTTTCTACTTGACTCTTTTAATGGATTGCTTGTTCCGCTGCAGTTAAACTTGATGTCTATTATATTTTATCAGTTTAACATTGTTGAAGGCTAATGATAATTTATTCTGCATTATCTTAGTCATAATATTTCTTACTGGGCTAGTTGAGCTCACCCTTTCTTTCACTGTTCTCTCAGGAAATGAGAACGTAGCTGGGACAAGTCGGGGTACGGAGTGATGGTCCGAATGATAGTATTAGTTAGTAGTCCTCACTATTCTATGTAATGGTGTGTTTAATAAATGTAATGAGGACTCCTTTTGAGTATGAATACTCTCTAGAAGATAATATTTGTATTCAAACTCACAGTTTTATGTTTTGTCGTATTGTACACGACAGTTGTATTAATCAGTTGTATTTGTATTCTGTACTATGTATCTGACGACCCAAGATGGGTGATGTATACCTAATTTTTGGAATACCCGGTTAAAATACAGTAGCACACGGTATTGCACCAATTATTGATTCTTACGTAAGAAGGCACTACTCAATAATTGTTACAGTAGTTATTATTCAATATTTTATTTTATTGATTCAATAATTGCTGCGTTGATATTTTATATTATTGTTGTTTCAATAATTGTTGCTGCACAGTATTTTCATTTATCAGATCAATAATTCATATTATTTGAATAATATTATTAGATAACATTATTGGCAATGTCTAGAAAGTTCTGTCTAAGGAGAGGTTTGGTCATCTAATTGCGCGCCAGTAAGGAGAAATCCTTATTGGAAAGCCCCCTCTTTCCTGGGAACGGCCTGGTTGTCATAAATGTGATTCTGTAATATTATTTGTGAATAATTAATTATTGATTCATATGATAAGGAAATATTTATTTTATGTGGATATAAATGAGGGATATATTTTTGTGGTTAAAAATGAAGGAGTTAATGTTGAGGTGTTTTATCAGTATTTTTTATCGGAATGGAGGTATTAAAAATCAATCAGGTTTTTGAGATATATTGCGGGTGTTATAATTTTTAATCCGACCGTTGGATCGTGGTAATTTTTGGATATGTTATACATATATAAGTTGAGTATATGTCCACAAATTTTGAACCGTTAAAAATGAACGTATGATTTATTATGAATTTTACAAGATGACTGGTTCAGAAATTGTTGAATTTTCGGAGTTTATCATTTTGGTGGAAAATTCTAGAATTGGTGGGCCCCACTTGTGGTTGGTGAAGAAATGTGCTGAATTATATTTCAAATGTGGTAGGTGGGAATAGTAGCAGGTAAAGCCATCAGGTTGCAGGTCAAACCTACCAAAATTTTCCTATAAATAGAGGGCTAAGTTAGAATTGAAAATCACACCAGAAACAAGTTTTCTCTCTTTCTCTCTCTAGATTATTGAGTGTATTTTGTGAGTATTTAGATACTTTGAGAGTTTCTATTCATCAGAGCAAGTTTCTTTCAGCCTTATACCGGTATTCCGACCAGAAGTACTGATATTTTGAGGTAAGGGATATTATTTTCTTCTTAATGATATTATTTTCTTCAATATCATTATGCTGAAATATTGATATGAGTTTTTATCAAATTTGGAACTTTTTGTGTCGGGGGTTACTATTCACGTATACGGCACTATTCACGTATACGGCACTATTCACGAATACGGCACTATTCACCGAAAAATAAAATTTTCCCTTTTTGTCCAAGATGTCTATTATGGTTACTATCTTTGATTGTATCCATGTTTTGATCTTTATTTTTGAATTCTGCTTCACAATTGATTATTATGAAGTATTATTGATCTTGGATAAACTGTTATACGAATCCCTACTATTTGTCCTTCTGTCTCATTGGATTCGTTCTCTTTAAGATATTTTTCATCATCCTCAGTCCTAAATGATGATATTACTGAATATCTTTGGCCTGTAGTGCAAAGATGTATAATTACTTGATGAATATCTTTGGCCTGTAGTGCAAAGATGAACAGGTGTTGAGATGAACATGACCGACTGATGATACAAATGAATATCTTTGGCCTGTAGTGCAAAGATGAATATTTGGTTAAAGATGATTATTAATTGATGTTACAGGGATAAAATATTGATGATGGACTTTTAAATCTTAGAAGATAGTAGAATTCTTTCTCTACTTGACTCTTCTAATGGTTTGCTGTTTCCGCTGCAGTTGTTGATCTAAAACTTGTTGTCGATTATATTTTATCAGATTTTTCCCTGTTGAAGACTAACGATAATTTGTTGTATATTATCTTAGTCATAATATTCTTTACTGGGCTAGTTGAGCTCACCCTTTTCCTTTTTGTTCCATTTTTCTTCTCAGGAGGTGAGAACATAGCAGGATCTAGTCGGGGTATGGAGTGATGGTTCTAGAAAGATGTATTAGCAGTCCTCACTATTTCTGTAAAATAGTGTTTGAATAATTGTAATGAGGATTTATTTGAGTGTGGATATTGTCTAGAAGACAATATTTGTATTTAAACTCACAGTATGTGTTGTCGTATTTTGCACGACAATTGTATTATTGAAGTTGTAGTTTGCTTTCTGTACCATGTATTTGGCGACTCAGAATGGGTGTTGTATACCTATTCTTGGGGGCGTCACAGTTGGTATCAGAGCTTAGGGATATGATCCCTGGCTGAGATGTGAGACAAGAACTAGGAGGGGAGAGACGGGGAATTCCTTCGCTAGTATGACCTGACTAAGTTTATTTGGTGTTTATTTGGTCGGTCAGAGTATAGGGATAATATATGACATGACTATTAACCCTTGTTTTATGGCAGTATTTAAGAATGGCAGCTGAGAACGTTAATAATGGAGTAAATCAGACCGTGGAGACACCTTTGATCACTACCCAGGGGAACGTGCAACAGGAAGGCAATATTCCTCCTGTAAACAACGTTACCGAGCAAACGATGAATGATGGAATGTTTAGGAGCTTTTTGCAGTTCATGCAAAATCAGACGAGGGAGACTCGTGTGCAGAATACGGGTGGAAATGATAACAACGCGCGGTTTGTCACAGCTAAGCAGTTCAAAGAATTGGGACCACCAGAATTTAAGGGAAAGCCGGATCCGATCATGGCGGAAACGTGGGTCAAGCAAATTACCAAGATATTTGATGTCTTGGGATGCACGGAGGAACAGAAGGTTCCATTCGCCACATTTATGTTCCGCGGTGAGGCAGACTACTGGTGGGAGTCTGTGAAGCGTACCCAGCCTGACGCACTCAACATGTCCTGGGAAACATTTCAAAAACTGTTCAATGACAAGTACTTTCCTGAAAGTATTCGTCATATGAAGGAGGTTGAGTTTATTAGACTGGAACAAAACAACATGACGGTGTCCCAGTACGAGGCGAAGTTTGCAGAGTTATCCAGGTTTGCACCTCATTTGGTCGAAAATGAGGAACGAATGACAAGGATGTTTCTGAGAGGTCTAAAACCGAGATTCGTCAATATCTTATCTCTCATAAATTTTCTTTATATTCAGATGTTGTAAACAGGGCTCAATTATTAGAGCGAGATAATGAGTATATCAACCGAGGGACCACAACCAGGGTCATACCGGTGGCAGCAGTCATCGAGCAATGAAAACCAGCAGGAGGGAAAAATACGAACAAAGGCGGTAACCACTCTGGTGGTAATCGTGGCGTGATAATAGAAGAGAGGAGTCAAGTGGAAATTTCAGAAAGAGGAGATTCAACAATGACGGGAAGACGTCAGCACACACCACACCAAAAACAAATTTTAGGGGAGGAGAACGACCGCCAGTCGTGTTACAAATGTGGGAAAGAGGGACATATCAGCCCAAACTGCCCACAACAATCCAAGGTATGTTATAACTGTGGAAAGGAAGGCCATATAGCTCGAGAGTGTTCTGTAGCAAAACCAAGTTCAGCGGGGATGGTGACTCCAAAGGCTGTCCCGGATAAGTCGAAATCAGCGGTTCCTGGAAGAGCGTTTGTCGTTACTGGCCAAAACGCGAGAAACCCGAACGAGGTGATCACGGGTAAGCTAATCTTGAATTCTTGCGAAGTTTATACTTTACTAGATACCGGTTCTACCCATTCTTTTATCTCTCCTGCTTGTGCTCAACGTTTAAACTTGACTCCGGAGAAATTGGACTTTAACTTATCTGTTGAAACTCCGTTGGGTGAAACCTTCGTTACATCTACAGTTTATAAATCTTGCATGATCCAAGTTGGCACTATCACATTACCTGTTGATCTTATCTCTTTAAAGATACTTGCTTTTGATGTGATTTTAGGAATTGATTGGTTAACCACTCATCATGCTAAAATTGATTGTTTTCGTAAGGTTGTTAGTTTTCATATTCCTAACCAACCTGTCATACGAATTCAAACTACTAAACCACTAAAATCAGTCACTGTCATATCAAGCCACAAAGCTATTCGTTTATTGAAAAACGGATGTCAAGCTTTCTTAGCCCATGTTATGGATTTGAACAAAGACAAGTCAGATTTGAATAATATTTCTATTGTTAGAGAATTTTCCGATGTATTTCCTGAAGAACTTCCCGGTCTACCCCCAACGAGAAATTGAATTCTTTATTGACCTTGAACCCGGTACAAAGCCCATTTCTAAAACCCCATATCGAATGGCTCCTATTGAACTTCAGGAGTTAAAAGTCCAACTACAGGAGTTGTTGGACATCGGTTTTATTCGTCCTAGTACGTCTCCTTGGGGTGCTCCTGTTTTATTCGTAAAGAAGAAAGACGGGAGTATGCGACTTTGTATTGACTATCGAGAATTGAACCATGTCACCATCAAGAATAGGTATCCGCTACCTCGCATTGATGACCTGTTTGACCAGTTGCAAGGAGCACAATTCTTTTCAAAGATCGATCTTCGTTCTGGATATCATCAGCTGAAGATTAAAACTGAGGATATTCCAAAGACTGCCTTCAGAACTCGGTACGGGCATTATGAATTCTTAGTAATGTCTTTTGGATTGACTAATGCTCCTGCTGCCTTCATGGATATGATGAACCGTGTATTCAAAGAATATTTGGATCAGTTCGTTGTTGTCTTTATTGATGACATCCTCATCTATTCCAAAAGCCGTGAAGATCATGAGCGCCATTTGAAGCTGGTACTGCAAAGGCTTCGTGAAAACAAGCTATATGCCAAACTGAAGAAATGCGAGTTCTGGCTTGAGGAAGTAGCATTCCTTGGGCACGTGGTGTCAAAACATGGAGTATCTGTCGACCCGACGAAGATTGAAGCCATACAAAGTTGGGAGCAACCGAAGTCGGTAACCGAAGTACGTAGCTTTCTGGGCTTAGCTGGTTATTATCGGAGATTTGTGGAAGGATTTTCTCGAATCGCTACTCCGTTAACTCAGCTGACTCGGAAAGATACAAAATTCGTATGGAGTGAGGAATGCGAGAAGAGTTTCCAAGAACTCAAGAGGAGACTCATTTCGGCACCTGTTTTGACAATACCATCTGGTTCGGATGGATTTGTTATCTACAGCGATGCTTCAGGCAAAGGGTTAGGATGTGTTCTCATGCAACATGGGAAAGTCATAGCCTATGCCTCACGACAACTCAAAGAATATGAGAGGAATTATCCTACTCATGATTTGGAGTTGGCAGCAGTCGTTTTTGCGTTGAAGATCTGGAGACACTACCTGTATGGGGAGAAAGTGGAGATCTATACAGATCATAAAAGCCTCAAATATTTCTTCACCCAAAAGGAACTCAACATGCGGCAACGACGTTGGCTTGAGCTGTTGAAAGATTACGATCATACCATCCAATACCATCCTGGAAAAGCAAACGTAGTAGCTGACGCATTGAGTAGAAGATCATATGCGGGTACGAGTGCAATGTTTTTAACACAAAGGCCCATTTTGTATGACTTGCAAAGGATGGAGATAGAGATGAAGGCTCCAAGTACCCACATGATGATATCAAATATACGAGTAGAACCGACTTTAATCGATAAAGTTAAAGCTGCTCAAGCTACGGATATAGAGCTGATGCGTATGAAGAAGAAAGTGCAAGAAGGTGCTATTCCAGAAGCAAGAATCGATGAAGAAGGAATACTTCGAGTCAACTCCAGACTTTGTGTTCCTAACGATTTTGACTTGAAGCATAGAATAATGATGGAGGCACACAACACACCGTTTGCAATCCATCCTGGGAGTACCAAAATGTATCACGATCTTCGACATACATTTTGGTGGAGCAATATGAAAAGAGAGATCGCGGAGTTTATCTCGAGATGTTTAACTTGTCAACGTGTAAAAGCGGAGCATCAAGTACCAAAGGGTCCATTGCAACCACTTGAGATTCCGAAATGGAAGTGGGAACACATTACTATGGATTTTGTTACGGGTCTTCCCAAGGTTTCTCAAGGCATAGATGCGATTTGGGTTATTGTTGATAGATTAACCAAGTCCGCTCATTTCTTGCCGATACGTGAGACTTATTCCCTTGAACGTCTTGCTAGTATGTACGTGAACGAGATTGTGAGATTGCATGGCATGCCAGTATCCATAGTTTCGGATCGTGACCCAAGATTCACTTCACGATTTTGGGTTAGCTTGCAGAAAGCTATGGGCACGGATTTACGATTCAGTTCAGCATACCATCCTCAAACGGACGGACAATCAGAGAGGACTATTCAAACTCTTGAAGATCTATTAAGACTTTGTGTCTTAGATCTCAAAGGGAGTTGGGATAAGTACCTACCATTGGTGGAATTCTCCTACAACAACAGTTATCAGGCGAGCATAGGTATGGCTCCATTTGAGGCGTTGTATGGAAGAAAATGTCGTTCTCCAGTATGCTGGGACGAGGTGGGTGAAGCAACATTGTTGGGACCAGAATTGGTACGCATTACTACAGAGAAGATCCAAACGATTCGACAACGTATACAAACGGCACAGGATCGACAAAAGAGTTATGCGGATCTTCATCGGAAGGACGTGGAATTTAATATTGGGGATCATGTATTGTTACGTGTTGCACCATGGAAGGGAGTTACAAGATTTGGGAAGAGAGGAAAGCTCAATCCAAGATTTGTTGGTCCATTTGAGATTCTTGAGCGAATAGGAAATGTGGCATATAGACTCGCATTACCTCCAAGCATGTCTCGTGTTCATAATGTTTTTCACATATCTATGCTTCGTAAATATGTTAAAGACCCGAACCACATTATTGAGTTAGAACCAGACGAGATAGCTGAAGATTTAACGTACGAGGAGGTACCTGTTAAGATCTTGGATAGGAAAGAGCATGTCCTACGCACGAAGGTTATACCACAAGTTAAGGTTTTGTGGAGAAACCATGCTATTGAAGAAATGACCTGGGAGTTGGAATCAGAAATGAAAGCGAGGTATCCTCACCTTTTTGAAACATCAGGTACGTACGTCAATTTCGAGGACGAAATTTCATAAGGAGGGGAGGTTGTAAGACCCCAACTTATTAATGAATAAAATCAAATTTTCTCTAAATATTATTGTGAATAATAAGGGGTTAATTTGATATAATACTTTGGTTATGGGTGAAATGTGCAAATTTTGCAAAATAAGCAAGTGGTTATAAAATATTTTTTTTTGTCGGTGAATATTCGGTTGGTCGTGGAATATTCTTGCTGTCGGGGAATATTCGTACGACGACGCAGCCTTGTGTGGGCCCCATAACGGAAAGCGATTGGATGAAGAAAACGACAAGTATAAGTTGTTTATAAATAACGGCGTAGTTGTTACCGTTAATACTGTTGGAATACCCGGTGGTTAAAATACAGTAGCACACGGTATTGCACCAATTATTGATTCTTACGTAAGAAGGCACTACTCAATAATTGTTACAGTAGTTATTATTCAATATTTTATTTTATTGATTCAATAATTGCTGCGTTGATATTTTATATTATTGTTGTTTCAATAATTGTTGCTGCACAGTATTTTCATTTATCAGATCAATAATTCATATTATTTGAATAATATTATTAGATAACATTATTGGCAATGTCTAGAAAGTTCTGTCTAAGGAGAGGTTTGGTCATCTAATTGCGCGCCAGTAAGGAGAAATCCTTATTGGAAAGCCCCCTCTTTCCTGGGAACGGCCTGGTTGTCATAAATGTGATTCTGTAATATTATTTGTGAATAATTAATTATTGATTCATATGATAAGGAAATATTTATTTTATGTGGATATAAATGAGGGATATATTTTTGTGGTTAAAAATGAAGGAGTTAATGTTGAGTGTTTTTATCAGTATTTTTGTCGGAATGGAGGTATTAAAAATCAGGGTTTTTGAGATATTTTGCGGGGGTTATAATTTTTAATCCGACCGTTGGATCGTGGTAATTTTTGGATATGTTATACATATATAAGTTGAGTATATGTCCACAAATTTTGAACCGTTAAAAATGAACGTATGATTTATTATGAATTTTACAAGATGACTGGTTCAGAAATTGTTGAATTTTCGGAGTTTATCATTTTGGTGGAAAATTCTAGAATTGGTGGGCCCCACTTGTGGTTGGTGAAGAAATGTGCTGAATTATATTTCAAATGTGGTGGGTGGGAATAGTAGCAGGTAAAGCCATCAGGTTGCAGGTCAAACCTACCAAAATTTTCCTATAAATAGAGGGCTAAGTTAGAATTGAAAATCACACCAGAAACAAGTTTTCTCTCTTTCTCTCTCTAGATTATTGAGTGTATTTTGTGAGTATTTAGATACTTTGAGAGTTTCTATTCATCAGAGCAAGTTTCTTTCAGCCTTATACCGGTATTCCGACCAGAAGTACTGATATTTTGAGGTAAGGGATATTATTTTCTTCTTAATGATATTATTTTCTTCAATATCATTATGCTGAAATATTGATATGAGTTTTTATCAAATTTGAACTTTTTGTGTCGGGGTTACTATTCACGTATACGGCACTATTCACGTATACGGCACTATTCACGAATACGGCACTATTCACCGAAAAATAAAATTTTCCCTTTTTGTCCAAGATGTCTATTATGGTTACTATCTTTGATTGTATCCATGTTTTGATCTTTATTTTTGAATTCTGCTTCACAATTGATTATTATGAAGTATTATTGATCTTGGATAAACTGTTATACGAATCCCTACTATTTGTCCTTCTGTCTCATTGGATTCGTTCTCTTTAAGATATTTTTCATCATCCTCAGTCCTAAATGATGATATTACTGAATATCTTTGGCCTGTAGTGCAAAGATGTATAATTACTTGATGAATATCTTTGGCCTGTAGTGCAAAGATGAACAGGTGTTGAGATGAACATGACCGACTGGTGATACAAATGAATATCTTTGGCCTGTAGTGCAAAGATGAATATTTGGTTAAAGATGATTATTAATTGATGTTACAGGGATAAAATATTGATGATGGACTTTTAAATCTTAGAAGATAGTAGAATTCTTTCTCTACTTGACTCTTCTAATGGTTTGCTGTTTCCGCTGCAGTTGTTGATCTAAAACTTGTTGTCGATTATATTTATATCAGATTTTTCCCTGTTGAAGACTAACGATAATTTGTTGTATATTATCTTAGTCATAATATTCTTTACTGGGCTAGTTGAGCTCACCCTTTTCCTTTTTGTTCCATTTTTCTTCTCAGGAGGTGAGAACATAGCAGGATCTAGTCGGGGTATGGAGTGATGGTTCTAGAAAGATGTATTAGCAGTCCTCACTATTTCTGTAAAATAGTGTTTGAATAATTGTAATGAGGATTTATTTGAGTGTGGATATTGTCTAGAAGACAATATTTGTATTTAAACTCACAGTATGTGTTGTCGTATTTTGCACGACAATTGTATTATTGAAGTTGTAGTTTGCTTTCTGTACCATGTATTTGGCGACTCAGAATGGGTGTTGTATACCTATTCTGGGGCGTCACACAACACAAACACACACATATATATATATA